>OY253746.1:6477428-7077428 GCA_958009045.1 Oxytorus armatus | reverse complement strand
AATATTAATTCGATAAACTTGCATTTCTATACGTAACATTAACAATTGGGACATTCATAATTCCCTGCTATTTTCCCTCTGATGATAATCAACCTTTCGTACAAATAGAATTTTATTTTTAAGATTAAACATTACGATCATAATCTTTAGATCTGTTGTACATATAAATTTATAATTATTTGTCTCAATAAATTTATCATTAATTCGTCAAATAAACAAAAAGCTACAATCGATGCAAAATGATATTTAGTTAAATAAGGTCTATACCTTATTTATCTTTGGAGGATTGGAAAAATGATGAAAAATTTTGATAAAACATCGAGACGTGTGTGCCACTCGATATTATTATAAGCAAAGTGCAAAATGTGCATACCATCGTTATTATGACGTCAACGACAAGACGTCCATCCAATTTACAATGTCTATACCTATATATTTATATATTCGTACTACGTGATTGTATTCTTTGAAAATATTTCATCAGACGGATGTACGTGCGATTGAATCTTGATAGAGCGGGTTCATCGATCTTGGTACGCGACATTTCCTTTTTTTGTTTCCGCGATGCACACTCAGCTACTACGCGAGCAAACACGATACAACGACCCGACCAACCAGTTACATTGTGATTCAATTTATATTACGAATGTAATCTTCGCGACTTGAAATCTCCAATCTCGCGTTTTTCTGGTCTCGTCGTTCCTGCATTTTTTGTAATTTCAAATATAAGAGAAAAATCTCGTGACGCAGAACTGCAGTGCAACCAAAAATCGTAACAACGAACGATTGGTGCGGGATCAACGTCAATATAAATTCCAATCGATCCACAACGTCTGCTCCATCAGCAGCTTGGCTAAAATTTCACTCGTAGCATCGAGAGTGAGTTACGAGCTGAAAATTTGCTCTGCATTACCTTGCCAAATAGAGCTTCCTCAAATTCCGAGAATCGAACCAATAAATTATTTTATTTTCTTTCAACAAACGTACATATTTTCGTTATAAAATAGGTCGTTTTATGGATCAGTTAAAAATAAATAAATAAAAATATACCTCGCAGGGAATTGACATAAAATACTTGATTTTTTATTTACGAATTCATTCCCACAAATAGTTGTTCTATGTTACTGACGATTGATGGCGTCGCCATTAATCTTTTTACAATGTCTATTGGATTTAGTTTTTAAGGGAGCCATTTCGTTAATTTCCAGTTGATAGGATTGTGCAATTTGAAAATGTAAAAATATCCCGCGTTGTTATATGAATATTGCGAACGCGTTAATCTTCGTTTTTGTTTACTCGTTCGCCTCTCACTTTTTCAATGGGTAGTTACGGTCATTTTTTTTAAACGAACATTTCCGGCACAACATTGACCCCAATTTTCATGACAAACCACTGACAGGAGAGGAGATTTTAGACTCGAGGCTGACCAAGGTCGTGGCGTCGAGTTTATCGGATCTCGCACACAGGCTTTCAACGTCAATTTATACGATTGTGTATAAAGCGTATACGCGTACCGACGCACCACACGAAAGTGCACTCTAATAATGGTACGGCAAATTGTATAATGGATTGATGCGTCTAGCAACGATTGAAGAAACGTACATTAGCCATCTGGTGGAATAAAATATTCACGGTCAGCTTTATGAAATATTCGTCGCAATTGATTCCGCCATCTTAAATTTTCTTTATTTTTTATGAATCTAATGAATTTAATGAATTTTTATGAATTTAAGGGAGGGATAAGGGTTTCAGCGTTAAAAAAAACACTTTTTTTGCGATTTTTTTTCTCAAATATGGATTGAGCAATTTCATTCGAACCTTTTGTACATTATTGAGCATACTTTTGACAATGTTGTGTAATTTTTTCATGCAGAAATATTGAAGCATAAGCCCGTAACAGAGCTTCCCCCGGAACGTCTTGGAAAAAAAACAATTTGCGGTGTTCACTATAACTCGGCCGGAAATTATCTGAAAATGAAAAATCATGAAAATTTAGTCAAATTATAATCAAATCTTCCCCCCAACGTTCTCTGATAATTTTTTTTTTCATTTAAAAATTTTTGGCGGCCATCTAAAGTGTGAACTGTTATTTTCCACGAAAAATTCCGCCATTTTGTGGATGGGAAACACGCTTAATGTAAAAAAAAAAAATTTTACTAAACGTTGGGGGGAGGTATTTTATATGTAGAAAATGTGTACAAAGTTTGAAATAAATCGGTCAAATAGTTTTTAAATGGCAGTGAACACGGACTTCGAAAAAGTAGTTTTGAGAAAAACGCGTCTAAAGTTTATGAGGTAAAAAAGTGAAGAAAAATTTTTTTTTTTCCAACTTACACAGAATCATCGATTCCAGCTCCATACAGCAGTTTCTTCTTTTAAAATATTATAGTGTATAGTATACACTGTATACTATATACACAATGACAATGAATAAACTGTATACCTGTTCGACAGCTGCACTGCTAGCCCGACCGCCCGCAGCTGTTAGAGGCGTAGCGTTAAAGGCCAGGAGATTAATAAGACAATAACTTCAAGAATATTGCTTAGATCGGTTTAAAATTTTAAGGACATATTCTTGAAATGTTAAACAATAAGATAAGACAAAAAAAAATTCGATTTTTCGAAAATGAAAACCCTTACCCCGCCCTTAAAACCGGCGATATTAAAAATTCTCAGATACCAATATCGACGAAATGCAGATTATTCTTTGTATTCTGGTCGATTGAATTGACCGCCATTCGCTGTGATTTTTTAATTTTTGCGATTTTTTTTTGACATATTCAAAATCAGCAATCTCAATGAACCTTCTGGAAGGTTAGTTATTGAGTTTTTATGAAAAATCGAATTACAATCACGAAATTCAAGCAATTAATTGTAGTTTTTAATCAGTGTAAAAATGAATCTGCAGCTATTTGTTTATACAAAATCTGGATTTATTGTGTTTGTTATTGTTATTGTCCAGAGTGCATTACCGAGGAAAATATTGTATTTGAAGTGAGAGAAGAACAAATGCACTCGTTCCAGATGTTCGCAAAAAAAAAAATATATATATTTATGCATAAACCAAACGCACGTTCGTTTATCTTGTTTCGAGACGATTAAAAAGGCCACGAGTTTCACATTAAATGCGGAATCCGCGTGCAACGCATCGACATATATGTCGATAATACACATGTACAAAGCATTTACGTTACTTTACGATGCACTGTCGATCGTGGCGAATGTAAAAAAAAAATCGCTGCTCACGAAGCTTGAGAATTGTTTACAATTGACATTTTAAGCTCGTTAAAATGATTTTTTTCCAGAGTAAAAAAAAATGAATTCCGTAAAATTACGCTCAATTTTTTTGATATCTTCACTTTTCTTTTTTAATTTAGAAAAACAAAATTGTATTTTAGTTTAGAAACGTTTCGCTGCGTAGATATTGAAATTCAAAATTTACGATGACGAACAGTCGGTGAAGTGATTATTAATAGGTTTCTTTCGTGGCGTACGCTCAACACGACGATATAAACACACATAAACAGCTAAACTGACAGACATAAATGTCCAACAGTCGGTGAAAAATATAGAATAAGGAAAATGTTCGCTGCCAAACGTCTGATTCTCGATTTCAGCGTGTTTTGCCCCTTCTACACAAAATATTTCAAGCTCCGTAGAGGATTTGCGCCAAATTTCAATAACAAACCTTCCGCTTTCATCGCCAATCAATCCCCCCCTCTACCACTTTTGTTATTATTCTTCTCACATCGTCGGTGAAATTGTTAACAGTAATATTTCGAACGCGGAACTACCAAGTTGGTTCGCAAAATTTATTGAGTTATGAAAAGAAATTTTAAAAGCTGGTCCTCATAAAAATTTTGGCTATCCTAGTGTTTTATTTTTCATTTGAATTTTCTTTTTTTCTCCTCCACGACGAAGTGATTTCAGACATTTTTTTTCTCACACGTAATCGAACGGTGCAATCAAAGTTTTATGCACTCCGAGATTGAAAGGAGTGAATTAGCGTTAGTTCTGTATTACAATCGAAAAATCTCTCGTGGCGTTGCGAAGCACGAAAAAAAATTTGTAATTGTATTCACGAGTCTACTCGAGAATCAACGAATATCGTATAATGACGTTTAATACACCACATGTGCAAAATACAGCTGTATATAGTTATCTGTGAGTTTTACACCGGTGTACCATTGAGATAATCCGTACTGTTTGACGTACTACGAGTTAGCCGTGACTCAGTTTGCGCCCGTCCTTTACGAACAAAACGTCGCGAGGTAACTCGAACGACACACGTATAATCGTAAAGCATCGAAGTGATAAAAACGAAGTGTGAAATAAAAACGTACGATGTCAAATTGTTCCGACGGTTTTCTCGATTTTTAAATGTCATTCGATTGCCAATTTCAATTAAATTGAATATTAACAAATTAAGAAATAACGATTATTCAGTGAAATATTTGTCGATCAATGTTTGTGATGAAAATGTGTTCGCACTGATGTGCCATATGACTTTTGGAAGTGCCTACGTCAAACGATAAATAATTGGTAATTACTGATTTTTTTTTTCATTTGTGAAATGAAAATTAATTTAAGTTAATACATAAATTAATACAAGAGTTTAACTCGAAAATAAAGGAAAATTATAAGTGTTTTTAAAACAATTTTTTTCATACAAATTTTCATTTTATCGCAGTGTACTCAAATTCTCATGATATTTAATTTTTGACATAGTATTGAAAATAAATTGATTTTTGTTGAATTTATAAAAAAATGTTATCGGTGGATTATTTCGTAATTGAACTCGTATATTCAAAATTATCTACGTATAAGAAAACAAAAATGTTTTGTAACTATTCGAACGATCATTTCGATCGTGCCATTTGCTAAATTAACAAAGCTTTTTTGCCTCGTTCACTTTATCGAAAAAGTTTAGTGACCAGAGAGCGAAGAATCAGCATATAGAATGGAAACACATTAGCATGTAAAATGTTTGCGAAATACCACCAGGAGAGAGAGAGAGAGAGAGAGAGAGAGGACCAAACAAACGCACAAAGAATTTACGTAATTAAAACATTGAATTCATTTTGACCGGAAACTCCATACCAAAGGGTTATGAAAATGCTGACAAATAAAGAAAACAAAAACAAATTCGTGAGTTGAGCTTTTGTCCCGAAACCGCAGTTTAAAAAATTATATCTAGCTTTCCCCCCGGGAGTATCGCTTTCAATGCAAAAACGAACCGGGGGAAAAAAAATAGCAGCAATATCCGGCTGTATTCATCGGATGGGAATAAACGATTTGTACGAAATCGATATACCGTTTCGTTCGAAGCGTCGACGAGATGTGTTCAAACATTAATAATCGTCAAATCACTTCCATCTCTCTCGTTGAATTTTATTGCGATTTTCATTTTTTTTTTTCTTCTCTTCAAACCCAACGTTATGCACAGACTTATAAATCATCGGAAAACATTCGTGACGCGTGCGCGAGAAAGTTCAAATCATTGAATAGTCCAAAGATCATTAGCGAAGGTATCAAGCGAACGTTAATGATGAAATCGTTATTCGAACTCTCTGACAAACTTCACGAATATTCATATTTAATGAAACATATATACATGGAAACGATAAATTTTGTACCCTCGTTTTTTTTATAGTGATTCATATATACATCGTGTGACAGGTGAGAATTGTCTCTGGGTTCAACACTATACTATTTGCGGAATGGAGAACGAGAATGAATGGTTGGTCGACGTGACAAAAGGTTCTTTCCATAATCAATACATACTCGGCGATATAATCGGCAGGTTGGTATACAAAAATTTCATATTAACAAAATATTTTAATTATTTTTGTAAGGTTTAAAAATCATTATTTTCTTTGTGTAATTATCGACTGACGGTAATGTGAAATTTGAAAAAAATAAAAATGCTTCACAAGTTCTTGATTCACAAATTTGTAAAATAAAATGAATAGGAAAAATTCGTATTAATTGGAAATAAATTAAGGATAATTGAATTTAATTAAAATTTGAATTAAATTTAAGTAAATATATGATTTGCTTTGTGCCGAAATTATTTTGAGCTGAGCAAATATGAATTTCTTTTGTGGTCACATTTTTTTTGTTCAAGTTACTTATACTCGTTGGTAATTGAAGACTTGAAAAAAAGAACCATTTTGAAAAAAGGTAATTCAGTGCAGAATTATACGATTTTTGTTTTGACTCCCAAATTACCACATTACAATCTATGTATTATCAACCATATTTATATATTTCACCGCTGCAACGTACGCAACGTTTGGTCTAAATATTCTCATGTCAAATTTCGAGACAGTCGGTTGCACTCGCTGTTTCGAGAGCAGCTCTCGCACTGTGTTCACCGAATGGATAAAATAGAATTAGTTTCACGACTGCAGCGAGGCAAAACGTGTATTGCACCTCTTGCATTCGTTGCACCGGAAATACAACCGTGATGCGCACCAGCTGTACCATACTGGTAAATGCCTCGATATTCTATATAGATATATTTGTATAATTTTTTATTGTTTGCCACCACAGAGGCTTGACATCGACGATACACGGTTGTCTACACAAGGGCAGGAAGAAGTATGCCTGCAAGATCATGCCGAAGGTAAAAATGGTGACTTCAAAGACTCGTCGTTTTTCTTTCTCTATCAAGAACAACGTCATTCTTTGACTTTAACTTCCCGTCTAATTGTGCCATTTTTTCCATTTTATTCCATTTTATTTCATTTTGCTAATCAATCAAGTGTTTTTCTTTTCGCATGAAATCATTTTTGGTAAATTCCGTACGATCAATATTCAAATTGGCCGAAAGGTAATCTTTTTTTTAACCGTCTGAATTATGGCAAAGTATTAATAATTGATTAATGCGTAATAATTAATTGATTAACATGAAAATTGTGCACTTTTTAGCTCTGATTTTTAAACTACCCTCAAACTCTTACGTGTTGTGTTGAAAATTAAATTTTTTGAATTTCAATCATCCGACAGAGTTAATTTAACGATTGAAACAATCATGTGCCAATTTATGCGACATTTAATCTTACGTTTATCGTAGATTTAGGATTATTAATCGATTAGTGAGAGAAAAATGTTCGTGTATGAGTTTTTATTTCATTTTCAGGCGAAATTGAACAAAGTGGACACTGGAACGAGATTGCAAGCACTTCTGAGACTACGTCACAATAACATAGTAAGAAAAATGCCCGCTTTATATAACACACTAGGGCGATTTTTTTTTCGACTATTTTTTTTTCCAGTCCCCACCCAAAATTTTGTTGGATATGTCGAAAAAGAAATTCTCTGAAATTTACAGCCCTTAATATTAATTCTAAGTACTTTCCCAAAGCGTGAGAATATTTTCCATCTAAAATATACGTAAATCGATTTTTTTTTTTCAAATTTCTATAACTCAGCCGCATTTTATGCTATTATATTGTTCTTGGTTTCGATTTTCTCAGAATAAAATAATCTAAAAAAGTGCCTTTTGCGGCGAAAGTGTAAATTGTACTGGTGAGTTGGTACGGGTCACTGAAGTTGATTTTTATCCAAAATTCTCGTTTTTATGCTGTTATCTCCGAAACAATTAACTTTACGAAAAAAATGTAAATGAAAAATTTGTTGGAAATTTAATTTCCTATAAATAAGGTTCTATCGACCCAATTGCTTAGATTAATATTTCTTGAGATATTGAACTTTTTTAATTTTTTTATTATTTAATATTTCATATTTTATACATTTTATACTATTCATAAATTAAAGTTCAATATCTCAAGAAATATTAATCTAAGCAATTGGGTCGATAGGACCTTTTTTGTGGGAAATTAAATTTCCAACAAATTTTTCATTTACATTTTTTCCGTAAAGTTAATTGTTTCGGAGATAACAGCAAAAAAACGAGAATTTTGGGTAAAAATCAACTTCGGTGACCCGTACGAACTCACCAGTACAATTTACACTTTCGCCGCAAAAGGCACTTTTTTGGATTGTTTTATTCTGAGTAAATCGAAACCAAGAACAATATGATAGCATAAAATGCGGCTGAGTTATAGAAATTTGAAAAAAAAAAAAAATTCGATTTACGTGCATTTTAGATGGAAAATCTTCTCACGCTTTAGGAAAGTACTTAGAATTAATATTAAGGGCTGTAACTTTCAGGGAATTTCTTTTTCGACATATCCAACAAAATTTCAGGTGGGGACTGAAAAAAAAAAAAAGTCGAAAAAAAAAATCGCCCTAATAACACACGTAAGGCTTTGAATATTTTTTCTCGAGCAATATTTATAATCCATAAACGGAAACGAATTAGAGGTCCACGCGTCGCCTAATAAATTCCACTTAACCTCGTTTCAAACGAGTGTGCGGGATTAGTGTGACTCATTGAAAGCATCGCACCTCAATCGTTAGGCCTTCGACTCTTTAAGGTCGTTCATTCAATCGTTTAAATATACCGGCAGGGCGGGGGATAGTGAATGGTTTGTTAAACCTCGAAAACGAGGCCACAGTTTTGCTAGCAAAAAAAACACTCAATCGCATCCTAGAGATTTTTCGATTCAATATATTTATATTTTTTGTCGAATTATGCAGTGAAAGAGAATATATTCGAATTTTTCGGATTACACGAGGTCACCTCATGTGGAAAAAAAAAATCTAAACGTGATACTAGTCCTTGCAGTATTTTTCAGTGAAGTCTTTGTACTTAGGAATTTTCTTAACCAGGAATATCTTGAATTAAAAATTTTTCCAACTGTGTCTTCGATTAGGCTTTTTCAAAACTAATTTCTATAATTACGATTTATTTTTATTGCAAGTGGGAATTTTTTTTATGTCGCAGGTATCGGTGAAAGAAGTGTATGACGACAATTTACGAATTTACGTAATCGAAGATCTCGCTTCCGGTGGTGAGCTCCTCGAGAGATTGGCATCGCGGGGTGGTTATTCCGAGAGAGACGCGGCAAACGCCGTGAGGGATGCTGTGACAGCACTGGAGGTTAATCGATACTACAAAATTGTTAACGTTTACGAGAGAGCAATGGATTGTTAATTTCATTTTAATTGATTTTTATCGAAATTTTGATGTTTTTTTTTTTTTTATTTAACTTTACAGTACATACACTCGATGGGTTTCTGTCACGGAAGTTTGAGACCGGAAAAGCTTCTTTATGCAAACGAGGACGAAGAATCGAGGCTACTTCTAGCGGGAAACGAAGCAACTACGATATCACTGAGTTCCTACAAAATTCTTTACTGTGGTAAGTAATTTGAGGCGTCTAAATTTTTGCGATTAAAAATAGGACATTTTGGTGTAGGAGCTTGTCGTTATCTTAAAGTAATGTTTTGTTTTTTCATTTTGTCACAGCACCGGAAGTGATAACAACGGGAAAGCCTGGTGCACCATCAGACATATGGAGCTTGGGAATCGTTCTTTACATAATGTAAGAATTTATTATTTAATCTTCAATAAGAATAATAAACCTAAAAGTTTATCGATGGCTTGAATTATTCAAATATAATCATATTTCGAACTTTTTGATATTCTAATCGTAATTTTAATCTCGAAAATTTGCTAAGCAATCGAATTGTTTGTTCCAGGCTCTGTGGTTTCGAGCCATTTCGAAAAACCGAGGAAATGTTTCCGTCGCCATACTGGGACGATAAAACCGACGAAGCTAAATGCCTAATAAGTCAAGTACGAACTCCCATAACTTGAGTGTACATTAAATTACTGCAGGGTGCATTATTGTAGATTAATTAATTGATAAAAAAAATGGTAACAATAATTTTGTTAATTTGGCACCCATTTAACTACTAGTGCCTGAGAAAACATGGTTAAATCTTGAATGTTTCCCGATATTTCCTATTTTTGTTTCTTAGTACGAGAAAAACGAGTTTATAAGGGAAAACGATAAAAAATGATTAATTTCTATAGCTGATGCAACAATTGCCCGAGGACAGACCAACAGCGGCTGATCTATTGATCAATTCTTGGGTACAAGGTGTGAAAACCGCGAAACATTCCATGATCGAAGTTGCACAGCATCTTCGTGAATTCAATGCCCGAAGAAAATTCAAGGTGATTTAGATAAAGTTTTGAACCAGAGAATCGGCCAACAGATTTTTCAACGATTATTTGAAAAATTGTTACTCCAAATTCCTGCTAATGGAATGTATTTTTTTACAAATTTGTTGCTAGTAGAAAAAATGAAGAAAAAAAGATACTAATTTTGAAATATAACTGGAAAATTTAAGTTTGCCTATCTCTAGTTGTGAATTATTATCGTTTGTCGAAACGCCATTTGACTTTTCAGCGCAGTGCGAAACAAGAAAAATATTTTAATTCAGGGGATTTTCTTCGCAGGCTGCAACGCACGCGGTTAGAGCTACGCATCGTGCGATCGCTATGACTCACTGTCACGGAGAGGTAATCGGATAAATTGTTAACGTCGCGAGAAGATTGAAGAGAATAGCAACGAATACAACGTTGTTCCATAGCCATATTCGTTAATCTCGCAATTTGGCAATTATTTTGTACCGTAAAGTGTGATTGCATTTACTATTTATCGTTTGATAACAATTATAAGAATCCTAACTATATAATCAGTCGATTAAAATAAATCATCGATCGTCATTTTTTTAATGAAAGTAATTGACGCGTGTTTCATTTACACTCCTTATATACATTTTGTTTCGTCCCTTGTTACAAATGATCGTAAAATACGAGGTCTGTTAAAAAAGTATCGCGAATTTTGAATTTCCGCGGGCTACGTACATTCGACTTTCGATTTTTTTGTGACGTTAGGTTGGTACTCATGTACCTCACTTATGCTGAAAAAATCGGCCATTTCGAATGTTTAGTTAATTGTCGACAGCTGTTTTGGTTAGACGTGTTTTGGCTTGTCTTCGATTTTGTGCCTATTCCAAAAAAGCAGCTTCCATTGCGATGATTGAGCTTTGGTTTCCATGTCATAACCATAAACCCATGGTTCGTCACCAGTTATGACCCTCTGGAGCAAATTTGGGTCGTCGCGGACCGAGTCCAACAGCTCCTTAGCAATGTTAACGCGACACTGTTTTTTGTTCGAAATTGAGCAATTTTTGCACGAATTTCGCGGCGACCCGTCTCATGCCCAAATCATTGGTAAAAATCGAATAGCACGAGCCAATCGATATGTTTAGTTCATCAGCAAATTCTCTAACGGTGAATCGACGATTGGCCAATATTATTTTCATCGCTTCATCAATGTTTTCGTCTGTTGTTGATGTGCTCGGGCGTCCGGAACGCATTTCGTTGTTCGCATCTTCTCGGCCCTCTGAGAACATTTTGTACCACCGATAAACGTTGCTTTGGTCCAAGGTAGCTTCACCATACGCCACAGTCAACATTCGGAATGAGTCCGTGCACTTAATTTTGTTTTTCACACAAAATTTCATACAGATTCTTTGATCTATTTTTTGGAATATGCAAAAATCGAAGACAAGCCAAAACACGTCTGACCAAAACAGCTGTCACAATTACCTACATTCAAAATGGCCGATTTTTTCAGCATAAGTGAGGGGCATGAGTACCAACCTAACGCTATAAAATAATCGAAAATCGAATATCGTAGCCCGCGAAAATTCAAAATTCGCGATACTTTTTGAACAGACCTCGTACATTATAGTGGGAATCTCAAAATTTTTCGATTATGAAAACGAATCGACGGTTATGCGACACCCGGTATATCGAGAGACGCTTTAGCGTCAAGAAATCTCCTACAGATAATACCGATTTATTCACGAGAAATAAAGCCTTTTTACCCGAAGAGAAGGAAAATATTTTCATTGCCGACTCCCGGTGTGTTTCAACATTACCTTAAGGGCTGAGAGATGTGAATTATCAACGGAGCAACACCCTTGTGAGCTAATTCCTCAGTTGGTAAGAAAAAAAACTGTAATTCACTTATTCATCGGAAAACTTGATTGATCTTTCGGAAACAAGACGAGAACAGAATTTTTGGAGAAGAAAGTAAATGTAGCTCTGGCACAATCATAAATTTATTCCTAAGTTAGTGTCCTGTCGATAAGAAGGAAAATTTTGTCGACAAGCGCGAATATCCACAAATCTGTCTCGTGCTGCCCTCGAAATTGGAACTAGAAAAACGTTCGTTTCAATATGGCCGATAGTATCCAAACGCTTATATATCGTTGACATTCGTTAACGGTTTAAAAGACTTTTTCTTATGTTATTTATCCATTGTCATTACTAATATTCGCCAAGATGAATATGTCAGTTGAGAAGAAAAAGTATCCGTCGGCGTTACCGACAAATTGGCCAACCAGAGACGATACAACGAGAAACAAGCCTCAAAATCAATTGTCGTCGACACCGAAAGTTGACGTTTACAGTTACTACAAGTATGTTCAAACAATTGTGACTTTTGTACGATTTTTTCTAAAATGATGTTTACGATTCTCATTGTTTCGCGGAAATATTGACTTTACAGATTAATTTTGTGGAAAATTTTTTGTTAAAATTGATCGTTTATGGTTAGTGGAAAAATTATAAGACGCGGATTTTGTTCACTCTTTTTTTACATCAAAATTGATTACTTTTAAGAATTAAATTATCTTTGTAACGTTCATCAATCTCGTAACACATTGTTGCAACTAAAGTTCAAAATGAAAAATACATTGGTCCGGCTGTAAGGTAGTGAACGAATTTTTAGCAATTTTGAGGTTAAACACTCCATTTTAAGCCTGAAGAAAATTTCGTAATATTAATATTCTCATCTAAGAAAAATCATTTTCATACTGTTTCCAAGTACATAAATTATTAATATTTTTTTTGTATCAAAGTAGTAATTCACTGATAAACTTATCTAATAATTTTTTGAAATGTTCGATTTAGCCGCGGCGTTAGAAACGATCTGTCCCTTCAACCGCCCATCAGACAAACAGCATCGATATTCAAACAGCCAGTTACAATTTACAAAACCCAGGAGGGAAAAGTGAAAGACATAAAGCATGGAAATCAGGAAAAACCAAAACAGGTCGGTAAAGAGCGATATGAAACTGTACGAGGAACAACGGTGATTGTGTAATTATGTTTTTTTTTTTCTGAGGGATAACGTTTGTAAATAATCGGTGAAGGTTTGTTTGAAATGAAAAATCATCTTTCCCCTATTTTATCCCTATTCGACCGCTGAATTGCGCTACTTATCTATGTGAAGGGAATTGGTTAAGTGAAAAATTAAAAAAACTTTTTTCTAACAGTTTGATTTAAAAAAAAAATTATCTCAAAAATCATTACAAAACAATTGAGACTAATGGTCTATCGGTGGAATAATGCCCATTTCTCTAATATATATGGCGTTCCATGTAACATGCAAATATTTGGATAAACAACATTTTTGTATTCTAATCTGTGTACGCCAATAAAAAGGCTGCCAAAACAAAAACTCCAATTAACGTGGATCCTGATATATATAACTGGAACACGAATAAGGAATCGATGGCAGTTTCTTTCTGTGGTTTTTCCATTTTTACGCACTGTCTGTATTACTATGAAAAACCGTCTTCGTCTACTTTAGGAGGGTGCTGATAAAACAGACGGCAAGTATGGCTCCCAAGATAAACCTAAACAGGTAATTCCACTTGGCACGCTAAGCCCCGCAAATTCCCATTTTATAATTATACATCCAAACAAGCGAAAACCTCAAAATCTCCTTGCATGGCCTTTTTTTCATAAACAAGTCCAGTGTTTCACAACTCTCCTACGCTATAACATAAATCTAAAAAATCGGATTCTCAATCTCAGTTTTGAAAAAATGCAATTTCATATTTTCCGCTGATGACTTATCAAATTTGTAAAATAAATTCGTTACCAGGTTGAAATTTGTAGTCATAGTGCGATATACGGTGAAATGACAATAGAAGAACAGTAATTAGATAATTCAAAGAAAAATTGTACTTTATAAATAAAATTGAAATATTTGATTTTGACTCTGCAAAAATACTCTGCATTATACTGTCGATTCTTCGCTTTACTGACTCACGTTAGATTCAACTCTTGCGGTAATAAAATTTGATTCGAATCAACTATCGACGCTACACTACCCGAAACCCACTAGAACAATCGTTTTTTCTGTCTTGTTCCCCACCTACATACCCAAATATTCCTTTAGATATTGAATCCCGTACACGATTAGCGTTAACAAGTAATTTGTACAAATTACATTTTTTGTTCAACAGGAAAAAATTATATGTATTTCCATTTTTTTTTATAACTTAGTTTGCACTCTTAGTTAATAATTTTAAAAAAAGAACCCGTTTAACTGTATTAATCGTTCCAAAGATTCTTTGAACGTTACGAATAATATTTGTGATTTGCAGTTGTTCTGGGAAAAACGTTTGGAGGGTATGAGAGCGTGCGATCCCGATGGTTTCGAGTTCGACGCCATGGATCTACCGAAAACATTGAGACCAGTTGGCCCGTACATAACCGAGGAGACGCTTTTGCAAAGCGTCGCTACGGCGTTGCACTTATCGTCGCAACCTGTCACGGGACAAACGGGATCGAAGACGGCACTTGAAAAGAATCCCGGGGTATTTCTCAATCCGGATCAGCCCCTTGTTCAGGTAGTCTAGCGGAAATATCTATTTTCACGAGAAAACACAAAAATCCTTCCGTTCTACCTCGTTGAATATTTACGGAAAATATTTTCTTAATCCGTTATTCCCAATGTAAAGTAATAAAAATATTATTACTGACAATGATAATATTATCGATATTTATATCATTTTTTTTATATATAGAATTTTTTTCTCTTGCTTACAGGCTGTTTCGATAGTGGACGATGACATCAAGAAGCAAGAGGATCGCGTTACGATAGCGAGAAAAAAGTTACAAGACGCCTTGCGAGCAATATCGGCCACCTTATGAAGTGCCAAGTGTGTTAAGAATAACATTAATAATTTTAGCCAGGTCGGACTTGTGAAAGACGCGATGAAAGTTTCGGGAAACTTTTCCAGAACAAACTGTTGATCCCCTCTTTGTATGATTGTCAATCCAGCTGAAACTCGTTGAAAAGTCAGTTCCCAACGAGATCGTTTCTCTCTCGCTCGTCTGTACACACACACACACACACACTTTAGTCATAACATTTACCCCTCCGATATACATATTATTCGGTAAGTTGTTTAAGTGATGATTTTTTTTTTTAAATAAATGTTTTCTAAAACTCAAGAATTTTCGTGAAATTACGCGAGTTACTGTTGCTCATAATTTCAAGGGTGTACCGGTCACAGAGTCATGACTAAAAAGTATTTATTTTTTTTTTTTTTTATGTTTCTACTATCACTATAAATGGCAAAGTATATCGGTTATCTTTTTTTTAAGTCTAACGAGTAAAGATATTAACATGAAAAAACATAAATCCATTCGTACAAAGATCGCGTGCTTTGGTTACAGTTGATAAAAAACCTTTAATTTCCATTTTATTGAAAACAATGGAACGAATTGAAATTAAAAAATTATTACAAATTATTTAATGTAAAAATCCTAATTGACAATTTACCTTTTGAAAAAATTGCAATAGACGATCTGTCTATGAATTGATGTTTATTATTATTTTTCAATGTTAACTACACATTTGTTAGAACGATATAACAGCCATTCGTGAAAAGTAGAAATAATTTTGAATGATTTTAAAACTTTTTCAACAAAAGTATTTATTATATCGTCTTCGCCGCGCACTTGATGCCTCAAATTGCACACCGAGCTAGAGCCATCGTTACTAAAGAAAGTATCATAAATCGTGGATAGAAAGTTACAATCGAAGAAACGACAAATCCCAGAATGGTCGACTGCCCTTTGCTAGAAAAAAAAAAGCACGAAAAGTTGCCCCTTAGGGTCAGGCATTAATGTCACTGATTTTCCGCCTGGCCCAAAGATCTTTGCTCTTTCTCTCTTCGGTGTGCAAAATTTCGGCGTATATACCGAACGGAAGGGGCGGTTCCCTCGGGACTTTTTCGAGTTCGTAAATCGAATCGTTTTCCCTTGGCGTGAAATAAGAAAAATTATTTTCTCGGTCGGACGCGTTTCTCTGCTCGTTGTTTGCATTCTGCCACCGGCAGCTGTGTACCCGCGCCGTAACACAGCGTAAAGTAACATATTATTTCGACGAAATCACATCGATGCACGGATTCTACCGTAAAGTAAAAAGAGGAAGGAAGAAAATGTCGAACGAGAAACTTTTTTTTGGGCGTAGCAAAGCGATTGGGAGGGAAAAAAAAACCGAAGACCGGAAACGATGCGTGCATAAGTAAATTCAATATGGAGTCATTCTTTTTTTTTACTGAATTTCTTCCAACAAAATGGACTTTGTCCTTCGTCGATCCAATACAGAGCAATTGGCTACCGCACGATAAAAAAAAAAAGGGAAGAGAAAGCGAGGGACATTTTGAATTTCTTTATAAGATATTGAGATCGGTTGAATCGTCGTTGTACAATAGAATGTGGGTCGACCGGAAATGGAGTTGGGCGACCAAGAAGACGAATGACCCTGAGGCATCAGCCACACAACAGTGGTCACGTGGATGAGTTTTCAGGGCTCGACTTTGACGTAAATATATTTTGAATGTATATACGACAAAGATAAATGAAACGAATGAAAAGAAAAATAAGAGAGAGAGAGCAAGAGACCATCTCTTCCTCGCGGTCGAAAAAAAAAGGACTTCCGTTCGCGAGTGTATCGGAGAATGGTCTTTACTTCGAATCGCGAGAGGTCGATTTTTAGGAGTCCGATAAAATCGAGCAAATTTATCGTCACACACGTTTGTGTTAAAATTCGATTTCTCAAACAATATTTCAGACTTTTATTAATATATTATTTTTATATTATTATTCTGCTAAATTAATGTTCTTAGGGATCTTTAATATGCTTGATTTTTTTTTTGCCCCAAGTATCGCCAAGTAATTGGGTTGAACTTTTCGTTGTTATTATATACGTGAAGTATCGATATATTTCAAGTAAAAACAAAATTTAAAAAATTTCAATACTAAAAACCCGCAACTTCATTCCGCGTCACATCTTCAAACGGAAAAAACTGACAGATTTACGAAAATAAATTCTCTGAAACGGTGTAGAAAATCAGTGTAGTAACGAGTTGTATTAGAAACAGATATAACGCGTTTAGAAATCTAACGTCTATTTGTATAGTGTATATATATATGAAAAAATGAATATTTGATCATAGGTGCCCGATCACCCGATAAATCTTTAGGGAAACAGAATGCTCGCGCACGACAAGTGTCTTCGTGGTTGAGCAGCTGTTTTGTTGTGAGAAAGGGAAAAAAAAGGCAGAAGGGAGTAAAATAACGTGGCAGGGCGAGTGAGAAAAGAAGAGTGCACACGCGCCATGAAGAAAAATCTTTCGAGCCTATCGTTGGGACGTGAGGGGAAATACGAAGGTTTCGTTTCATCGTACTCTTCGTGGCAGACGTAAAAATATCGTTTTCTCTAATCCTCATCCGCTTCCTCGTTGCCGATGTGGTAAGTATAATAAAAACGAAAAAAAAAAACAAACCCCTCCCAAGATTCTCGTCGACTACGGACTACACTCTCGGCTGCATTAGCAAAATGAAAAGGATTATTTAAAAAAAAAAACACACTTTTTCCCACAGGACATTGAGTGTTCTATTGTTGTCGAACCTGAACCGGAATTAAAGGGGAAACGATCGAATGACGTACGAATAAAAATTACATTCTTCAAAAATTATTGCACTCTTATACGACGGGCGATTGCAAACTTTTCCAATATGGTAAATACACTATTCACCAAAATAACGGGTTAAATTTTGTCTTGGTCTTTCGCTAAACCGACCCTAAAAGTATTGTTTCAGAAGACGTACATTTTGATGAATTGTCAGCTGAATGGGATTCTAGAATCGTACCAAACTTTTTGTAACACAATGCAGCTTCATTTTCAAATTTTCATTAATAAAAAATAATAAATAGAAAAATTCATATTTTCGTATCTTCCGCGGATGCTTGCAATTTTATTTTTTTTGTTTTGCATTTCATTGAGCTCACGGAGGTGGCCTCTTTTTTTCGGCAGATTTCCGATGGCAAAACGAATTTCGCGAGAGAGACCGAAAGCAAAAAAGATCCCTCGATCGCGGCGGTGGTGGCTCTGGCGTTGCACAAAAGAATGCTCCAGGTATACATATATACGTATATATTTATGTATGTATATATGTATAAAAGTTGGTCGGTTTCAGGTAAGCGTAAGCCAGGTACGCCAGGTGGCAACCTCTTTTTTTTTCTCCTCTTCGTCGATCTTTGCTCTTTATATATTTCTCTCTCTCTCTTTCTCTTGCGTTCTTGCTCCACGTTTTCGTTATACCGTACGAGCTTCTCGGCGAGAGGGCCGTTCGACCCACCAGCTGTTTCCTCGATCATAAAGGGCGGCTCTCCCTCATTGTCAACCCGCGTGAGCACCGAGCGAGCAAAACGAAATGAGCGAAAGGTGTGTACACAGATCGATGGCTGTGAAACAAAAGGGCGTAACTCGTACGATTTAACACACGGTGCATTAAGGATTAAGCCCCTTGTCACTGGCAGTTAATATATAGAGGGTGTATGAAATTAATTACTGAAAGATCGAGTGTAGGAAAAAAAAATCATCAACCATTGACAATTAGGCAAATTGTTTGTTAATTTGTCAAAATCGTTAATTGTTAAACTATTTTTTTATCCATGATTCTTTAACATTTGCATTAGTCCATGACATACTTTAGTTGAGTCACCCGGTATATACATATGGGACTTTCCACGTAAAATCGACAAAGTCCCGACCACCCTCGGTATTTATAATTTTCTTTTCTTTTTCTAATCTCTAGTACGTTTTGGGGCGTGACGAAACATGGCTTGAAATGAATTTTCATATTTTTTCCAAAAATTCATTTGGTCGTTAACAACTGAAGTGTTGAATCAAGACTGCTGGACGTTAACGAATTTTCTCAAGTTTTCACAGTAAATTGTTGATTGGGAAAAAACAAAGAAGAGTCCGAAGCGTAGGTGCTTTATAAAAATCAATGTTTTTTTTTAAGAATTGGTCTCTTGCGTGGAATAACAATTCATTTTTTTTAACAAACAACTAAGGGTAAAAGAACAGTATTGTTAAAGTAAAAAAAAACCATTAATAATACTTTTCTGATGCAATAAGTGTGTTGACAATTTATAATAATTGATCTGATTGTCAGACAATTTTTAATGATTCACATTCGTAAATACGATCAAGTCAATTTGAGAGAAAAAAAATTGTAAATTGATGCAGAGTGCCAGCCTAAATTATGCTTAAAAAAAAGAAAAAAAAATTTTGAGGGTGAGGTTTTTTTCGATTTGGCTTAGAATGTCCCATATGTGAGAGCGAGCGAAACTTGGGGAGCCTCTAATAGCACAACGTGCTCCTCCTCAATTCCTCGAGTCTGTTCAGGGTGCACATGTGCCACTTTGAAATCGTTATAATTTACCGAATACACGCGAACAGGCTGATCCGGTGCATTTGCACCGGGACTATCATGGAAACCGTGCTGTTGCAACGAAAATATCTAAATATATATATAACTGACAGTTTCTGGGACGATAAGTAAATAAGAATGGAATTAAAATTGATTTTTTATTCCACTAGGTTATTTAATTTAAAAAATGGAATGAAAAATCTGATATCTGACGATCTGTTACTTCATATCAACAAGAAGTTCAATTTGAGAAACTATATAGGGGAATTTAATGATAAAATTCATATTCTAGGCAGTGTTTATGCTATCCAATGTCGCGAATTGGTTCAAATCAATAAATCATACAGGACTGAAATGTGGAACTTTAAAATACTATCGTACTACCTGAAGTACTATTCCAGTTATTTAATTGTCGTTCTGGATCATCTTTATGTAAAAATTCTACAATATTTTCAATTAAAATAAGAATTATGGTTGAAAAAGAAGGAAATCTCCCCATTGAATTGATTCGTCAATTTCGTACCGTGTAGCATGAATGTGTAGTTAAAAAGAATAGGACCAAAATTTAAATCTAAATCGTTATGTGCAATCGGAAAAATTATTGTGTGCCAATAATAAAAAATTATTAATGTGTCTATCCAATGTCTCGAATTGGTTCAAATCATTAAATCATACAGGACTGAAATGTGGAACTTTAAAATACTATCGTACTACCTGAAGTACTACTCCAGTTATTTAATTGTCGTTCTGGATCATCTTTAAGTAAAAATTCTACAATATTTTCAATTAAAATACGAATTATGGTTGAAAAAGAAAGAAATCTCCTCATTGAATTGATTCGCCAATTTCGTACCGTGTAGCATGAATGTGTAGTTAAAAAGAATAGGACAAAAATTGAAATCTAAATCGTTATGTGCAATCGAAAAAATTATTGTGTGCCCATCTGTGGTCAGAAAATTATAACAATTTCCAGAGGCAATCTTTCCCCTGACACATGTACCATTTTGTTTTTTTTCGTAAGGTCACAAGAAGCATCGAATTTCCCCATCGAAAAATTTTCCAGAGGTCTGAGAGCCTGCCATATGTTAGGGGGGGAAAAAAATAATAAGAGGGTTAACCATCGATGAGATTCGGTGGTTCGTGAAGAACCCCCGGAAGATCGATTTTTCATAGAGTTTATCCGGACGTTTTTACGTATAGATGAATGCATGAATATTTCGTTAGTGTGTGTGCCTGTGTAATATCGATCCTCGGGGACGATGATGATGACGATGACGATGAAACAGCTGAACCAAGCGCTGTGCGCGGGCTTCTCTCTCTCGTTTCAGACACCCATCTGCCACACGTAATCGATGTCGATCGCGCGGCCTTCGTAATCGCAGCCACACACCGACGAGACTTTCTCCACCTCGTGTATACGTATATAGTCTAGAGCTTAGTGGCTTTTCATGTCGGCAGATGAGGAATTGGATCAGGACAACTTTTTTTTCCCCCTTATTATATCCAATTATCAATGTTTCGTCGTGCTCTTCGATACTGCCTTTTGTTTTTTATTCTCTTTGCTTCATGAGTTCCCTTGGACTCCAATTAATTTTTCCTATCCCGCTTATTGAACTGCATACTCCAGGACATTTTATTTATTATGGCGGCATCAATTTTTTCTCTGTTATAGAGTTTATCCTCTCCGGCCTTAAATTTCCTGCTTTTTGGCCTCTGAACGATTAGTTCACTCCTGTTTCTCTGCATTTCCTGTGCAAAACTTTGTATAATGAGCTCAACGGAAGAAATTTCTATTTAACCTCAAGCTCAACTACGTATGAGAAAATAAAGAAATTATCTTACACAGATGGACTCGCAACGGTGGAGATAGACATTGTTTGGAAACAACGTTGCTTTATTAGAAGGCGTAATTTCAAATTTCCACTGAACTAGCTCCAAATCTTTTAATAACGAATAATTTATCTTAATAATATGTCAGTGTGAATTATCATGAGTACTGAAAGTGTCAGTGGGACGAGTTTTTTTTTTTTTTTTTTCAATTCTTCAAGTTAAGTCTTGTGGGTTAGTTTGTTGTTCTATTGTGTGAGGGAAATTTTTTGAATAGCACTAAAATCATAGAAAATTTTATGTTTTTGTAAACTAACGAATTGTGGAAAAACGATAATTACCTTGGAGAAACGATTTTTGTCCCTCACCATGCTTAATGCCGTAACATTTCAATGCTGTACAAAACTTTTCGTTCCCTGCACGTTATGTACTTTTGTCCAGTTAATCAATCGATTCACAGAGACGTGTGTATGGGCGAAATTTCGCTCGCAATCTGGCGATTCGCAGTAAACACAAATTTCTGCAATCTGATCGGCGAGGATTTCTGATCTTGCTTCAAAAGTATGAACATCGGACTCTACTGTTTACTTTAGTCTTCATGAAAAGTGTTGAGAGAGGGAAAGTGCGTGAACGTCGCCTATTGTCGCGTTTTGGCGAGTTTTTATTGTGAGGTTAGGCCTGAACTCGAAAGGTTATTTAGATCCCTAAATGACCTTTTGGAATAATGTCCTAATCATTTTTTCCAAACCACGTACATACCTGCGACGAATAACCAAGAAATTTGTCGTTGCTTCCCAAAAATCTCTGTACTATCTGTTTTTCATGAGATTTTCAGAATTCGTTCGAACAAATGACTATTCGTTAATTTAAAAAAAAAACGTTTAACGTCTCGTGACGTATCGAATTATCAAATTCCTCAGTTGTTAACACGAAAGTGTTAAAGAATTGATAAAAAAAAAAAAAAAATTATCATTTTTTTGCCGAGATGGCACGGCGTCGCTTTTGAAACTAAAAAATACACATCGTATATATGATTTCGCCCGCCCGAAAATCGCAGAGGAATGAAAATGAAAAAGAAAGGACGAAGAATCAAATTTCGAAAAAACGAAATATAAAAATGAGAACAAGGAAAAATATTACAACGAATCAGCACGTACCTTGCCTGCCGCGGAGATCCCTCCCCAAAGCGAGACCGGTGGGCTTGCATGATGTTTGGCGATTTTCCTTCAAATCCGGCATTTTGGATTTGTGTCTGTAAAAATGGTTCGCCGAACTTGTCCATTGAGGATCACGAGGATTCTGATCAGGAACATAAAGGAAATAGACACATGAGGAAAAAAAATGTACATTTGATGCCCGCCATTCGCAAACGGCGCGGCTTCGAGCCACGAGAAAAATCTTGTGACTCGAATCACATGAGGATCGTTCGAGATTTTAGGGGGAAAGAACAAAGAATTACCAGTTTCGAAGCTTGATGGCCGTCGATGCTTTGTAATTTTGGTTTTTTCCAATTCGACGTGAAACTTTTCGTTGATTCACTTTGGGAGATACAAAAAATACGTGCACTCGATTCCAATTTTTCGCAGCAAGTGATGGATGATGGGTAACGTGACGTGATGTCGAGAAAGACAAAGTTAAATGCGATAGCGTCATAGAGCGCGCGTGCGCAGTGACGCTTGATGGCGTCAGAGCGCGCATAACCTTTGTTCTCGTACCGCTCGTCCGCCATTTTATTGTAACGGCGTCACTCTCGTACGGCGACACTTCCAAAGAAAATTTCCTCCCGTGAATCCGTTTGCATCATCCTCGATAAGTGGTAATTAACATTTCCATCAACGTGCATTTTCCTTCCGTTCGTTCCAGCAAATATGAAAAGCAATATTTTCTTTCAGTAATTCCCGAATGCGATCGAATAATCCCAAACGATCTCTGGTCGATGCCAACGTTGGACGACTTAGCTGACTCCTGGACAACGTCTTCGGTAAAAATATCTTTATAATTCATCAATCAACCATCCCGTAAGTCCTATCGGTCTCCTTTCGGGGAGGGATCTCCGAGGCAGGAAAGGTACGTGATAGAAATAGCCGGCTCACTGTTACTCTTATTTTTCATCTTTTGCATACATTTTTTTTCTTCGATTGTCGCCTACGTGCATTGTTCAACACGCGGGGAAAAGGGGGCATTTATAAAAATAATTTTCTCGCCTCCATATTCATAATTTTTCAAATGGATGCGTCGTTGTCGCATATTTTCGTGAATTTCATAGCGTTTCTCCTAGCTGCATTGCACAGCGCACACAGAGTGTAGCTCTGTCTCTTTGGTTTTCTGTGGAACCAAGAGAGATAAGGATCATTTTTTTCTTCTCTAACGGTTACTTCACTCAATCATCGATAATGAAGATTTGATAATCGAAAGAAATATCGACTTTTGAAAAGTCGATTATCGACATGAAATCGAGATCGATATATCAGCTGATTTCCGGTTTAGTCGTCGACCGCCCATAACCTCTCAAATAACGAGTATGAAAAGTAAACACAAACGATAAGTTCACAACGAACCTCTTTTCCCGCTTTCTACGCGATGTAATTTTCCGTTTGCATTTGTTTGTCTTCGCCGACGATAGTCAATAGCACAGTTTGCTCGTTGCTCAATTTATTCGGCAAACGAGTGACCAGAAGAGAGTTGCTGAAAAGCGTGAAGAAAAAAACCGAAAGTTTCAAGAAGAACTTTCGTTTGTATTTCTTTACGTAAGCATGTTCGTTGTCGTTTTGTGAAAATGCGCTTAATTGTTAAACGAACTCGCGTTCAAGATTTAAGAGCTAATCTTTGAACGAAGCGACTGCAGAAGATCTTGAAAATACATTTTGTTTCTTACGCCATGGAGGGCCAGTAAAGAAATTCGATGAAGTGAAGGAAAAATAGTTAAACTGGAAGACTTTTCAATGAGACTCTTTGACAATTAACAAAAGTTACAAAAGTTGGTCGCAGGTAAGAATTATAAGTTTTTTTAAGAGAATATGTTACCAACATCAATGTTTTGCTTCGTCTCGTTGTACAGTTGTAATTGATCAAGATAAATTTATAATTTTTTTTGTAATTTTTTCTTTGTGTTGCACAAATGATTTGATCAAGAATGAAGATTTTCTAGTATTTACTGATTAGCAGTTACTAGATGTCGAAAGTATGTAAAAGTCCAACGGTATCTTAATTTTTTCTCATCCCCCAATATCACTGGAATAAAACTATATTTCAGAACATAATTTACTTCGCTTGTTCCACAAATTTGATAATATGTTGATAATTTCATTGAAATATCATGCGGATGAACAACCTCCATCCGCATGATGGTTTTTCTTATTCAGATGACTCCCAAAAATGATTCGGTAGTTCTGTACCATTGGAATGAAAATATCCTCATTCTTTGGTTTCTTTAGGAAGAACCGCAGCCCGAAGGTCGTACAATTTTATCCAAATAGGCAGTAAGCAAGTGACGGAAATTTAAGGACAAGAACAAGGCTTATGATTGTGAGACTCTGAAATGGATGTTTATCACGTTGAAATCGTTCGAATTTTGCTCATGATAAATCTGGACCAAAGATAAATCTCAAAGGAAACTCGCAACGGGAAACAGACGCATGAATATTCGTCAACGCTGGACTGTGGCGATACATAAGTTAATTTCAATGCTGGAAATGAATCATAGAAAAAGAAGAAAAATCGGAAATTTTCCTCACGAAAATTAAGGGGGGGGTAAGGGTTTCAGCGTAAAAAAAAACACTTTTTTTGCGATTTTTTTTCTCAAATATGGATTGAGCAATTTTATTCGAACCTTTTGTACATTATTGAGCATACTTTTGACAATGTTGTGTAATTTTTTCATGCAGAAATATTGAAGCATAAGCCCGTAACAGAGCTTCCCCCAGAACGTCTTGGAAAAAAAACAATTTGCGGTGTTCACTATAACTCGGCCGGAAATTATCTGAAAACGAAAAACCATGAAAATTTAGTCAAATTGTAATCAAATCTTCCCCCCAACGTTCTCTGATAATTTTTTTTTCTTTTAAAAATGTTTGGCGGCCATCTAAAGTGTGAACTGTTATTTTCCACGAAAAATTCCGCCATTTTGTGGGTGGGAAACACCCTTAATGTGAAAAAAACAATTTAACTAAACGCTGGGGGGAGGTATTTTATATGTAGAAAATGTGTACAAAGTTTGAAATGAATCGGTCAAGTAGTTTTTAAATGGAAGTGAACACGGACTTTGAAAAAGTAGTTTTGAGAAAAACGCGTCTAAAGTTTATGAAATAAAAAAGTGAAGAAAAATTTTTTTTCCAAGACGTTCTGGGAGAAGCTCTGTTACGGGCTTATGCTTCAAGATTTCTGCATGAAAAAATTACACAACATTGTCAAAAGTATGCTCAATAATGTACAAAAGGTTCGAATAAAATTGCTCGATCCATATTTGAGAAAAAAAATCGCAAAAAAAGTGTTTTTTTTACGCTGAAACCCTTATCCCTCCCTTAATAAGACAATAACTTCAAGAATATTGCTTAGATCGGTTTAAAATTTTAAGGACATATTCTTGAAATGTTAAACAATAAGATAAGACAAAAAAAAATCGATTTTTCGAAAGTGAAAACCCTTACCCCGCCCTTAAGCTTCCTCGACGAGGAAGTACAATTCATTCTGGCCAGTTATCCAGTTAATGAGAAAAGAATGATGACAATAAACAGCGTGTTCTCGCTCGTTTTCTCGACATTCGAGATAATATGAATGACCGCTTGGGCGAGGCAGAGCGAGAAAGGAAGGGTCTTTTCGTCTTTCGAAGAGACACGAGACGCCACTACGCTGTTTCGTCCTCTCGTCTCGTCCCTGACAGAGGTTTCCGTTCGTTTATGCCGTGTATATGTTGTACCTGTACCCGCGTAACTTCCGGTCTTCTGTATTCTTCGTCTCGTTCAATGTGTGCCAGAGAGAAACCACCAATATAAGAAACCACCCTGGAGCGAGAAAGAGAGGGAGATAGAGAGAGAGATGGAGGCAAAGAGAACTTTATGCGTTATTTATACACCATTCTATATAACTATACACGTATAACCCTAATAATATATTGTGCGAGCAATATATAATAGAAATAAGAGAAAAATCTTCGCTCTGAGAAAAATCTATTGACAACTGATGCAGAACGATAGAAAAGTCTGTTTGCCAGCAATTGCACCCTCGTATTCTTCGCGATTCCTTTTACTCTTATGATCTTTTTTCCGCCGTTTTTTTCCATTTCTTTTCTATCTCGTTTTTTCTGGTTCTCTCGGAAATGCAACTTGTAATTCTCCCAATGGATCTTTTTTCGACGAACTAATTTTGTTATTCAACCAATAGTCATTTCCGTACGAATTTAGTAAGATGCAGTTGTTTTACAATTTTCAACATCAATGCAATATTGCAAATGCAATTTTATTTCAAAGTCTGTTTCCTAGCAATTGCACCCTCGTATTCTTCGCGATCCCTTTTACTCTTATGATCTTTTTTTTCTCCGTTATTTTTCCTTCCTTTTCTACCCTAGTTTGCTCTGTTTCTTGCGGAAACGCAACTTGTAATTCTCCCAATTAATCGTTTTCCGATGAAATAGTCTTTTTTTTTTCTTCCAATAGTCATTTTCGTATGAATTTAGTAAGATGCATTTGTTTTAAAATTTTCGACATTAGTGCAATATTTCAATTTAATTTATACGAACGTTTTAAAGTGACGATACGAGAGGCAGAGAGAGAGGATTGTGTCTCGAGCCCCCCCCCGATATAATATATCAGTGAGCTCTCGATTTTTATGGTTATCTATATACGTGTGGTACATTTCGCTCTCTCGATTACGTCAGTGTATAATACACGTTGAAACCCACGTGAAAATATCGTTACGAGGCTCGTCGACCGGGTGAAAAGAACGTCGATTTATTGAGACAGACAATTTAACCGCCGGTTACCCATCTACGGGGCAATGCAGGCCGAATCGTCCAGAGTCATATGATCCTCGATTTTTTTATTGACGATTCAATTTTATTTATTCTTCAATTTTATAAGCATCAGTACGATGACACGACAGAAAAACACTACACAGCGATTTTATGAATTTTCGAAAATTAATTTAGTCTCATCGGGCTATTATGATCTCGAATTCTTGCAGTACAATCTTCTATACAAATTTATATTTTTGAGACTCCTCCAAAAAATGTGCCCGACCCCAGTACGGGTCCTACAAAAAGAATCATATTTTTCTCCATTTTTTCGATACTCTTTTTAATTTAAATATAAAAAATTATTTTACGCCGGAGAATTAAGGATAAGAATTAGTGGACATTGTTTTAAAGAAAAATCATTAAAAATAGCATTATGGAACACTAATTATTTGTAGAAAAAAAAAGAGGAAAATATAAAAATACTTTTCATTGCTGAGTTATTTTAAATCGATGGGTAAACTTTGTTTCGATTTTTGTCAATCATTTATTGGACTTAAAAAAATATACAAATATTCGTTTTTCGACCGAACAAAAAATAGCTTTTATAGATCGTCGTTGAAATAATATATTTCAAAAATTGCCTTAAAATTCAATTACATAAAGCGTCAATGCAAATTAATTTTGTCACACGATTTCCCGAAGATCTCGTTTGTTTTTTTCACCCACGACTTTTGTCGACGATCGATATATAAATTACGTTAAAGTAATGCTTAAATATAACAACTATGTGTTATATATATAAAAATCTCGATTCCTCCAATATTTCTGTCCTCTATCTCTCACTCGTCGAGTGCAAAACACGTTCCCTACGTATAATACATAACGAATGCTGTCCGCAAGCCTGCAATTGTATAATATCTCGCGTCTGCGGCCTTATACCGGCGAGGGGAGAAAACACGAACGATATTTTTCTCCGTTTCTCGGTCCGTTTGAATAATAACACGCGTGTACAATGTTACGATATCACGTGGCACATTATTACACACAATCTGTGGAGAAATTCGAATGGAAATCGAACGGTCTTTGGCCGGCTGGGAAATCCATTGAAAAACTTTAATTCGCGAACGATGATTCAAGGTAGTAGTCTGGTAACTTAAGCCGATTTTCATGTCTTTTTTGGAGGGCGTTTTTTTGTAGGAAAATAAAAATGAATCGTTTTGGATATTTAGGATGTTTTTATTTACATATTAAAGATACAAAAAAAAAAATTTTTTTTAAATTTAATAGTTTATTATTATTATTATTATTGATCGAAGTTGGCACCTCGAAAAAAAAGCGCGTGGGTGGCCCCGGTGATTTTGGCTCTTGATGTTATCTGAAATAAAAAATTCTTGACAATTCTTAATCTATAGACATGTCATTCTGGTCGGAACTACTGAAGTCAAATTTCATGGATAAATAACAAAATGGCGGACTTTGGAAAAAAACGTCCTTTTCCATTTTGTTATTTATCCATGAAATTTAACTTCAGTAGTTCCGACCAGAATGACATGTCTATAGATTAAGAATTATCAAGAATTTTTGATTTCAGATAACATCAAGAGCCAAAATTACCGGGGCCACCCACGCGCGTTTTTTTCGAGGTGCCAACTTCGATCAGTAATAATAATAATAATAGACTATTAAATTTTTTCAACAAAATTTGGCGGACTTTGGAAAAAAAAGTTTTTTTTTCCAAAGCTCGCCATTTTGTTATTTGTCCATGAAATTTAATTTCAGTAGTTCCGACCAGAATGACATGTCTATAGATTAAGAACTATCAAGAATTTTTGATTTCAGATAACATCAAGAGCCAAAATCACCGGGGCCACCCACGCGCTTTTTTTTTCGACGTGTCAAATTCGATCAATAATAATAATAATAATAAACTATAACATTTTTTCAAAAAAAATTTTTTTTGTATCTCATATGTGAATAAAAACATCCTAAATGTCCAAAACGATTCATTTTTATTTTCCTACAAAAAAACGCCCTCCAAAAAAGACATGAAAATCGGCTTAAGTTACCAGACTACTACCTTAAAAAGACGAAACGCTAAATCATTTATTGATCTCCGATTTCCATAAATCATTGGAGATCCGATTTTCCAAATCATCGTCCGACCAAAGTGCCTTGCCGAACAAAAATGCATTTGGAAAATCTCAAACGAACGATTGCGGGGAAAATATTTCTACCGATCGTGCAAACGAATTTTTATCCTGATCGAAAAAAATGGCAAGGGTGGATGGATCAAAAAAATTATAATAATAAGAAATAGAACTCTTGCAATTTTTTTGTATGATTGAATATTTTTCTACTAGATCGAAAAAATATTTCGAGTAGTCTCTTGTTTGGGATTTTCGATATGACTTTGTTTTTCCTAGAATCAAAAGGGAAAAACGTTTTTTCTGACTTCTTATTGCGTAGCGCTCTCTTAATTTTTTTTTTATATAAATGCGTACGAGAACGCGAACAACCTGCAATTGCATAGCAGAACTGTGAGCAATCATACATTTCGAACGATCCAGAGTGTATTTATATATATGTGTGTATATATATATCTATATATATATACATAACGCTCATTGTCAGCTTCGGTTGCAATTGGTTTACGATTGCAGGTTGCGAGCATCGTTGCTGACTCTTCGATTCGCTCGATGATTCTGCTCTCTGGCGATATACACGCCATGAAAACTGATATTGCACCCTCGAGGTTCGCTCTCGTTTATTATCGCTCTACTATCTCTCTCTCTCTCTCTCTCGTTCCGTTTCACCCGCCCCCCTAAAGCTAATTTAAAAGACGAGTAGCAAATACGCCCAGGAGCTACGAGATTTGCCTCCGCTATATAAGAATGATTCGATGATGATGCGCGGAAGCTTTCGCTCTATATTTTTCCCGCGAATCGCGAATAAAAAATCGTATGGAAACGAGAATTTCTGCGAAATTGAATGTTACGCTCGGTAACGATCGAAGCGGAGTCGGTAATATAGGGGCGGGGGAGGCTTTACAATTAAGAGTCCGGAGAAACATGCTTTATTTTTTTATTTGGCGGAAAAAAATTTCTTATCGAATATCCCGTGCGCGATGTTGTTCAAAATACTCTTTTGGTCATTTAAAAAAATATCCAGATCGTTGTTGTCAAAAATTGTACGATAAATCTTATTTTATAATTGTTTTATTTCAAAAAAAAAATAGCAACTCGTACAATTTTTTATTCAGATCTGAATATTTTTTCACATAATCGTCGAAACACTTCTAACAATCGAAATTTCGAGATGGGTGTTACGATTTTTTTTTTCAGCCAATTCGCCAGAATTCTTAAGTAGTCTGGTAACTTAAGCCGATTTTCATGTTTTTTTTGGAGGGCGTTTTTTTGTAGGAAACTAAAAATGAATCGTTTTGGATATTTAGGATGTTTTTATTTACATATTAAAGATACGAAAAAAAATTAGTTTGAAAAAATTTAATAGTTTATTATTATTATTATTATTGATCGAAGTTGGCACCTCGAAAAAAAACGCGTGGGTGGCCCCGGTGATTTTGGCTCTTGATGTTATCTGAAATCGAAAATTCTTGATAATTCTTAATCTATAGACATGACATTCTGGTCGGAACTACTGAAGTTAAATTTCATGGATAAATAACAAAATGGCGGACTTTGGAAAAAAAAGTTTTTTTTTTCCAAAGTCCGCCATTTCCAAAGGGCCACCCACGCGCTTTTTTTTCGAGGTGCCAACGCCAAAAAGGACGATCGCCTTAAGATCGACAGTGATAAATGAAATTTGGAAAATCTAATTTTTTCGATTTTTAGTTTTGCTTTTGGAGTAAAATTTATCGATAAAACTTGTACGTCGAATCGTGGAGTTTCGGAAAACTAGAAAATTAGCTCGTGACATACATTTTCTGTATAATTAGTTACGAGAATGTGTAAACCGTCCGGGAATAACAAAACTAAATAATTTGCGGATAAAAAATGAGCCTAATGGTCGAGGGGTTAAATGAATAACAAAATTTGGGATAATTTTTCATAAGAATGACGAAAAAATTCTTGAATTCTAAAGAAATGTTCATTTCTCGAAAATACCGACTTTGAAAAAAAACCCGATTCGAACTTGTGCATACCTGCACGGACCATTAGAGTCCTGTTTATCTCGCTCTCACGAGAGTTTCATCGGCTTCGTTGATCCTCGACCATCGGAGGCCCCTCTCGTTCCACCCCGCTCGATCTTTTGCGTCTTCGTCGTGTGTCGTAGTCCCGTCGTCGCGTTGGGAGTTTCGCAAAGCAACGACAATGATTGCGGGGGCAACCGGTTGCATGCGCTAAAAATAATCGTACAGCGCGCGAAAGCACTGGCGCGAGTGCGCCGCGACTCTTGTCCGATCGCAATTCTATATTAGTACAAGGGTATAATATAAAATGTACTTTAGTGTGATAAATATTTCCAATAATTGGTAGTTTTCAAGGAATTTTCCCCGATATAATGGTCGAGATACGCTACGAGGAAAAAAAAAAGAAAAAAAAAACATTACGCATATCAATACAGAATCGCTTAATCCTTCGATACAGTCGATAATCTCGTACCTTCCGTGCGATAAAATCAATGCAGCAGCGCAGTTTGAAAAGTTGTTTGTGAGAATTTTCAAAATGAAACTAATCTTAATTGCGATGAATGTGATGCAAAACAATGGCAGGCTAGAGTAGATGGGATTTTAACAGGATAAAGGGAAAAAAAATGGGAAACGTTTTTTATGGATTTATCGACTTTTTGGAAAAAATTCATTGATATTTGTAATCAGTGAAAAATTTCTGAATCGAATAGACATTCAGGACGTGGGAAAAGATGGTTTTTTTGTTGACTTTTTATAGCTCACTTTGAAAAATCCAAAACTACACTTTCTTCGACGTTTTTTTTTTTTTTAATTGGAAAACATCAGAAATTTTTACATTTTTCATATCTTTATCCCTTTCTTTCTGGCTCAAGGATCCTGAGACGACTGATAACCGCGAATACATCGACTTAAACTCGATTTTGTAGCAGGTGAAACGATTCTGGCGTTCAATATACACATATATATTACCAATACAAACTACAGAAGGGCGAAATGAACTGCATACGTGTGAGAGAGAGAGGAAGAAAGAGAGAGAGAGAAACCACGAGGTATCATCAAACCCATTATTTCCTTCTCGCTTTAAGCCCGTGTAATACGCCCTTGGTTGTACGAAATTTGCAATGCTAATTTAATTACCCATATCTCTCGATGTGTAGGAGACGATAGGCTATAAAAATTGCTACATAGTAGAGAGTTGTACGAGAGAAACGATAATATTCCAGTGCAATTATAAAATAACGAAGTGGCTTTTTCGAACCTCGAATTGTACGAGTTTCACATAGCAGTTTGAATTTATTCAATTTACGTACTTGGACTTTTACCTCGAGCCGTTGAACTTTATCAACATTATCGAGTTGATCAAATATATGATAAGCGATTATTGATAAACTAATGTTTAATTACATGTTATAACGAGCTCGAAAAGACGGAAGATGTTAGTTTTGCGAATTTATGATTCCGGAGCATTTATTTTAATTAGCAGGGTCGAGAGGGAGGGAGTTTTCATCGCTTCACGATGAAAATTCGAAAAAAATGATGTTTTTATTTTTTATTTTGCGCACAAAAAATTATATCGAAAATCCCAAACGAGGAATTGTTCGAAATGACTTTCTGTTGATTTAATCAAATATTCAGATTGGTATATAAAAAATTGTAAGAGGAATTTTATTTTTTGAAATATTTGTTTACAATTTTTATTTAATATTTGTCTATAATTTTTTTTTTTCGGATTTGAATATTTACATGATCGTAGAAACATTTCCAACAATCAGTCGTTCGTCGATTTTTTATACGATTTTTTTTTTTGTTTCGGCAAGTCGAAAAGTGTAAACCACCCCTTTAGGAGAAACAGTTTGTGGATCGATAAATTCGTTGTTAGAACGCAGTGAGTCATCTTTTTCGAGTGTTCTCATATCGGTTTTTATGACAATTTCCATTTTTTCTAATTTAATGCAATAAAAAGAAAAGTTGTTCTATTTCCACGAAAATTTGTGCCCTGACAATTTTTTAAACCGCTTTGAATTTGGAGTTAAAATTCCTTTCGCAAATTTCATTCACGATCAACGGGAAATTTCCAATCAGATAAGATCGTGTACCGTTAAAAACGAAAAAAAAAAAAAGAAACGAATTCTAACGCCATTGAATTGTTTTTTTCGCTCAAACGAACTTCAAACCGAGTTTATCAGATCGAAAATCTCGGGCTGATCTCGACAACAGAGTTTCTTTGATGAAATCAAATTTTTTAAACCATCAAAATTGCAATTTTTATCTCGTTTTTTTCTCTCTCAAAATAAAATAAAGAATTGTATGAAAAATTAAATATGCAACTGCAACAATTACAGTTTTCGAGTTTCAATATTTCGAAAATATTAATTTTTATTTACAAATTGGTTTAAAAAAAATTGGCTTTCATTTCCAGGCAAACTGCATTCTTGCTAGCGTTATTTTCAATAATTATCGTCTTTTACGAGGATCAAGAAAGAAGGCACAAAATAGTGTGTATGACATGTGTGTGTGTGTATTTGTGTATGCGAAACAGTGGTCTTGAAGTGAGGTGAAGAGTCTCCCTGGCACGAGTCCTCTCCCTGGCAGGTGCTGGTAGAGGCAAAAGGTGTGCTGCGGCAGTTTTGCTGCTCTGGCAGGCCTTGAATGCGTTCGGGTCGTTGCTACAGAGTGAAGAGAACCGTGTAGCAAGGCAATAGGGACGATTTCTGAAGACGACGACGACGAGGAAGATGCTAAAGGTCCAAGAGAAAGAGAGAGAGCGAGAAAAAGATCGAGTCAAGGAGTACGGGTATCCTCTTCTTTGCCGATCCAGAAAGGAAATTGGCTGTTCGTTCTCGTCGTTCGTTCTCGAACGAGCGAGAGTAAGAGCCAACATCGTGAAATCGTTCGGGGCGGGTGAAAGACTCGCTAAAAATCTGACCTGCTCCGAAACCGTCCCTAAATCCTCGTCGCAGGCGGTTCCCGAATTTATATACGAGCACGAAAATAGGAAAAGATCCTCTTTCAATACTGACCAGCGACTCACGAGATCCGAAGAATGGTTGAAACTTACGAAAAAACGAGCTAAAATATTGAGAAAAAAATATTTTCCCTCCAACACGTTGACAAACGATTCATAGATTCAAGAAAGAAAAAAATGTCTCTGTCAATTCGATCGAAAATACTGAAAATCCTAAGCGGATTATTAATTTTCTTTTTTTTTTACATACATTCTTTGGTCGCTAACATTTTCTCGTAGCGATTGAATGTACAGTGAGATGGAATTTCAAAAATATATAACAAGGAAAATTAGATCGAACGTCAATTCAAAATGGCCACCTCAATACGAACGATTTGAAACACAAGAATTATCACATTTTTAAGAAAATTATTTACAATGAAATTTTTACTCCAAAATTTCTTATTTCCAAAGAAATATGACACAAAATTCCTCATATTTTGGAAGAAATATTTACAAAATTCCTTATATTTCGGAAGAAATTTTTTACTCCATTTGATAGAGTGAAGAAAAAAAAATAGTGAATTGAAAATTGAGTAGTCGTACGATTTGTTCGACAATCGCGAGAGAACAATGGATCGTGCGAGGAAAATGAGCGAAGGATTTTAGCGAGAAAAAGATGGAAATAGACGATTGACAACGGAGGGTGAAAGAGATATATAGAAAGATAGTTAGAGCGCGGGGACGAGAACACGCGGTATTCTCGCGGTTCAAGGTCCACGGGATAACGCGTCTTAGACATTGCTCGTTGGTTTAACGAACCCCTTTCTCTCTATATTCCCTGCCACGCACGGGCCCGCAAACGAGAGAGACAACGGAATATACATATATACGTTTAAATGACGAAGAAGCATCGATGAGACCGCTACATGTCGACAGGTGCTCGTAGTTTTAGCGTGTTCTCAGTCGCAGTGAGAGAAATTATCGTTGAAATAAACACGTGTGTTATAGTCCTTAAAAAAATACGACATTTTTTTACTCGAGTTAACCGTTTTTTTTTTAATGGATTCAATATTATTACTGCTTTTACAATTAAAAAGAAAATTACTCGGCCCGCAGCATATCCCATCTGTTTTTTTTTCTCACGGTGCAAGTTTTTTATTTTCTGACTCGTGGAAGTTTGCGCAAAAAACATTATTCTATTATTCATCGAATGGTGAATTTTAATGATATTTAAAATATATTATTAAGGGGGGAAATAGGGTTAGGACAGCGTTTTCTCAATGGTTTTCATGATTTTTTTTATAGTATAAAAAATGAACATAATTTATTGAAGCTTTGAGAATATTTTATACATATATTTAAGTATATACTATAAAATTTTTGAAGAATTTCCTTGGAAATAGGGTTAGGACAGCGTTTTCTCAATGATTTTCATGAATTTTTTTATAGTACAAAAAATGAACATAATTTATTGAAACTTTGAGAATATTTAATACATATATTTAAGTATATACTGTAAAATTTTTGAAGAATTTCCTTGAAAAACACCGAAGATATTAGCGACCCCATATTGCAGGTCACAATCAGACTCAGCATTTTGCGTACATTCTGGAAGCCGCAATTTTCATCTGAAATCAAAAAAAGTTGGAATTTACTTTTATTGCCATTTTTGATGATTTTGCCATGATTTTTTGCCATTTTTTACAACTTTATTTGCAAAAAAAAATTATTTTAAATAATGATAATATTGCGATTTTAGGTTCATATAGAGCGCAATAATATGAAGAAAGTAACTGCCAATTTTCAAAACGATTGGTTGAAAAATTTTCAAACTAGCGTGTACGCAAGTTAAAAAAAAAGTCGATTTCAGAAAAACGCGTTTGAAAAAATACCGTACCTGTGTGACCGCTCGGTTATACACGTGGCGCGCTCGGGGCCTGAAGGAGAGCTACTCACTTTAATGGCTTATAACAATAGAACGAGTCGGAATTTTCATTTAAAATTTTGGGAAAATATTTTTCAATAGTTTTACTAACAATTTATGAAATTAAAAAAAATCGATTTTTTGAACCGTCTAACCCTATTTCCCCCCTTAACCCTTCGAGATCACATTTCTTCCCAGTTCCAAAGGTTGAAAAAAAATGAATAATTACTTTCGATTTTCCAAACTTTAATTTCATTTAATTCAAACATTTGTTTTTCATTCAATGACAAAATTGGCAAATCAACGAATAATTGATACAAAATATATTTCACATTGATGCAATTTTCGGCGAATAAGAGGCCAAAAGGTCTGCTGCCATTTATTAGATCGTCAATTACATCAATTTATTTCCAATCTTTTTTTTCTCTTCTCACTCGTCATTAATTTCTTCGTAATGATTAATTAGGAGTTGAAAATTGTTCCTCGATTGTATAATAGGGAACCGGGGATCGTTATGAAATTATAACGCGAACATTTGAATTACGGGATTTTCTCATTAACGTTTTTCGCAGAGTTTTCAGATAATCGGATGAATGAGCGTTTGAGAGAAAGAAAGAGAAAGAGAGAGAGAGAGAGAGAAAGAAAGAAAGGCGAGGACTTGGTTATTGTGGAATAACGTGAAAGTTCATTAAATAAATGTACTCGACCATAACTCACCCTTTCGTCCTTATATATGAAAACCGAGACGATTCAAACCCCCTCGAGTACTCTCTGTTGTATTAATACCTGGGAGCTTTACACTCGTCCATTCCACTTCTTCCCTTACCAAGAGAAAGAAAGAAAGAGAGAGAGGAGGAACAAAAATGAGAAAGAGTGAAAGAAACGTATTACCGGGTCTGGTAAAATTTATATAATATATCTCGTCGAGTTATCGTCGTTTTGCAGTGTTCGCCGAAGCTTCAATAGTCGAGACGAACTTTGCTTGGAGAATGAAAAAAATTATATAAAAAAAATCACAACGCGAGAAAGAAAGTATATACGAAACGATGAGACGCCGAGATGCGCGCCCGGTTGCATAGAATTGATATACCCCAACGCTGCAGAATAAATATGAGTGCAGCTGCCGGGTTGTCGCTTCGATTGCTGCGCTTTGGGAGAACGAAAAAAAAAAGAAAGAAAAAAAAACGATAATAAGAAACGTCGAGAAACCAGTTCTTTTTTTTGTGGGATTTCATAAACTTTTCTCATCCCTTTTCCACTCTTTCTGCATTTCGTATTTAAAAGAAGTATACGTGCAAGCTCTCGAGTTTCGTACTTCCCGTAACCTCGTTTATAGCCGGTCCGGAATTTTATTTTCATTTCCATTGTTCTTTGAGAATAAGATTGTACATCGGAAATTTTACCTTTATATTCGTTTCGGACAAGTTCATTAGAATATTCTTGAATTTTCAGTCTCATGAAGATAAATAGTTTTTCGGAATGGAACGAGAAAAATTTACATTTGTCATTTAGCGTTATGGAAAATCAACTTAATTTTCGTATTTTGTGAAATAGGTGAGAATTCAATTTTAACATTCGTTAAATTTCATTTTTAGCAATATTGATGAATATTCAAAAAATTGTCTATTACGAGCGAATATACAATTCTGATGATAACAGAAAAAAAAGTATAAATTTACAGAGAGATTGCGATATTTATTAAAATTGCCCGAACCGCACATTTTTCGTTTAGTTTTTCCAAAGAAAAGTCTTTAATTATTATCGAATTTTAGCTCATTCAATTTATCCAAAGATTCTCTATTTTCTCACTCGGACACATTTTAAACAATATTTATAGGTTAATAAATTTTTTCATTAAAAAATTAATGCATTTTAAATACATGGCGTTAAATTTTGAACAATGAACATAATTCAAAACCTATTTTGATGAATTCATCAAGAAATTTTCCAACGAATAGAACGAGCCATAGAAAATTAAAATCGAAACATTAGTATTGAATGTCCACAGAATGAGACCGAATGAAAATGTACTTTCCGGATAATTGTCAAACGATACAATGAAGCAAACGATTTTTATTGTGAATTTATCGTGATTTACCTCATTCTAGGTTAACGACACAATTCATAAGACCGAACAATGGATAATTTTCAATGTAGGGGTCTCTCGGAAAGGTAGAAACCACTGAAGAGGGGAAAAAAAAAAAAGATTTGGTACCTGATTACTGTACTACCAGTAAATCCTTTCAAAAATTTCCCATTCGATTCTCTCTGTTTCGCTTTCTCTCAGTGTTAAAATAGATTAAACGATTTACAGAGCCTCATTTACTTACGATAGTACAATGGACTTTTACAATTACAAGTTTGCCCTGTATTGAGAATTTCTTGAAACGAATGTTGCAACGGTCGGTTGAGAAGCGACTGAAGGGTCGCAAATTTTACCCGTGCGAGCGAGACACCCTCGTATTCTTCAATTATTGATTCAGGTACGCAGTTACCAACGGCGAAAATGACGAAGCACTAGCTTATCAATGATTCGATGAAATGCGTATTAAAAAAATAACAAACAGACCGATAAATACGACTCTTTCGGTTATTTGCACTTAAACCGTGTAGTTTTATCCAGTTACACTAACAGCCCTATACATATCCATCATATAAAATAATTTTTGCCCGATCATGAGTCGAACAGTTTGAAAAATGTAGAAAAATAATTGTTTTTATGTTAAGCCTGATTTTACTAATACGAAGTAACAAACATAATTCTTTACAAACTCCTTCTCATTGAATGTAAATACGTGTGAAGGGGTTTTAGGGGATGAAATCCTATTAGGAAACTAACATAGGGTTTTAATACTAACATTTTTGTACATTATCTGAATAATAGTTGTAAATCACATAAGTTACAATTTCAGGCACTTAGTGATATGGAAATTTCCAATGAAACGCCAAAATTCTGTCTATAATATATTTAAAGAGAAAAACCTTAGAATTTTTTGAATTCATAACATTTCTGTACATCCAGCGTCTTCGATTTCTCTTTCACCAATACTTACAGTTATAAAACATTGAAGATGGGAATTTTCACCCTTAAAACATCATTGTATGATTTTAGCCGCACTGTTCAAATCTTTCAACCGACATTGACCGTTTAAAGGCCAGGAATTGAAGCATTTAACTTCTTAAAGTCTGTAAAATTACAATTGCATAGAAAAACAAAAGTACCTAGGCAAATACAGAATCAGCAGACTCCTATCTAAGCCTCTTCCATCCTGTAACTAAATTCTTTGCTCTCTCTGTCTCTCCGACTCCTAAAAATGAACGAAAAAGACGTCTCCGGAAACCTAAATAAACATTGCAGAAAGTTCATAAATATTTGGCGTGCGCCAGCCCCCCCGATTACTCGGAATATCGAAAGAGAAAGAGAGAGTAAAAGAATATAGTTACTCCGTTCTTGGGCTGCCAACGAAAGTAGTCTGGAGCGAGAAGGATAGAAAGTAAGTAATAAAAAAAAACAAAGCGTAGCAAGAGGGAGCTAGTGTTGCCAGGATGGCCGAGTATTACCGGAAATGGCCGAGAATGTTCGGTCTCGTTGCGAATACACACAGTTAAACACCCGGGTAGTTCTATCCGGCGTCGATGGTGGCGCTGGATATCCACGGGTCAGCGGGGGAAGGGTAGAAATATCGAACCACGTGACGCGACCGGCGAATAGGATCCCTCGGTGTGTACCGGCGTCCGGCACATGTCGGGTAGTTCGAGAAGCGCGCGATTCTCTTTTTTATTACGTATATACAGTTCGTGTGATACCGGCAGGCCCGACGTTCGGAGTCTCACGGAACGCCAGTATCCCGACAGTTTCGTCGCTCGTCGCAGTCAAGTCGCAGTGGCACTCGAGAGCGCAGAGAGGGTAGTGGTCTCGCACGCGCCTAGCCTCGTTACAACAGTACACAAATAAGGGAAATAGCGAAATAACAAATAAAAAAAAGAACACAACTATAAACTAACAATAACAATAACAGCGGTAACATAGAGAGAGATAAAAGGGGCAAAAAGTAGCGAATAATTAATATTATTGTCATTAATAATAATATTAACGATAAGACTTGGATAACGAAGATTTTTGGAATTTTCGCACCGGTTCAAAAGACGCGGGTGAAAGACGCGAATCGAAGAGAAGAAAGATAGTTCGAAAAATCGGCACTCAAGTCGCCCCTACCACGTTAAACATTGAATCACGGCCATTTCGAGTCTCACGTGACGCGAAGATACGAAAAAGACAAGAAAAAAAAAAAACCAAAAATTCTTCATCACGTCTATCGAGAGTGTGTATTTTCTTGCGAGTGCCGCGCAAAAAGTTTCGTAGACACAGGAATAAACGCGGATAATCCATTCGAGGACATTAGTAACTGCGAAAAGAGAATTTCGAAGAAAATAAAAAAATTAGCAGGATATAAGAAACGAAACGACTGAATAATTCGCACGAGCGAATTTTTAGACGAGAAAAAAAATACTGAACACGATAAAAATTAGAAGTATAGCAAAAATTACTCAGAGGGAAGAAGAGAAAAGTGTTTTTTTTTGGACGATTTCCCGTTCAAAAATTTTAACGCTGCTAACGAAACTATAATCAACTTTTCAATCTTTCTCTCTAGCACTTTCCTTTCGTCCCGTTACCGTAGTACGAAATATCGCTAAAGTGCGAATTTGTTCACGCTTTATTTTTCTATATTCGTGTTCCGCGCGCCCGTATTCTCTCTCTCGTTCTCTTTCTCTCTCCTCTCCCCCACCACTACCGCCATCAACGGACATCGAGAAAGAGAAGGAGCGAGAAAAAGAGCTTTGTCCCCGCGAGTGCGTGAGAACGTAACACAGTCGCTCGAGACGAGCCGGCAAACGAACATCCATTATAACCTGGACGATCCGAGAAGCAAAGAAACCAAAGTTTTCATATTTCTTTCGTTCTGTTCCACGAGCTTTGTGCGTTACGAGATATTAACAATATAAATATATATATATACAAACAAATATATATATATAATAATACACAAAAGAGGAATCGTCAACGAAGAATTGCAGACACGTGATTTAACGACGCCGACGACCGATCTTCCACAGTTGTTTTCATTCGCGACATAACCTCGGAGAAACTAAAAGGAATCGGTAAGAAAATAGATAATCGTGCGAAGAGTGATTTTTTTTTCGTCGTCGATTTTGCAATTTTGTGTCCGAGGAGAAAATTTGATAAATCAAGATCGTTCTTTTCGATTTCGAATCTCAAATCGTATTTTCTTACATTTTGATCGTGAAACGAAGAAAAAAAAAACAAACCAAACGTGATTTTACCGAGAAACAGTGGAGAATATTGAAAATTTAGGGGAAATAAAAAAAAGTTTGAATCCGTTTTGATTTGACCCCACCGAAAATATTCGTGTAATCGAGTTTTAAAAGAGAGAACCGAGTGTTTGAAAAAATAAAATAAAATAAAAATAATTCGATACAATAACGAGTGTCGGAGAAAAATAAGGAAAAATGCCGACGAGTTTGTTCAGCGAAATGGAACGTGGCGTTAACGCCGGTGGCGCTGGCTCGCTCGAGGAGCAGCGCGCTTTGCAACTTGCCTTTGAGCTATCGATGCTCGGTCTCGAGGGTAGCCCAGGCTGTAACGTAAATGGCAATGGTCCCGGTAACAACGTCAACAACGACAATGATCCGCTACAATCGTCGCCGAGCAACGTTTTCGAGGAGGCACGCTCGAAGAAGAGCCAGAATATGACCGAGTGCGTGCCCGTACCGAGCAGCGAACACGTGGCCGAGATCGTTGGCCGACAAGGTGAGAAGAGACAACCGTTTTTTTTTTCTCTTTCTTTCTACAAACCCGTCGAAATATTTCAAACGTTTCTTTTTTTTTTCCCTTGTCCGTGTGTGTTGTTTTTTTTTAAACCTTGTACATCTCTCTGACTGTGTTGCTTTGAGGATATCAATTGTTTGACGGCGCGAAAAGTGAAATTTTCGAAGATACGAATTTTACAAAATTAATCTTGTCCCACTAATTTCATTTAGGATTGTTCTTCGTCCAGTTTTTTTTTCCTTTCTTTCCATCGAGTAATTCGTACTTTTGTCTGAAATGTGTTTTTTTTTTCTCTCAACGATATCGACAATTGGAAATCGTTGAAATGAAATTTGACATTTATTTATTCGGAATTTTCGAGAAATTCTTCGTTAGGTCGATATAGTTTTGAAAAGTTATGTTTTGCGACATCAATTTCGAAATTAATTTTTCCAGTTGGCCGATTTTTTTTTTCTTCCAAAGATTTTTGACGATATCGAGAATTGTAATTCGTTGAAATGAAATTTGACATTTATTTATTAGGAATTTTCGAGAAATTCTTCGTTAGGTCGATATGGAGTTTTGGAAAATTATGTTTCCCGACATTAATTTCGATTAATTTTCCTAATTTGGCGTTGGACATTCGTACGGGTATTTGTTTTTGTTTTGTTTTTTTTTTACACGTAAAAATGTGTTTTTCGCGATATTGAGAGTTTGGATTAGTGGAAATGAAATTTGAAATGGCTAAATTGTGAATTTTGAGAAATTTACGTTTGTGCAGATGCAGAGTTTGGAAAATAATGTGTCTTCGGCCATTAATTTCGATAAATTTTGTCGTTCAGCTGCTTTTTTTTCCTTTTATTATTATTTTTTTTACACGTAAAAATGTGGTTTTCCACGATCTCGAGAGTCTCGTTCGAACGGGCATTCAAATTTCCTCGTGAATAATTTTCCACGTGACGAAACAATTTGAATGATGATTGAAAGAAAAAAGTTAAAAAAAAATAATTCAATATTACACGACGATGCATGTATATTAATATATTATTTTACGATTATTCAAATTAAATACGAATTATCATTTAACATTGTACACGTGGCGTGAAGACGCTGTCGCGTCTCTTGATTATTCCCTTCTTTTTTTTTTTTTGCCTCCATGTGTCGTCCGAGTTTGAGCGGTTCGAAACGTCGAAAGAAATTGATAAGGAAAGTCGCGATCGTCACCAGGTGTAATCGCGTGTTTGTTGCGCGTTACCTGCGTTTTATTAGACTTGGAAATTGCGTTGGTTAACGTCAAATTGACGAAAATTCGCGCGGTCAAAATTGAGGACTGATGAAACAATGAGAAAACAATAGAAATTCTAAACTAAACGAACCGGAGAGGAGGAGAGAGAGAGAGCAAAAATATTTTAATATCTAATGACAAGTATTAAATGTCTATAATAAGAGTACATGACGATAGTGCCAAGTTTCACTCTTCTTCGTTCAGTGAGAGAGGACCGTAAATTCGCGTGACATGGCGACCATTTGTCTAATTGAAAATTCCGCGTTTTCTCGCTATTGACCATACGACATTCATATATGTATAACGTCCACAAGCGTGCTACAGTGTCTCTTGTCATTTCGTCTCGTTTCATTGAAGTTCAATCTTTTTCCTACCACTAACGAAAAATCGTCGAAACAAATTTTGCAAAGGAAAAAAAATAAAAATAACGAAAAAAATAATCCTATTGTAATAAATCGTAATTAAACAGTCGTGACTACGAATTTATAAAAAGACAATTTCGTAATTACTCAGACGATTTTCAATATACTTATTTTAAATTGAGAAAAAAAAATCGACCCACTAAAGGAATTTTTAAAGAATTCTAAAAATTATAAAATATTTTAAAAATATTTGAGATATTGAACATTAATTTTCCTATAAAAGAAAAAGGTAAACGAGTTTTTTATTTTTGGAAAACAAAACATTAGTGATTTTTTGTAATAATTTTTGTCATTTTCGTTTTCGAAAAAAAATCGACTCTCTGATCTTCGTAATCTTTACCACTTTCCCCTTCGATAAGATGTTAAGGTGTTGTCGTTTTTTTTTTTAATCGCTAACTATCTTATTAGTAATTGCGATTATTCGATGCTTGGCCCATGCGCGCGCGGGGTTATTCACCGTTTACCGGGGCGCAGAGAGATCGTTACAGAGTCTTGCGCGTTAGCGGGGCTAACTCTTCTCTTTCAATCTCTCTCTCTCTCTCTCTCTTTCTCTCTTCGTATATAATGCCCCTGAGAGTGAAAGAGTGCGTGTATGAGCGCGAGAGAAAAACGTTAAGGTAAGCGAGAAGATGAGAGAGAGAGAGAGAGAGAGGAGAGAGCTGCGATGTGTTGCAGGCAGCGCCGCGGGAATCACGCGGAGATACTTTCGTTTTTTGACGTAGGTCGTGCTCTCGTTGCGTAGGTCATGCATTTTTTTATCTTTCGTCCTCCTTGATGGCCCTCTTTAATTTCTTATCAATAATATTATCACACCCGCGAGCCCTTCCGTTCCATCGAACTGTTTATGACGATTGGAAATTTTAGCAAATTTTTTTCACTCAAACAAATATCCTTGTAACACAACATCTGTATAGATATATGTATAAACATCTTTTTATAGAAAATTTTTCGTACAAATACGTCGAGTTAGATTTACGATCGTTCCTGGCAATAGAAGTTTGTATATTTTTAGTTTTCGTTATCCAACACCGAATATTTTAGCCATGCGTGCATATTTTATGGCTGAAAAAGGATTTATAAATTTATAGAGACCTTAAACCCGTCTTAACGTTCTTGATCGAGCGGAATTGAGTGTGTGTTAAAAAAAAAAAATTCATTCAGTAATTTTGCGAATTTTTCGACATTTTTTTCGGAAGGGAAACTGACGCGAATGAAAGTAATTCCGGTTCGACGGTTTGTGTTCGTTTAAAATTAATTTATTACGGAAATTTAGTGCAAAGTAATGCATTTTTTTTTGGCAATTATCCCAAAGGCACATTTTGGTGTAGTTTTTTTTTAATTACAAATTAGTCCTGGTCCGATTTTTATGATTAACCGATTATTTCATTTGTTTAAAGATGCCGTATATTATTTAGCATTAAAAATTATTAGAAAAATAATCATTTTCATTTATACTTGAAAATTGTCAATTCCCAATTTTTCGTTATCGATTGTGACATTTTTATATTTTTCTAACAAAAATTTCCGTTAACGATGCAACGTCCCGTGAAATTGTGATAATTGAAATTTCGCTATTTCATTGAGAGATTAGATTTTTCTTGCCAGAGGCACATTTTGGTGTAGTTTTTTTTTTAAATACGAATAATTAGTATTTGTCCGATTTTTATGACTAACCGATTATTTTGTTTGTTTAAAGATGCTGTATCTTATTTAGCGTTAAAAATTATTAGAAGAATTGAAATTTTCAATTACACTTGAAAATTGTCAATTCCAATTTTGTGTTATCTATCATTACATTTTTCTATTATCCTAACAAAAATTTCCGTTAAAAATGCAACGTCCCGTGAAATAGCAATAAAAAATAATGAATCGTTTTTTTTTTAATTGAAATTTCGCTATTTAATTGAGAGATTAGATTTTACCCATGTCTGATGAGCGTTTGGGTTCATCGATAGGCCGATGACCACCGGCCGGATTCGATACGAGGTCCCCCGGTCCTTGAAACGAGAGAAAGAGAGAGAGATAAACGTCTGTATAAGCGAATTCTTCGAATCGAACGAAATTCGGTTCGGTCGCTCCGAGAAATTTGCCGTTTGCCCTCGTCCCGTTCCCCCTCTGACTCTCGTCCTCCCGCGCTCTTCCGCGGTCCCCAACTTTTGTTTCCTTTGTGTCTACATTTCGTCCGGTTTCTTCTCATTGTTTCTTCATCGTAGCGATTTCTCCGAAATTGATTAATCTAGACCCCCCCGATGAATTTTGACAATTTCAATACAGTCACGGATTTCTAGATGTATTTGAATTTTGAATTTTGAATGCTTCTGATTTTTTTTTAAATTCTAACAAACTCGACCATATATCACTGTGAATTTATAGTTCCTTGGATTTTTTTTTTTTCGTATCAATGACAAATTCGTTAAACCGAACAAAGGATAATTAACGTAAACGATAGCCGTGGAAGGATCGTAAAAAATTCGTTTTTTCAAACTCATTTTTATTCGCACACGACTCAACAATTTCGCAAATAATGATAATAGTAATACGATAATAAATCATCGAAGTATCACGATCGATCATTGCGGAATCGTTCGCGAACGATTTTTCACGTCTCGTCGACATAGAGAAAATAATTTACATTAGAAATTGGATTAGATAATTTATAAAAGACCGGAAATGTCAATGATTCTATTTTGGATGAGAGAGAAATTTCGCGTTGACCTTACATTTACATGTACAAAGGAACGTGATGAGCCTCCTTATGTATATACACACACACGCGAACAGAGAGAGAGAGAGAGAGAGAGAGAGAGAGAGAGAGAGAGAGAGAGAGAGAGAGAGAGAGAGAGAGAGAGAGAGAGAGAGAGAAGGCTTCCTTCCGCGAGGATTATGCCGACTTTTTTTTTCTTCTTCTGCGTGTCTCTGATATAACCGAACTTGAATAACGAAAGTTATATCGCCATTTATTCTGCGTTGCGAAACGTTAGATATTTTGGCGGTTTCGCTCACAGGCACACGCACACACATGCACGACATGTGAAATATTAGGCAAGTAGTTTCGCTCGTTTTTTTCTTCTTCTTTTTACATTTTTGTCCCCCTCCCCTCCCCCCGCCTTGGGTGCCGTATACTGATCTTTGTAACTAAGATTTTTTTTCCTTTTCAACGTATGTAGGAAATATACGCGACCTCGAATCGTTAGAGAGACAGAGACAAAGATTTCGAGATTTTTCAAGGCACGCGCACGCATGCTTTGAACTCTTGATTTACAATATAGATAGATATACCTGTGTGTATGTGTGTGTGTGTGTGTGTATATATAATCGTTAGAAGTACCAAATTGCTTTGACTCTACGGACTTTTGCCAACAGCCATGTCCGTATAGAGCTAATTCGTAAAACGATATCGAAACGATATTGACCTCGGAATAAATCAATTAAATTTTTACGTTATTCTCAAACTTTCGCGTCCTCGGTATTCCAAATCGGCTCTAATTGATGATGTTTTTCTACGACACGAAAGATTTTATTTGTATTTGCCAACATTTTTTTTTTTTTTTTAATTAAAAATACAAAATTGAAAAATGTGTATTTAATTTTTTTCGGGGTGAAGGAACCGACGGATGTGAACGACCAGCCACTCGCTGGTCGTTCACTTCCGTGGAGCCGTATCACTCATACGGCTCCACGAGTGAATGTCAAAATAAATTCTTGATATTTATTAACGCGACTCGGTCTCTATCGTTTCGCTTGCGAGAAGGGTCCAGCGGAAAACCTCGTTGGCCACCTAGCGGTTCTCGCGCGAACTACAAATACAATTTTATTCCATAATACCTATTGTTAATTTTTTCTTTTACAAGCATATTCGAAATATATTGGAGATTCTCATAATTTTCATTGAATGGCAAACGGACTGTACGGTTAAACGACGATCGAATTAAAATCTCGTAGAATTCTCTCAAGCTCTCGTTTTATTCTCACGGTTTATTTTTGTTTTTTTTTACACTTCGTCGTCTCGAGGCTTTCTCATTTATATCCAAGGGGCTCGAGGTACAGAGGGACACGAAGAGAATCAAACGAAGGTTGATGAAAAGAGAAGAACCCGTGCGAAGGGTTGAGGCAAACGAGAAGCTCGAAATTTCGTGTTACGTTTCGAGAGACGAGTTTTCATGCGCTCAGCGAAGAGGCAACGAAGAGTGTTGTTTGGGCGATCCTCTCTCTCTCTCTCTCTCTCTCTGTCTCTCTTTCGAACGAGAGACAAGCCCATTGTGTTTCCGGTGGTGGAGACCAGGCACTCTCCTATAGATGTAAGTTTCTAAAAATCAAAAGGGCGTATTAGAGAACGATTTAATCGTTGAACAGTGCGAGACGGGCTCTTTTGAATTTTAGCAATTGACGTATAGATATGTATATATCACTCTATCGCACGTACCGAACTCGCCTTCGAAACCAGTTTTCATCGTTCAGCGATATACAGATATACAAAGCCTTTTGTGCGTGTGTAAAACGCAAATATATATACATATAGATATATAGGGAATTCTAGGTCAAATCGACAGGTCTCTTTTTAATTTTCTTTTTATTATCTCGTAAGACAAGACACAATAATGCACTGTATAGCTATTTTCAGATTCTTTACGATGAACGATTGGATCGTTATCCGCGAAAATGTTGAAACCATCACTTTCGGTTCTTATCGATGTTTTTAACATTTTTCTCAGCAAATTCTTGGCTATCAAAAAGATTTTTCAGATAAAAAATTCGTGGAAAAAGGATTTTTTTTCCGTCTTTTTTTTTCGCTATTTTTAATATTGAAAAAATTATTCCACAACGGTAAATGAATTGGGGATGTGGAGCAGCATATTAGACAAGCGGAAAAATTATTAAAAAGTCGTTTGATAATAAATGTTTATGTTTGAAAAGCAATTTCTCATGATTAAACACTTTTGCCGATGACGACTGAATGAATTTGAAGAAAATTTTGAAAGTTTCTGGACAGAGTCTTTTTTTATTGTTTTACAACGTACTGAAAAGATGAAATTAAAAAAAAAATTCATTACCGTCGATTTTGCCTGCAATCGCCCATATATTATTTTTAACGTATTCTATAGATTCATATCACTGACGATGAATATTGGGTATGCATATACAGGGTGTCCCAAAACTAGGAGGTCTGAGTGACGCAGGAGTTAGATTGGATCCGCACCTGTAAAAAAAAAACAAATATGATCTCAGTAAAAGTCTTATGGTTTTCAAGATAAATTGTCTTTTTTGATTTTTCAGAAAATCGCTAACTAGTACTTGTTATTCCGCTACCATTTTTCTTAAAGTCCAAATCGTAAGCAAATCAAAGTCCAAATTCACATCAAATCCTAAAGTGGTCAGAAACACAAATGAAAACAGCGTGATAACGAGCATAGCGATTTTCAGAAAAATTGTCGTTTCTGTTTCTGGCCACTTTGGGATTTGGTGTGAATTTGGACTTTAATTTGCTTACGATTTGGACTTTCATAGCAATGGTAGCGGAATAACAAGTATTAGGTAGTGATTTTCCGAAAAATCAAAAAAGATGATGGAAAACTATGAGACTTTTACTGAGAGCATATTTGTTTATTCTAATAGTAGATACGGAGCCAATGTAACCCCCCGTGTTACTCTGACGCGCTAGTCTTGTGACACCCTGTATATGTATATGGATACCCGGTGTATATTGGCTTAAATGTGTTGGCCGAGGAGCGTATGAATCATCGTCGCACCACGCGAGAAGGGGATCTCCTCTCTCTTTCTTTCTCTCCCTTTCCGTGTAAAATTCTCCTGTGAAGCATCGAAACGATCGCGTTTTCTCTCTTTTCAAACGCGCATTTACAATCAACACCGCCAAGGCTCTCCTCGACTGCTATCATCGTGAGCTTGCGACTATCACGAATTCTTGTTCCGCTGTTGGTGGGGGAATTTTTTTTTTTTCCCAACTCGAAACTCGAATGTTCGTATTAAAATTTCGAACGAGGACAATTTGTTAGAACGGCGAAGGATAAATAATTCAGGACAGTTGGGGTTTATCTCGGTTAGTCTCGATTTTATAATTATCCCGAAGTAATTTCAATTTTTAATTGAATAAAATATGCCGCTAAGTGGAAATTTGAATTTGTTATAACGTCCGCTTTTATTTTTATAAAATTAATTGATGAAAGAATGAAATTCATTTTTTTTTACCAAAAAAATGATTGTTTTTTTTTTTTCCCTTTCTTTTTCGTTTAATCTCAATATTTTATTTGTACGAATCGGCCCACGTGACTTTCTAACCGCTAGAATGGATTACGTGAGCGAGGTTTAGAGTCGCGCATCGGGGCAAAACGAGGGGCACGTGGGCAGAGTCGCGAAAACGGTGGCCCCCTCTATTATCCTTCGTATATATAAATTCTCTCTTTGGAGATTATCAGCCAAAATGGCGGCAACGTTTCCACCACCGGTTGTCACATTGTAGTTCAGTATATATAATTGCGTCACGTTTCGTCGTCGCAATGTGTAGTTGAATCGAAATTTTTGGTTTTTTTTTTCCAATAAACATATCGAAATTCCATTGGAAAAGAAACAATGATTCGTCACTCTTTACATGCAATTTCGTCGATTGTCAATTGAAAGTAATGAAATGTCCATTGAATTACCTTTTGTTAATTGTAAAAAATGATTTTTACCGTTGGAATAATTTTTCATTAATGTTTCAATCAAAATGAGCCTCGTCATTGTCGTAAAAATATTATGATTTATTTTTTGGAAGAAAAAAAAAACAATAAGAATACATCTTGTCGAAAATTGATGGAAATAATTCGATTTTTAAAAAGAATTTATTGCTAAAAATATTTTTTTACCTTCACTGACACATATGGTAGTGTCAACACTTTCATTACCGTGCGATAAACGTTTGACAATTTTTTTATATGATTTGAAAAAAAAAACAATGCAGCTAAGTTAAGTAATGATTTTGGACGGTAGAATTGTTAAATTTTATAAAACCCTGTTTCTCCCGTCGTTCTATCGTCGTGCAAAACAAACGCTAAAGATTTTCAGTACATGACGCAGATTGCTCAGTCCCTTTGCGAATTAAGGACCGGGCAACGATGTATAAAGAGTGAAAGATAGAGAGAGAGATATAGAGAGAGTAGAAACGGCATCAGCATATCAGTCTGCACGTTGTATAGGCCAGTATACAATCGTGTCGAGCCAATATAACGACTTGTAATGAGTTTGATACGCCGTTCCATTATGAGGATGTGCCTATTTGTTGATCATTCTCTATACACACTATACATATTTTTATATACGTTGTATATATGCTTCTGTATGCTAACTCTCTTTTCTGTCTCTCTCTCTCTCTCTCTCTTTCTCTTTTTCTCTCTCGATCATTTTCTCTCTTTCGTTCGCACGTTCTCGCCTTTCTCTCTCCCTCTCCTTCTCTCGGTAGTAACGCGACCGGAAGTGGTAATGAGCGCTTCTGCTGTCGCCAGACTGTAGATTTTCTCTCTCACTTTTTCTCTCCTCATTCGTGATTGTCCTCTCGGACAGCGATGATGATGATGATGACGTTAGTTTGGAAACATCGCCGTCGGTTATACACTCTGTTAACTCGACTTGAACTTTAACGAAAACTACAATATTACATTATACTCTCAATATCTTTCTCGTTGTTTCTTCGTTAAACATCTCCTTCGCCTTGCTCTCTTCGTAAAATACGGGAAAAACAAAACCGGCAATTCTCCAAACGTGTTACTTGAATTGTTTTTTTCTTCTTCATTCTCGTTTTCGACAACGACTCGAGGAATATGAAAGGGAAGACAACAAAAAAAGACATCGATGCTTCCAATGTACGAAAATTATTAGTCGTAAAAGTATTCGTAACGAAACGTGAAATTGCGGGCTCTCGCGAAGGGTTTTCATGACGCTGACGGCGAACTGAAAGACGGTATTTTTTTTCGAAAAAATACCACGTGCAACATTTTTTTTCTTTCTTCGAGCTCTGTTCTCGATGTATTTAACAGACAATTCGCTTGTCTCTCGTCGTCGACCGCAGAAAGCAAACCGCGAAATTAAGAATTTCCGGCCGAAAGGAGAAAATAATAGACGGTGAATGACACGGAGTGCGTGCCAATGGCTTTTTACATAGATCGATATATTTCGAAGAAGAAAAAAAAGTATACCGCCCTGTAAAAAAAATCCTCAACAATTTAGCATCGAAAATGAAGAAAAGTGAGGCAATATTTTCGTTTGAATTTTTTTCTTTCTACTTTCATACATCATAATCAATTAAATTTTTTATAAATTTTCCGTATAATATATAATTTTACAAATGGTGTAAAAAAAAAAAAACAAAAAAACCGGCCAATCTCACGAAATACATAGCGTAGCTCAATTGTTCGAATTTCTCACCCTTATCCAACCCCTTAAGGGGGCAAATAGGGTTAGGACAGCGTTTTCTCAATGATTTTCATGAATTTTTTTTATAGTATAAAAAATGAATATAATTTATTGAAACTTTGAGAATATTTTATACGTATATTTAAGTGTATACTATAAAATTTTTGAAGAATTTCCTTGAAAAACACCGAAGATATTAGCGACCCCATATTGCAGGTCACAATGAGACTCAGCATTTTGCGTACATTCTGGAAGCCGCAATTTTTATCCGAAATCAAACGAGGTTGAAATTTACTTTTATTATATGACTCTCTTCTATATGAATCTAAATGCTATCAAAAAAATAGAAAATTGAATTTTTTACAGGGGTCAAAACAAAAAAGCATGATTTTTTGCCATATTTTACAACTTTATTTGCAAAAAAAAAATTATTTTTAATAATGATAATATATCGATTTTAGGTTCATATAGAACGCAATACTATGAAGAAAGTAACTGCCAATTTTCAAAACGATTGGTCGAAAACTTTTCGAACTAGCGTGTACGCAAGTTCAAAAAAAGTCGTTTTCAGAGAAAAACGCGTTTGAAACACTTGGCGCGCTCGGGGCCTGAAGGAGAGCTACTCACTTTAATGGCTTATAACAATAGAACGAGTCGGAATTTTCATTTAAAATTTTGGGAACATATTTTTCCTAACAATTTATGTAATAAAAAAAAAATCGATTTTTTGAACCGTCTAACCCTATTTCCTCCCTTAAAAGTCTGATTTACGTCAATATATATGTCGTATTTATTATCTTTCCGTGCGAAACTTCACTGGCTGGCAAAAGAGTCTTGAATGAAGCGAATGAACGATAATTAGATAAAGCGGGCGGTGGGGAGCAGAGTAATATACTACTTTAGATGTGCTATATATATATATATATATATATATATATATATATATATATATATATATATATGTATCGCGTAGTCAGTGGAGTGTGGAAGCTTTGTAGTTATCGCGAATGTGGCGTAGAGGAGATGGAGAGGGACGGGAGAACACCGTGTGGCCACGAACAGAATCCGAGCGAAAAAAAAAAGACAGAATCAAGCGAGAGGGAGAGAGCAAAAGAGAGAGAGAGAGTGAGAGAAGAGGTCGCTGACGTTTCGGAAAGGCAGTGGAGGAGGATTTTTCGCTACGGTCGTCCACACGCTGTAAGCTACGAAGGTCTCTCTCTCTCTCTCTCTCTCTCTTCCTCTCTCTTCGGGGCTCCACTCGCGAGGTCCGCTTGTGCGTTTACTCTTTCCCGAGCCTGCTTATATGTGGTCTCTGGCTTTTGCTAGCGAGCTTTGCGAACCACATCGAGTTCTCTCTCTTTTTCTCTGGCACATCCGAGAGAGTTCGTCGAATCGGGGAGTAGCTCTTGCGACGCGTCGTCGCGCAGGATATTATACCCAGAGAGAGAAAGAGAAAGAGAAAGAGAAAGAGAGAGAGAAAAACGAAAACTCGGCGGCAATTCTCTTTGTCCGCTCCTGGGATTCGAAATAAAGGAGCGCCCGAAGAGGAGACGAGAAGAGTAAACAGTCCAAAGTGGACGAAATCAATTTTTGCAGGAAATCTTTACTCTCAACAATCTAGAAAATTCATTTTAAATTTGCGACTTCAATTATAAAAAAAAGTTTAAACGCTACATTCGATACTTGTCATCTACTAACATTTTGTTTTGTTTCTTTTAAATAGCCATTTTTTTTTTTTGCCATTTTCCTTCAACGACTAGCCCCCTCCCCCCGCCGGTTAATCCTAACCATTCTAGCGATAAAACTGCCACATTTCGTATATAATTTTTTTTTCTTCTTTTTTTCTTCTTTTTATACGTACATCACGACCATTACTCATTATTTTCCCACGGAGGCGCATCATTGTCGGCCGCGGTGAACGTTATACATTTTAATAAAAGCCGATTATCGGTTATCGATCGCGTATGCACAATTACCGCGCGCGCGCGGGTTCAGAAACACACTAAAGACGAGGCGAGAACGAGGTCTATATAATAAACCTATCGAACGCGCTTCGCCTATATCCATAGAGTTTCACGTCTCTTTTTTTATTTTTTCGCGCGTACAGGCGTGTTTGTGTGTCGCTCTATCGGCCTCGTCAAAGTTGGACGGCGCGCGTTTCGTATGAGAGACCGATAGTCGCAATATACAAGACATTCCGGTCCAATTCCACAAGAACCTCGTCATATTTTTTTTCTTCTTTACTTTGTCGTTGGTTGACGCTAAAAAAAAGTGCTAATTTTCCGATTTTCACGAAATTTCGTTCGATCGCTATCGCAACCGATTTGTTAACTCATTTTTCTTTTCTCCTCTATTTCACCGTTTGACAAATCGTCTTGTAACCAGAGTATTCGAGAATGTCGATGATTAACGTTGTTGAGATAAAGAAAAAAAATCAATTAAACCGCGTTTTACGAACGTAAACTTAATATTTATGAAAAAAATTTGTTGTATTCCGTGGAGAAATTTTATTTTTAACGATTTTCTATGTTTTCGATCATTGGCCAAGATTATCAATCGATTGACCGTCCGAAATTAATTTCAAAGTGTCAGAAAAATAATAATTGGACAAAATTAATTCTTCATTTTTATTTCAACGCGTTCGAACTGGATTTGTAACAAGATGTTTGATTTTCGTTACAGAAGAAAAAAATTGAGATCGAGTACCTGTGGATTTGAGCTCGAATGCCCCGTATACGTAGTTTTTTTTTTTTTTTTTTATGCATATATAAAGTGTCTTGCAGCTCTCGTGGTGGAAGTCTCGGTGGTTTGCCGGTGCTTTGTTGGCCTCCGGGTGCAACGAGGCACACACAAGCGCAAAGTTTCGAACATCGAATAACACCACGAGGAGCTGCACTGTTTGTGTGTGCGTGTGTTTGTGTGCGGGCTGAGAATTTATATACATGTATAGATATATAAAAATTGTACAGTCTCGTGGCAGCTGCCAGGGTCCCAAACGATCTTTTGCCAACCACCATCGAGGCCTCGCTCTTTTTTTTTTCTCTCTTTTCGTTTTCCGTTCTCATGATATCCCGAAACTCGATCGAGGCTCTTTCTCTCTCTCGAAAGAGGGCCCTCTTTGCCTCTCTCTCTCTCGTTGCCTCTTCTGTCCCGGTTCGTGAGGCACACAAAGAGGACAAACCGAGGAAGAGAGAAAGAGGAGACCTGCAGCGAAAAATAGGGGAATGGCAGGGCGGGAGGGAGGAAGGAGCAGAGAAGCGAAAGAGACGGAGTGAGGAGATAAAAAGGACGAAAATAAAAAGAAAGAAAAAAAAGATTGTAGGAGAAAAGGATGCAAAGAGATTGGAGAACCAACGTCTCGAAACGCATACCGCTTCGACTAGCAGATGTTTACCGGCAAGAGCGAGATGAATAGTGTCTAAAATGACTTTTTTTTCTTCCTTCTATCGTTTCTTCTTCTTTCTTTTTTCTCTCTCTCTTGATCTCCTTTATTTATTCTGTCTGCGGCGCGCGTGCAACTGCGACTAACCTCGCGTCGATTACGAACTGTTGATGCTGCGACAGAAGCACGTGGAGTTTTCGAGTTCTTAGGATCCTGTTTTTAGTTTTTTTAAATTTTTTCTCAAGCATTGATCAATGATTTATTGGAATTTTGTGTTATTACTTATTTTTTGTAATGATTTTCCGTTACTGATAATTTTTTACCGTGACTTTTCATTATTGCCAATTTGATTTTTTTTCTTCTTCTCATTATTGTTCTTTTTTTTCATCACAATTTCCAAATTCATTATTAATTGTTCGCTCCTGAGAATCCTCAAGTTTTGTTCGGTACCGCAAATATTCGTTGCCGTGTCCTTGGGAACAAAATGAGTCTGATGGACTAATTAGGATTTTCCCGAGGATCCTCGAATAGTTTTATAAGCTACGATGTAAAGATTTTTTTTCGACCACTGTAACGTAAAGCATGTGGGACATAGGTCGGCTCGTACATAGAGCTGAAAATTTTTTGACCTGCCAGAAAGACGAGGAAACGGTGCTCGAGTCCTTTTCAAACATATAATTTTAACCAATATATCCATATATAGAAAAATGCACGAGGGAATGCAAGAGGAAAAAGGAGGACCGGATGTGCCGAGGAGAACACTGTTTTTCCCGAGAAACTCGAGTATCCTCTGGCCAAAAATACTTCACGTTCTTTTTTTTTTTCTTCTTTCCAAATGACGTTCAGATTTATTTCTTACACGTATTCACGTGTATGCACGTGTATTTCTGCCTATGAATCTCGAATTTCTTCGTGCTAATCTCGTAAGGAATCTTTCTTACGAGTTGTCATAACAATGATAATAACTGTAAGAAAAGAAAAAGCCTAAAATTTATAACCAAAGGATCTTAATGACAAAATCATTTTTAAACACTTCCAACAATTTAATTACAATATTTTTGATAATTTCTTTGATCATTTTATCAATTTTCATAATTATTCATTAACAATCATTTTGTATGGCTCGTGACATTAAATAATATGGTGAAACGATCTCTTAATTAGACTCGAGGACTTGTAGTACAATCAATAGGGAGCCCGTTACTCTTGTCCGCATCGCACTAAAAATAAAGGGAATTTTTTTTTTAATTAGGTTCAGTATCACGTACTGAATGTGAATTAACAAAATGGTTACAAATTAAGGGAGCGGAAGTGCCGCAATTTTGAGGAAAACCGTACTGGCCAATATCTCCGTTACCGTGCACTTTAGGCCAAAAATGGTGATAACCTTTCTTGTAGATAATTGAATTTCCCATCTTTTTTTTTAAATAATTTTTTTTGTATCACTTACCGTTTACGACTTATACGACCGTTCAAATTTATTTATTCACTTTTTGACCTGTATCTCCTAATAATTGTTTAAACAATAAAATGCTAATAACTTATCTTTTAAATCCATACATTTTCCACAACTTTTATTTAAAACTTTTTTGTCTAAAATTAATATTCTCAAAGTTATAACGCGTTTTTATTAACCTTGCACCCAGTAGCGCAACATTGAACGCGTTATAACTTTGAGAATATCAATTTTAGACAAAAAAGTTTTGAATCAAAGTTGTGGAAAATGTATGGATTTAAAAGATAAGTTATTAGCATTTTATTGTTTGAACAATTATTAGGCGAGATACAGGTCAAAAAGTGAATAAATAAGTTTTAACAGTCGTATAAGTCGTAAACGGTAAATGATACAAAAAAAATGTTTAGAAAAAAAGATGGGAAATTCAATTATCTGCAAGAAAGGTTATTACCATTTTTGGCCTAAAGTGCACGGTAACGGAGATATTGGCCAATACGGTTTTCCTCAAAATAGCGGCATTTCTGCTCTCTTAATTTGTAACCATTTTGTTAATTCACATTCAGTACGTGATACTGATCCTAATTTAAAAAAAAATGTCCTTTATTTTTAATGCGCCACAATATTCTCTATTGATTGTACTATTGTTTCTCGTAAATATTCTGAAAATAATGTGGGAGGGCGTTGAAATAATAAAATTAAAATAAAAAATTCATGGCGAGAGATATAGAGAGCTCTATTGAGGTGGCGCCCCAACCAAAACCACAAAAAGATATTTTGTCCTTACGTAAATTATTTATTTAATAATTTTATGCTCGGTGGAGGGGTGGCAGCTTAATAGAGCCGAGAAAGCGGAGAACTTCGGACGCTCGTCGGAAGTGGAAAACGTGTCTTTGTTCGTTGGCAAAAATACGACGGCCGCACGGATTTGAAACCTCGCGAAGGAGGGTTGAGGTCGAAGACGAGAGGCTATCGAATATCACGGGTGCTATATTCAAGTGTATATAGGATATTCCTCATTTTCTCTCGCTCTCGTTTCTCTTTGGGAGAAACGACGAGGGGTTCTAGCAGGACCATCCGGGTCGATTCACCTAACCTCTCTCTCTCTCGTCATCAGAGACCTCTTTTCTTCTTTATCACGTATTCTCGTTTCTTCATCGTCGAGACCTTTGTCCGATGACCTCCTCCTTTTTACCCTTGATCGATGAAGAGAATAAAAAACACAAAATTCAACTGTCTTGTTGCAGAAAAATATTATTATAAAGCAATAACTTCTTAGTTTTTAATCAAAGAGAATTCAAACAATTTATAAGAAGTTAATCGAAAATTTCGTTTTATAATCGCTCCAAAATTGTTTTTAAAACATCAAAGCTACTCCAAAATCCTTCCCTCCCCAACATAAAATGTCGTCATATTATTTAATTGTTAAATTAATGTATTTATGGTTTTGAAAAGAAAAAAAAAAAAAACAAAAATTACTGTCCTGTCTTTTAAGATTTCTCATATCCTTGCGGTTTTCACTAAACATGTCCTGTGTACACATAAACGATATACTTGCCCGAACGTATTAAGGAATGAGGATTTCTTTCTAAATATATATATATATATATATATATATATATATATATATATATATATTTAAATACAAAGATAAAGAGAGAGAGAGAGCCAAAGATCAGGAAGTTCTTCCCTCTTATTTTACCGATCGTTTTCTCATTTTGCTTCTATATATTTGTACGTTAGTTTGGGGGGCTTAATCCCACACTTTTGAGTCCTCGAAATCGTGCGTGTTTGGCATACGCACGAGTATCCGATTATTCGAAGACCGCATCGTTCCCGGAGGAAGTGGTTCACCCATACTGTCATGAAAAAAAAAAATACACACACAATGTACTTGTATAAAAATATTATATATATATATATATATATATATATATATATAAAGCATATAAGTGGGTAGTTCACGTAGCAAGCTGTCGTACGATACACAGACACAATTTCCCACGCGCGAGTGCATCCATGCTCAGGGTTTTATACGTGTGGTATAAAATGCACTTTAGCGATATACATGCCTCGTGGTTCTATTTTGCCAATCCAACGTTCCGTTCTTCGCACACACACACACACATATACAATCTCTCTCTCTTTCTCTTCCTCTCGCACTTGTATGTGCGTACTCTCCGAGAGGCCTTCTCTCGTGGGGAACAATAACCGACGTGGCACTTCCGTCCGGACACGAGTGCCACGTACCAGGGAGGAGGAGGATAAGAGGAGAGTAGAACCGTCTCGAAGTTTGCAACTAAACTGCAGAGTTTGTCCATCGCTCTGACTGCGGAACTACGTCACAGTAAAAGCATTCTTCTCTCATTTCTCTCATTTCTACATCCTTTATATATATACACAGTTATTTATTTGTATATATGCGTTTATCGTAGTTTCGATTATTCTCAATTTAATTAAAACTTTGTCCTCGAAACTTGCGACCAATATCGCCGCCCTCGAACTCTTTCTCGCTTTGCCATTTCGAGATTGTATATAAATAGCGAATGAAAAGTTGGGGAATCGCGCCCCGGTAAGTTGAACGCAAACGAATTGAAAATTGTAACATTTATCAATTTAATTCGACATTCGTTTTTCTCGGTTTTGGTTGGGGTTTTCATAGGATTCAGTGATTCCCGGTGCGGAATAATAAAATTACAATTTTTTAAGAATTTCTATATCAACTTTCGACCGAATCAATTGTTTTTTTTTTTCGGAAAATTGTGAAAATGCAGCTTGAAGTTTCGTACTAATCCATTGTACAATTTTGTAGATCTCTTTTTTTCCGTAAATCTTTTGTTTTTACTTTTAGTAAACAATGCAACACACGGTTAAATGTCAATAATAACGTGTAATTTGATGATAAATCATAAAATTTTAGTTTTTACATGCTCATCTGTTTTGGATATTTAAATAATTCAAACTTTCGAGCGTTCAGCATCTAAAAATTTGATTTTCATATCGTATTTTTTGGGGATTTCTTTTAATTCAACATTTCCAAAAAAAAAATATCTCAGAAATTACAAAAATAATCATCTCCATAGATCTACCAAATATTATCGTTTGTCATTTCGATAAAAGTTAAAAAAAATTATGCATTTATCGTCACTGCAAAGTCATCGCCGCTCATGGTAGGGGAAAAAAAAAGAGAATGTTTTCACCCTGAACTTGAAACTTTTCTTCGATCCATAAAAAGTTTAGATAATGATGAAATGACGCAAAAAAAAAAGAAAGATAGTTGCACTTTACGGTTGAAAGTTGTTGTTCGGGAGACTAAAGATTCGCGATAGTTTGGTTGCGGTGAATTATTGTGTGTATAAAGTACAAAGTATAGTACGATGTACGACATACATGTAGGATATTATAGCACATAGTACGTCGAACTGTGACGCGTTTGTCGATGCGTGTCCTAGGTCAAGATTCAAGACTGTCTGCCACGTTCCCTGTGCGGATTCTCTCTCTTTCTCACTCTCATTCTAACCGTTCATGCTTCCTATTCATTCTAGTGGGGGGTGCCCCCTCCCCAATTCGTCCCTATCCCCATAAACCCTCGTTGCAACTCTTTCGTTTAACCTTCAAACGCATCGAGACTGCAACGCAAGTTTATATATACGGATACACACAAAAGCCAGGAATATATATAAATAAAACATATATTAAATATACATGCATGCGTGCTACACTTGCATTAAGGAGAATAGTTTTTTTTTCTTCTGTTTTTTTTTTTAGTACACGCTACGATGCTTTTGCCCACGGTAGCTTTACGCTCCAATGCGGCTTAACCCGCTCTCAAACTCGTTTCCATCATTTCGAATTAACTCTATTTATTTTTTCGTTTTTAAATGCATTTTTGACTTCCCACGAGATTTCGATTTTTCTTTCGTCAATTGGTTTACGCAAAAAATAAATTTACTTCATTGAATTACGGGAAAAAGAGAATACAATTGAATTTAAATGAATTTATGAATTTTTGTGCAATTTATTGCCACGTGCATTCGTGAATTAATTTTCTTTTGTATCCCAAAACGTTAAAAGCGTAACGAGCAATAAAATTTATTAAATTTTACGTGCTTTGTAAGCGTTGAAAAAAAATTTAATGATTTTAACTATGTTCGATGAGAGCGAGAACATTTTGTTTTATTTATTGACCGAAAAAGTTATCTCGACAAAAAAAAAGAAAACAAAATCGTTAAGATCGTAACGAGCCATTTATCTTCAGCGTCGAACCGTACACACACCTGTTTATCTTGGTAAAATAAAAAAACTCGATTTATCTCATTACGCGAGTGAGAGTAACGCAGAGGGGGTGAGGGACGGGGAGGGAGCAAAAATTCCAAGTTAAGTAACGAGAGAGTAATTCGCGAATCTAGGTGAGTGACTGGCTCGACCCCGGTGGGCACCTGCGTCTCGGGCCACTCTTTTTTTTCTTCTTCTTCTTGTTCGGCTACACTTTTTTTTCTCCCTCTCGTTTCGCTTGTTTTTTTTTCCTACCTCGACGATTTTATTCGCCTATCCGCCATTATCGTTGTCCTCTCTGTTGGTCCTTTGTGTGCACTCTCGATTTCGATGGAGTAAAAGTTGGATTAAAAAAGAGAGAAGAAAAAAAATGAAGTAAAATATATATAGGAGAATGCTCTCGATCTCTTTCGCCAGCATGGCAGTGACCGTCTCTCGCGGGGTCCCTCGGTCTGTCCTTGCAGCGCAGAAAGAGAGAGCGAGGAGACTATCCTTCGCCTTGAAATTTACTCGCCATGGACTATCTCGTGGCCTCACTCGTTTCCTCGCTCTCCCTCTGACATTTTTTTCTCTTTTTTCTTACTTCATTTTATATATATATTTTTTTTTTCATCACAAACTTCCTCCTCTCTGGCTCCCAGTGCCGGACCTCCGGCAGCCTCCGACTCTCTTCTCTCTTTCTCTCTTTCTCTCTCTCTCTCTCTCTCTCTCTCAACATCTCGTATACGTATGCGTATATGCTCGACGTCCTGGGACAACGAGCACGGGCGACGATAGCGCGAGAAGAACTCGGCCAGTGGGAGCTCAGCCATCATCCATCACTTTATTCTTTGAGCGAGGGGAAGTTCGTCAATTTAACGGTCGACGGTCTCACCGAGAGAAGGACCTCTGCGAGAAGTTTCTGTAGAATGAAAAAAAAAATCCTCGATAAATATTCAATCCGTATTAATAATGATTAATAACAACAAGAAGATCGGTGGAGTTTCAGAAAAATTGATAATCGTTTTTCAAATCATTAAAATGCAATGTAAAAAAAAAAACAAATTAACGATTGGGAGGAGGGGTGTTATCGAAGGAGTTCATCGATTATATTCACTTGCGTGACATAATCCAAGAAAAAATACATTTAGTTTTTAACAATCGGCGAAAACTTTATGGCCGGAATAAAAACAACGTTTGGATTGCGAATTTATAATTCAAAAAAAATTAATAATCATCAATCGAAACGGTTCGTTCGTTTTTTTTTCGCTATTAGGATTTGAAAATTGATAATCTGAAGAATAAAAATTGAAATCATCTTAGATTACGATCTTTCTTCCCTATAATCTTACAAGACACTCTCTCGCTCTCGGCTCACTCAATGGGATTCTGTCTTTGCGCTGCAGATGCCTCGTGACGGTTATGTAACGGAAAAATCGAAGAAAGGGAAAGCAATATTGTTCTCTTTCTCTACCTCGCTCTCTCTTTCTCTTTCTCCCTTTATATTTCGTTTTCACATGTCGCCACTTCAACGAAAGAAGAGAAAATAATACAAATATATTCTTCTCTCGACCCACTTCCGGTTCGAGCGATCCCCCCCCCCCCCCCAAATACCGTGAGAAGCAATAAAATTCGCGAATTTCGTTAAAAGCATCGATCGTTACGGCAAAATAAAAATTACCTCGGTCGAGCAGGCAAAAAAGATTCTTTTATCATTGGCGGTAAAAAAAAAATAAGACCGCACATCGATTGAATGTATCGCGTTTCGAATTTTACGTGTCCTCGGGACGCTCCGTTTACGATTTATTTACGATTGAATACGGACTCAAAACGAGAATAACGAGGGAGAGAGCGAAAACAAAAAAAAATATCGAACAACGAAAAATTATTGCAAGTTGCACGAATTTTTTCGAGCATTTCATTTCATACTTTATGTCGGCGCAGAGGGCACTGTACTTTGAGTCGCGTATTATTAGTTTATATTCAACGGGCGAGCTTACGGTCCTCGATGGTATAAAGTAACAACAGTGGCGCGGCACATGGTGAGTTCGAGTTTCGCGACGAGCGAACGATAAAACGGTCGTAAACCCCGAACCTCGTTCCAATTATCGAGAAAAAAAAAAAAATGCATATTCGACTTTAGCCTTGTTCGTTTATTGTGACAGTAGCGAAGTACCGTGATTCAGAATTGTTCGATTTGTAGAGCCAAAAATGTACAATCGTCGAAAGTTTTTTTCACAATGTAGGCCCCATTCACGTTCAAATTTCTCGATGAAAAATCTACGAATAATTAATTGAATTAAATTTTTTATTTTAATCTTTCTTTCGTATCGTCAAAAGAAGAAAATTCATAGAAATTACACTAAATGTTTATAAAGGAAAATTTGACAAATCATTTTTGTACGCTCCGAAATAGATGATTTTTAGACGCGATAAAAATCGTCCCGATTGTTGAAACACAAAATTTAACAAAGTTTACTTAATATTTTTGCTCCGAAAAATAATTACAAAATTTCGTTTTACAAGCGAAAAAAAAACATCAATAATCTACTAACCGTGACAATTAGTGTACAATTAGTAACAAACAAAGTTTACTTAATATTTTTGCTCGGAAAAATAATTAATAAATTTCGTTTTAAAATAGAAAAAAAACCATCGATAGTCAACTAACCGTGACAATTAGTAGACTCTAATCATCAGGCAATTGAATTTAATTTGTAGACGCGATAAAAATCGTCGAATTGATAAAAAATAAAATTCAAGAAACAAAGTTTACTTAATATTTGTGCTCCGAAAAAAAATTAATAAATTTCGTTTTGAAATAGAAAAAACAACATCGATAATCTACTAACCGTGACAATTAATGGACTCTGATCATCGGGCAATTGAATTTGATTTGTAGACACCATAAAAATCGTCCAATTGTTGAAAAATAAAATTTAACAAACGAAGTTTACTTAATATTTTTTGCTCCGAAAAATAATTAATGAATTTCGTTTGAAAATAGAAAAAACAACATCGATAATCTACTAACCGTGACAATTAGTGGACTCTAATCATCGGGCAATTGAATTTAATTTGTAGACACTATAAAAATCGTCCAATTGTTGAAAAATAAAATTTAACAAACAAAGTTTACTTAATGTTTTTGCTCCGAAAAAATAAAAATAAATTTCGTTTCAAAATAGAAAAAACAACATCGATAATCTACTAACCATGACAATTAGTGGACTCCAATCATTGGGCAATTGAAATTAATTTGTAGTCGCGATAAAAATCGTCCAATTGTTGAAAAATAAAATTTAACAAAGTTTACTTAATATTTTTTGCTCCGAAAAATAATTAATATAATTCGTTTTACAATCGAAAAAAAAAAAAACATGCATAATATACTAACCGTGACAATTAGTGGACTCTAATCATCGGGCAATTAAATTTAATTTGTAGTCGCGATACAAGTCGTCCAATTGTTGAAAAATAAAATTTAACAAAGTTTACTTAATATTTTTTGCTCCGAAAAATATTAATATAATTCATTTTACAATCGAAAAAAAAACATGCATAATCTACTAACCGTGACAATTAGTAGACTCTAATCATCGGGCAATTGAACAGAGTCAATATACACGCACATTAATATATCAATGAGAATACATTGACGACATTGGTAGTGTTGCAAATGGAATTTGTAACCCCGTTTCGTGAACGAGTCGCTAATTGTGAACGAGAGAGAGAGAGAGAGAGGCACTAATGAACAGTTTGGTTACAAACGTTAGCGTTGGATATTACGTCATTTATTATAGAAGTCATAGAATTTTCGTTGGCGATATATATACAGACCAGGTGGCCTTTACTCTCGTTATGTGTATACACCTCTTTCTCGCGCTCCTAGATCCCTCGTGTATATTAACGTTATTACGTTACAACACGCTCAATAGATTTCATCGTTGATCGAGAGGACACGCGGCACATTTTATAAACGAGATGGATTATTTTTTTCTTTTTCTTTTTTTACCGTACAATGTTCCATGTTAGCTGGTTTTCTGAGGCCACGGAAGTTCATTAACATCGCGGAACATTCGTGAAAACAATTTTACGTTTCGTGGCACGCTTCAATCTGTTTCTCTCTCTCTCTTTTTCCTACACATTATCTCTCGTCACGCCTTCTTCAATATCATTCAGCTTTTTTTTCCATTCAATTCCTCGCTTCTCCGCTCCTCTTTCGCCGAAAATTCGTATCGTCACTTCTTGTTTTTTTTTGTTTGGTTCCGCGCGAATCATTCTCTCTCGCGAGCACGCGAGTTAAGCTTTCGGCAAAAACAAAGAAACAAAGAGTTCAGGTCACAGGATTCATTAAGCGATAAAGAGCCGAAAAAAGGCGCGTGCTCGACGATTCGTTTTTGTTTTTCACGTCCTGATATCATAAAACCAAACGTGCGGACTTTGGAGCTCTTGGAAAAAATAGAAAAAAAAAAATTGGTCAAACGCCCCTGTGAGAGTTCAATGTGCTGCGCGAAATGAAAATACGAAAATAAAACTACTTGGACAAAAACTCTCCTCACATTACTCCGAAATAACAAATTTGAATGAAAATTATTTTAAACTTGAAATCGTGTGAATTAATCGTCGTGGGATTAAAAAAAAAATTAACATTTTTATTCTCAGCTCAATAACAAATATATCCTATGATTTTTTTTCGATTTCACTCCGATAGAATGACAATAAAATTGAACACATTCTGGAAAGTCCTTTTAATCCTTCAGTCACCCTTTAATTCCGATAGTTTTGTGACAAAATATCTGCCAATTATATTCTCACGATTTCTCAATATTTGGAGATTGTCTTTCATCCGTTTTTCGTTTCGTAGGAAATTTTATACACACTATATATATTAAAACATATATATATAAGAGACAGAAGAGAAATCGAGAGCGTTCTCCTTTGTCTCCGCCAATTTCTCGTCTCTCTTTCTCTCTTCTCGGGTGCGTGTTCCCTTTATCGGATGGTCCTCCTCGACATCGAAGAGAGAAGCCCCCCTCCTCCCTCAGGGTAGAAGCTGGAACGTTCGCACAGCATCATGAGAGAGTCTGGCTCGCCTTGAGACAAAAGCAAGCCGCGAGAATCGCGAGCTTCTGGACTGTGCTGTGTGTGTTGTTACTGCTCCTGATCCTGCAGATATCCTCTCGCTCTCGCTTCTTCGATAGTCTACGTTTTAGCATCCTGCGAACCCGAGATCCTCGGCTTCGCCACGTTCGTGTGCTCTCTATTATTAAGTTTTTTTCCTATTTATTTGTGTCTGCAGATTTTGTTTTTGATCCTCCCACTATTTCTATCTCTGTCTCACGTTCATCTCGTATTCCTTGCACAAAAACACACACACATACACGATTCTCCGACGTTCTCTCCGTCTCGTGCATTTCTTTCGCTTGTTATTTTTATTTTTCGTCTTGTATAGTCTCGTCCGTCTCGTCCTTCTTGTGTTTCTTTCTCTCTTTCTATGTGTGTAACAGTACATTTGTGCATTATGCACTTTTGTGCATTTATTTTACAACCCCTTCTTTGCTAAAATAAAAGGACTTTAGCAAAGAAGGGGTTGTAAAATAAAAAGTTAGGGGTGAGAAAATTTCTCGGTAGTTCCGACGAGAACTATAAGTGTGTAGAGTAGCCTGTTAAAATTTGAAAGCAATCGGTTCGGTAGAAAAAAAGTTAGGACCCGGGCTGCCAAATCCGCGGTGCCAACTTTGATCAATAATAATAATAATGATAAACTATTAAATTTAAAAAAAAAAATTTTTTTTGTATGTTTAATATGTAAATAAAAACATCCTAAATATCCAAAACGATTCATTTTTATTTTCCTACAAAAAAACGCCCTCCTAAAAAGACATGAAAATCGGCTTAAGTTAAAAGACTACTACCTTAAGATGAAAATTTGCAACGTTTACACACTTTTCTAATGCTGGAAAAATTTCTGAGTTATTCTCATACGCAGAAAATCACGAAAATTTCGATTTTTCGTACGAACACTTTTCCTGTACAGTTTACACTGCTCTACATTTTACCTGTACGTTTTACACATTTCCTGTACATTTTCCTGTACATTGTACACTTACATGTACAATACACATTGAATTTCTATGATCGGACCGTCAACGAGTTTTCGCACTCCCAAATTTCTCACCATCCCTTTCACGTTCTCCGATTTCCCGACTCTCTGTGCATTCTGTCGTTTCGTTCGTTAGCTACAAATTTCACGAGAGTCCACGATACTTCACCAGTTCGACCACTGGCCACGCGAGAGCTCACGGTGGAAACGAATTTTTCTTCAAATCAAACTTGCACGAGAATTCGTGTCATACGATTTGTTTCGTTGTTTCTTTTCAATTTAATAAATTTGACTTTTGCCCTATAATTTCCGATTTAATATTGAAATTTATGGATTTTTTTGGTTTTTTTTACGGTGAGCGCGACTCGAGACAATGCACGAAGTGTCTCGAACGTTTTAAAATCCCGTTAAATATCGTTCGACGTATGGAAAAGAAAGAAAGAAAATAAAACCTCTCGACAATTCGTTCGATACCTGACGCACGTTCACATAAAGGTCATCTTCGGGTAGAAATAAAAGAACGCGATTTTCGATCAGGTATATAATAATAATAACGTTTGATAAACCTTTTATTATGGCAGACGTTGCGCGGTTCGTATTCCGGGAAAAAATGAGAATTCGCGAGAAAAAAAAAACAATTCGCCGATCCTGAAATACATCATTTGGCCTCTGTCTGCTGTCAGTAGTTCTGCCAACCGCGGTCGAGCAGAGTTATTAGGATGAGGAAAAGAACCAACACAAAATCGTTAATAAAACAGCGAATTTTTTTTGTGTTTTTTTTTTTTCTGCAAAGTTTGTTCGATTTTTAGCACCCACACATGTGTCTCGTCGTGTTTTTCGTGTACCGCTCTCCTCTCTCTTTCTCGTCTCTAGTTTCTCGATTCTCGTACAAACACAGTAATAGAAGCGGAGCAGAGTTTTGTATTTCGCCATTCTTTCATCATCATCATTCGTTTTTTTTTTCCTTCATTTTTCGGTCGGCATCCGCTTTTTTTTTTTACTTTCTTTTCGGAGCTCTGGTCGCTTCGTGAAACCGCGACGAAAAAGGCCCCCGAGGCCCAACTACGACCCCAAGAAAGTGGACCTTCGAAAACCATTCCTTTTTTTTCGTTTCTTTTTTTCCGTATAAAATCATCACTCTGGGCCTTGCTACTCTCTCGCTCTCTGGGCTCTCTCCTTCGGTTTGCCTAGTCGACAAACGCGAATTTTTTACTTTTTCGTATACCTGAATTTTTGCGAGGGTGGTCGCGGCGGTCTTCAACCGACGACTACGAAGAAAAAGAAAAAAATTTACGCGCAACTGACTCCTAATAATCAAAAGGGCCTGATTTACATTATTCACTTAGCTCCGGTAATTTCAAGTCGCGTCCTTTTGTCTTTTTCGAGCTCTCGATTTATTGCGTCTGCAGATCTTTCGAAACTTCGTTACGCGATTTCGAAAGTTTGAAACTATATACCGAGACGTCTCATCGTTTCGCGTTCGATCTCCGCGTGTGGTCTTCTTCCGTCAAATTTTTGGTAATTATTGAAAGATTTATTAACCTCGGGTTATAGACAGAACGTGCCTTTTTTCAATTTCTCGTTCATTCCGTTATCGTTGTTTCTTTTTTAATTCGTCGAAAAATTTACGGTAATTGCATGGACACATTTGGAAAACGTACATTTGGAAAAGGAAACAAAAAAAGAAAATGATAATTGAAGGCTCATTTCTTTGACAAATGTTTTTTAAATTTTCTCTCGGGTATGAAATGGCTTTCGAAATTTTGCGGACCAAAAATCGTCCGCATCAAGAATTCTCCCCTATTTTTTTTTTTGCCCATTTAGTAATTTCTATTTCTGCATCTATTTTTACATATCGTGTGTACATTACGATTTTTTTAAAATCATTATTTATATACATACAAAGCGATGATACGTGATTGTCGCATTTGCGACGTGGGAGGGAGTCTGTATACGCATTCGCTGTTTTTTCATGATGTCGTTGTTGTCCTCGTCGTTGGACGTCGCGCGACAAGAAAACGTAGGAAGAACGGAAGAGGCCAGAGGCGCGTGCTTCGAATTCGAGAATCGAGATTCCCCACTGGGAACTTTTGTCGAATAATTTTTTTTTTTTGCCATATAAAAGGTCGTAAGTCAGATTAATCAACGTGTTGAATAGTTTTTGTTACGATCTTTTGCTCGCTAGCGATTCCACATACGTATGTACCAAACGATCGCGACAGTAACGCACTCGAACGCTCACAGCAGTCGACACAAGAGTTTGCTCGTTTTACCTCCCGATGGATTTTCTTGCGCTGGCTTTTCTCGTTTAACTACGTACGTTTTTTTATGAATTTACGATTATCCTCTATGGCACATTTCTAACATGAAAAGACCAGAACTTTGATGTCCTGGTGGTTAAAAAATGAGGATACCTATTGATCCTTAAATCGGTCTGTGAAATCATAAATTTCGTTGTTTTTTTCGCCCCCCAAAATATTTCCCGTCCAGTTTATTTTTGCAGTAATTATTAATGACCCAAGTATTTCCCAATAAAACGTTCCAAGAGTTCGGTGAAAAAATAATAATTCTCGACTATTTTTCGCATCTCAGAAACATTTATTAAAATTGTTAATACAGATCAGTGCAGTTTGTATTTAACTTGTACTAAAATTTACAAAAAATTTCGTCCAATGAGCAATTAATCGAACCGACGAGGGGTTGGAAATATCAAACATTAGGGTGTTTTTTTAAAATCTTTCACACGTGGTTTTTCGATTAGTTATACATTTTGATATTTAACATTACCGGCACATAAGGGGTCATTTGACCTCTTATGAAATAAACGTTGATTTTTTTTAGAAAGAAATTCTTAATTATTAAAGGAAATAATTCATAACATAACTTCTGATTTCTAATAACACAATAAAGCAAATTTACAGAAAGTCAAATGAGCGAGAGAAATAAGAATGAATGTACGAATTTAAGGGAAGGTTCCCGTCCAAAGATCCAAAAAATACCTCAATTTGAGGAATTTTTTTTCAATACAAAGTAAATTATTCTGCGCAAATGTTGTTGTGGGTTTTATTTGTATATAAAAGAAGTATTGTATTGAGTTTTTTTCACAATAAAATAATTAAAAATGGCGGCTCCAGCTTCCGCCAAAGAAGCCGCTCTCGGCGCGAAGTGATGTGCGCGGTACCTTCTACAGCCTCACCAAGTTGTCTGAAATCTAAAAACCAAAAAGATTCTTGAAATAGATGAAATTTGTGGGGCCCTATCGGTTTCCGATTTTAAAAAAGCCCTTTAAAACAGAATGGCGGCCGTTAAAAAAAAACTCATTTTTTCATGCTTTTTTTGGGCTTTAACGTTGAAAAACAAATATTTACAATAATTTTTTCGAAAAAAACACTCCGTCAGGGCCCCCCAAATTTAATTAGCTTTAATTTGAGCGGTGAAACTTTGAAATCGGTGCATTCCTCGAACCTGTAGAGCGTACCGAGCGTCGAAAAACGTTGTTTCGAGAAAAACGCGTTTAAAGTTTTATGCTACCTACCGTAGACTCACCCGTCAGGTCAGACTGCTCCGTCCGATCCCGTATATCTCGAGAACTACATCATATATCGAAATATCCTTTCTCCCACGATTTTTTCATCGATTTGGACGGGAACCTTCCCTTAAAGGAAATTTTGAAAGGGATCATTTGATCCCACCGCTTGGTACGTTTAGCGTTAACAAATGTAATGCTGAATTCCACAGCAGGATCCTTAATCAAAAGTCGAGAAAACGAAAACATGGAAATTTCCAGTCGAATGAATATTAAAAAAAAAAACAGAAACAGAATACTTACCTAAAATGCAGCAAAATTTTTAGTTCGATAAAAATTGTGCTGCGTTTCGATAAAAATAATAGTTACGCTTATATATCTTATCGCTCGCTCATTCTCTCTCTCTGCCACCTCTCTCTTTTTCTTATATCACACATAAATATACAAGCATTATAAAAAGTATATTTACGACGTAAAACGCAAATATGACTATCTAAAAACTCTCCGGCTATCACCTGCCCTTGCGTATTTCCCGACTGGTCTCTTTGGTTTTATTTTATTTTTTATTCATTCCTGAGGACGTTGTCTCGCGTGCACTGTCGCGGTTGTCTTTTTTTTTCTTTTCAAACTTCCCGCGAGTCGCCTCGCGATATAAACATATATTACGCCCACGCTCAACCAAGGTCTCCGGGAGATCGGCCGGCGTAGAGTATAAAAGAGTCCAAAGAGTGCATAATAATAATGATATTAACGATAATATAGCAAACAAATATAGAATATATCCATGTCCACGTAGGAAACGAGAACGAGGAAATATGAACGTGGAAATTGAATGAAAAAAAAAATGGAAAATAGATAAGGGGGGAGGAAAACACTTTAAAGACGAAACTTTAATGGGGGAAATAGGGTTAGGACAGCGTTATCTCAATGATTTTCATGCATTTTTTTAAAGCATAAAAAATGAATATAATTTATTGAAACTTTGAGAATATTTTATCCATATATTTAAGTATATACTATAAAATTTTTGAAGAATTTTCTTGAAAAACACCGGGGATATTAGCGACCCTATATTTCAGGTCACAATCGGACTCAGCATTTTGCGTACATTCTGGAAGCCGCAATTTTCATCTGAAATCAAACGAGGTTGAAATTTACTTTTATTATATGTCTCTCTTCTATATGAACCTAAATGCCATCAAAAAAATAGAAAAATGAATTTTTAACAGGGGTCCAAACAAAAAAGCATGATTTTTTGCCATTTTTACAACTTTATTTGCAAAAAAAAATTATTTTAAATAATGATAATATTCCGATTTTAGGTTCATATAGAGTGCAATACTATGAAGAAAGTAACCGCCAATTTTCAAAACGATTGGTTGAAAACTTTTCAAACTAGCGTGTACGCAAAGTAAAAAAAAGTCGTTTTCAGAAAAACGCGTTTGAAAAAATAGTACCAAGAAAAACAAGCAATATGGGGTCGCTAATATTTTATAGTATATACTTAAATATATGTATAAAATATTCTCAAAGTTTCAATAAATTGTATTCATTTTTTATGCTATAAAAAAATTCATGAAAATCATTGAGAAAACTCTGTCCTAACCCTATTTCCTCCCATAATGGCTTTTAACAATAGAACGAGTCGGAATTTTCATTTAAAATTTTGGGAACATATTTTTCAATAGTTTTACTAACAATTTATGAAATTAAAAAAAATCGATTTTTTGAACCTTCTAATCCTATTTGTTCCCTTAGTGGCGAAAGATTATGTAATTTATGAAATATATACTTTCAAATGCGAACTTTTGTATTGTCATGCGGTTAAGAGTGTGCTAGAGAGGGATGCCTCGTTGGGAACCACTGCGACATCGAATCGTTGAACCACGGAGTGGTTCAGTGGCTCCAAGGCCGGCGGAAACCACGGGTTGAGATGCGCGCGCGACCGACACAACACACGGCCGCCCGGTTGTTTGCCACTCTTCTACAATTTTCTCAGTTCGAGGATACCTCCGAGGGCTGATTCTCGCGCTCACTCGAGAACATCGTTCCAACAAGCTCTTATGCACTGCATTATAAATATAAAATAATCCCTCGTCCCACCCCCCCAAACCCATAGAGAACGAAAGGAAAGTAAATGGCAGAGAAACGAGAAAAGAAGAAAGGGCTGAGATACCGTATGGTTTAAGGGTTTGAGACACTTTTTTTCAGACACCTCAATCGAGTAGTTTGAACATTTTTTAACATTTTTTCTAACAACCTCTTGAGAGAAAATCTAGACTTAAGAATGTTTAAATGATAAAAACAATAATCATTAACGCAGAGAATGATTGATCGGTTTTTTCGCAATTAGTAACGAAACAATTTTACGGTGCAGTTTTTCTTTTGACTCAAATTGACAATATTTTGTTCCACTTTCATAAGTGATCGTTTTCGTTGTTCGAAACTTTTGAGATCGAGGGGCAAAAAAAAAAACTCGTGAGAACATTGACACCGGGCGCGTCGAATCTGCGAACTAAGAGACCAATTGTGAACGGAGCTTTAACTTTTTCGGAGTCCAAAGTTTCCGTGTCCTTTTTTTTTTTCTTCTGCGTGCTGCCGCGAACGCACCGATGCACAATACGCATTATATATATATATATATATATATATATATATATATATATATATATATATATATATATATATATATATGTACGTATGAAATGTGCACGCGAAAGAGAGACGAAAGAGAGAAGAAATGTGTACAGAAGTAAAGAAAAGATAAGGATGAAAAGATTGTAAGAAGAACGAGAAGATGAGGAGAGAGAAATACGTGATAGGGAGAAATGCACTTTGGGACTCTCTTTCGCACACGAGCATTCGGCCAGTTCTCTCCTCTCGATTCTGGTCTCTTGTGTCTGTTTCTTTTCTGTCTTTCTTCCATTTCTTTTAGTTTCTCTCGCGGTCTTTTATCTCGTCCCTTTTGCGGGGCTGCTGCCCTCGTGTCGAGAGAACGAACGAGAGACAAAAATGCAGTCTCAGTCGTCACACAAACACACACACACACACACACACAGAGAGCAGCAGAACTCATTTCTCAGTTTGTTCGAGAGCAATGTTACCGCGGGGGCTTCTCTCTCGAGAAGTGATCTGTTCTGGGATGCTGCGCCCCGAAGAGAAGAACGGCGTGTGGCGTGATCCCCGCAAATATCATCAGCGAACCAACGTAACTTTCTGTGCGATATTTCATTGCACCGCGATCCTTTTTCTTCCCGTTTTGCGAACACGCTTTATGTGTAAAAAAATCTCATATACCGACGTTTCAATGGACCAATCTCTCGCGGATGCTGGAACCAAAAAGTCGATATTAACGACACGTAGTGTCACAGTCGAGCGAGAGCGTTGTTTCAAACAACGCGGTCGACGTGAACTTTCAGTTTTACGATTCAAAATTACGATATCGTTATTATACCGCTGCTCACCGCTTTTTTTTTTCTCTTCTTTGGCTCTCTTCTGTTTTTTTGCGATTTTCGATGTGTAATCGTCATTTTTCTCTCGCTTTCTTTTCTTTCATTGCCAAATACAAAATTATCGCTCTCGTGTATTGCGCTGTGTTGCCGCTCTCGCGTTCGCCTCGAGACCTCGTTTCGATAAATGGCAGGTAGAAACAAAAACAAAATCGTAATGGCCGCGCACATTGAGAGTTCGACATTAAATGCAACGATATTTGTGGTTTAGGACTTTTTCTCGGATAATCCTCGTTGGAGAAAAGAAGGCTCCAACAAAATAAAAATAAAGTTAATTCAATTACGGCAATCTTGAGAACATTTTTTTCGTTTCTCGTAAGGGGGTGTTCGTGATCCTTTTAAATTTACCTACAAAAATTGTATTGAATATTTTTACGAGCATTTAAGCAAATATTAAAAATTGTATTTAGAATATTGTAGGAGGGGATGCATTGAAAGAAAAACAAAATTGTTCAATTAATAAGATCAGAGTTGTCACAATTCTTTCTGTACCACATAGAATATTTTTTTAAATAATTTCCGGAAAATAATTTCAGTCATAATCTTCTGGGATTTTCGATACGATTCTATCTTTCGCAAAATAAAAATAATAAAACTCGTTATTTCTGACTTTATATCGCGTAGACTACTCTCAAATAATTTTTTTCTTTTTGCCGTCAGTGTTCACAAAAATGACTCGTCGAAAAAATGCTCGAGTGCAGAAAAAAATCGTCCCAATTGGAGTACCACCATTTATGAGTTTTATATACGTATCTTGTAGGTCAAATTTTTTTTCTACAAATATATAGGTATATTGTGTAGCCCCATATGTGATATAATGTCTGACAAATCCTCGGGAGAAAAAAAGAAACGCTTAAGATTTATCTCGAGGGTGTCTCGTCTGTCTCTGCGGTGTGAGCGAGGGAGGGCGAGGTCATCGATGGATTTCAGGAAATGGCCATTCCGAGAAATTGTATCGAGAATGAGATATTCGATGGATGCGAAGTATATAAATCGATTCTCAATAAACTGAAGACCTTAAATAACATTATTGTACGTATAAAATCATGAGGATTATGTCGTTTTGATTGTGAGAGTCGGATGTTCATAAAACTTGCTTTATCGATGATATATTTTCTTGATATATAGGTATATACGTATATTACAGTGTTATATATGTAAATATACGTGTATCTGGATAAATATAGATCACATATTGATCGTAAGCGAGCGCGTGGGATCGAGAGATTTCTGCCAGTCTGACAAAGTAGCGGACAAGAACGTGAAGTAGGAGGGGGTTGGGACCAAATTCGCATTTCGCAAGGAATTCAAGGATAAACCGGCGAACCAATTCGTCGGTCTTTCTCTTGAGCTCTCGATTCTCCCTTGTGTTTCGCCACTTTGGCCCCGAGAATCTTACTCTCTCGCTCCGGTTCCTCCTCTCGGCCTTTCCCCTATCGATCCCCTTTGCTTCCAACCGTCTATACAGTTACATATGTGCTACCTTTTCGTGTAAAGTTTGTGTAACAGTCGAGACGGTGAGAAAGCGAGCGACCTGAAATGTGGCCGAGAAACGTTTATATTCCCATTTACGTCGTCTCTCACTCCTCCTTCAATTTCTTTTATTCGAAAAACGAAAAAACAACAAAAAACATCGCACAATGACAACTGACACTAATCCTCGAATTAAATGAAATCGTAATTTCATTGTTAAAAATTCCCAAATGTCGCAATTTTTTTTTTTTCCCGGGAGTTGTAAACGTCATTTTATTTCAATGCCAATTAAAATGAATAATGCAATGAATAATTAATTGGGAATAAAAAGAATTTTCATTTTTTTTCGATCAATAGCATTTTTTTTATAACGTAAATTTGAGGATAAAGATTTTTGTGAAATACTGAATTAAATAAAATGGATAAATTCCTTGATACATTTTTGCTTCGACGAAATCGTTCAATTGAAACAATGACGAATAATTAAAAATTATCTGATTAAATTCTTCATTTAAAAATGTTTGATTTAAGGGGGGAAAGAGGGTTAGGACAGCGTTTTCTCAATGATTTTCATGAATTTTTTTATAGTATAAAATATGAAGATAATTAATTGAAACTTTGAGAATATTTTATACATATATTTAAGTATATGCTATAAAATATTAGCGACCCCATATTGCAGGTCACAATCAGACTCAGCATTTTGCGTACATTCTGGAAGCCGCAATTTTCATCTAAAATCAAACGAGGTTGGAATTTACTTTTATTATATGTCTCTCTTCTATATGAACCTAAATGCTATCAAAAAAATAGAAAATTGAATTTTTTACAGGGTTAAAACAAAAAAGCATGATTTTTGCCGTTTTTTACAACTTTATTTGCAAAAAAAAAATTATTTTAAATAATGATAATATTCCGATTTTAGGTTCATATAGAGCGCAATACTATGAAGAAAGTAACTGCCAATTTTCAAAACGATTGGTTGAAAACTTTTCAAACTAGCGTGTACGCAAGTTAAAAAAAGTCGTTTTCAGAAAAAACGCGTTTGAAAAAATAGTACCAAGAAAAACAAGCAATATGGGGTCGCTAATATTTTATAGTATATACTTAAATATATGTATACAAATTTTATAGTATATACTCAAATATATGTATAAAATATTCTCAAAGTTTCAATAAATTATATTCATTTTTTATACTATAAAAAAATTCATGAAAATCATTGAGAAAATGCTGTCCTAACCCTATTTCCTCCCTTAATGGCTCATAACAATAGAACGAGTCGGAATTTTCATTAAAAATTTTGGGAACATATTTTTCAATAGTTTTACTAATAATTTATGAAATTTAAAAAAAATCGATTTTTTAAACCGTCTAACCCTATTTCCTCCCTTAAAAATGAAATGTTGTAAAAAAGGTAATTTTTATTGCTCCTAATGATCTATTTTGTTCGATTGAAAATTGTTTTATTTAAAAATGAAATGTTATAAAAAAAAGGCCATTTTTATTTCTTCCAATGATTTATTTCGTTGATAAATCTTTTAATTCCGGCGGAGATTAATTTCCACAAAAATCTGGGATTCTCGGCTAGCTCGGCAAATTTTTAGTCGTTCAATGCTAAAATAAATCTTTTATTCAGAGTTCGCTTCATCATTTCTCTCCGACTGTTGTAACATGCATCGATATACATGCACGGTCGAACTTTCCGCGTGCGATTGTTTCACAGTTCTTATGCACTCTGCACGATATAACACACATATTAATCTCCACTGCAGGTATACATGCATATATATATAAACTGGGCCGTAACAGCTCGCCACATAAATTGCCCCCCACCAAAAACCCTCTCTCCGCATACTCGCGAACACGTGACACGTGCGAGTCGAAAATTAAGCGCGATTATATCACACGTGATTTCTTAATCGCTCCGAGTCTTCGTACACACATATACATATAGGTTTTAACGCTCGTGTCTAGTGTGTACATTACACGTATGTACGAGTCTCGTAATTAAAAAAGAAAAGAAAAAAAACGTACCACCACGGTAGATTTGAAATTCGCCTCCCTCCCACACGCTCGCGTGTCTCACTTTGTTTTCACCTTTTTCCAAACTCAATTAACTTTTACTCTTAATTTTCATTCCTATCTAATCTTCGTCCTCGTTCCTCCTCGTCATTCCTAATGAACGAATCGTAATTAAAGGCGCGGCGAAATATTCCCTTCAAATGAGATGACAAATTTTCACCGCTGCTTTTTATTTACTTTTCGTAATTAACATTTTTTTTAAAGGGCTGTTTCAAGTGGCGCCACTGTTTTTAATTTGCCTAAGATAAAATTGTAGAACGTGTATTTTTTGTCTTACAAAATGAATCCAATGATTGAATAGAATTTACAATTTTTCCTGTACCGATCTCAATATAATTTTTTTTTTTTTTTTCTTTGCAGAAAATCATTTCGAACAATCTCTCGCAGGGGTTGCTCGTGGCGATGTTTTTTTTTTCTCCCTAATTAAAAGAAAAACGAACTTTTCGAACTTTTAATCGCGAAGGCTCTACCTGAAATACACATTTAATTTAGTTTCCTTGATTTATATACGACGGAGGAAGGACCTACCCCCCCCCCCCCCCCCCCGCCCCCCAGTTTTTGTGGATAAATTGCGTCGGAGTATATGAGCAAGGATGAATTTATATACTAGGAATAATGGAGTTGTCGGAGCGATTCTCGTCGATGCTATGTACGAGAGGGGGCTAGTGAGGAGGGTTAAAAAATGACATTTTCTTTCACTTCGGGACGTGAAATAGGAGTTCCGTCTCTCTGTAGTCGCGAGGGATTTAACGACGTGCTCGCTCTTCACTATCGCCAACACACATGTTATAACGATGGTCGCTGAAGAGATGAGAAAGGAGTCAAATTCATTGTTACAAAGACTACTTTACGCCTTTTTAACGCTGAGATCAGTATTTTTTTTTCCATTCTTATAGTTCTGCTTGTCGTCGTAGCTGTTTCTCTCTTACGACAGAACTTTTCTCGTTTCGCACAACCACATGCCCCAGGATCCTGTTAATCCGAGTATATATACATATGTATATACATGTACATTATGTACTTTCTATGTGAGAGTTTAGCACATAGAGATTCAATTGTTCCCCCGTTAAGAACGACGAATCGTCCAACGTACCAAGGGATTTCACGTCAGGGGAGTTTTTTTTTTTGTTCTTTCTTGGGTTCTCTTGATCCTTGCCCGGCTCTTCTGGTCTCCCTTTTATTCCCGGTACAGAGTTCACGGTAGTTTTCTACAAGTGTAAGTAATATACTTGTGTATAGACGATTGTTGTATTTCTAGTTAGAATACAGCAGGTATACAAATTACAATAGAGACATCCCGAAGAACTTCTCAACGAATTTCTCCAGCTTGAACACTTCTCAGACTCGAAAAAAAAAAATTAAAAAATCCTAACGAATAAAAGAAATTTAATCACAATTGATCAGCGATTTAGAGTATAGACTTGTCGTTGAAAAAGGGCTTTTAGTCAATGACAGGTCGAATGACAAATTTAACGGATTTGGGGAATACATCGATGTAACCCTGATCAGAGATGAGCAAAATTTCATAGTGATTTTTTAAAATCTTTATCATCCAATTACCGTCTCATTGATACTTTGAACTGGTCGCTGGCTGGATAAACATTTTTAATCGGCAACGAATTTATCGAAAAAGTTTGATCTCCGTGCCGTTGGAGATACCGTACCTATTTTAACGGTTCAACGAAACATTACGAAATTTTGTATGACACACACGGAGGGTTGATAACGTATTTCCGAGTATTTTTTCCAATTTCTGTTCTTTTTTCAACACCCTCTTGGCTCAGAGAGACAATATTTCGTTTCTGACATCGAAAAAGTGTTTTTTTTTTGTTACGTGGGAAACGATACCTCAAAGGGTTAATATTGCGTGTATAGGTTGAAGGCAATAACGTAAAATGTGTTTACGTGATCGAGAGGAGAAGGGTTGAACGATTTCCCAATGGCATACAGAGCCTCGCGGATACATGTCATTTTATTTTATTTTACTCTCGCTCCTTTGGGCAATCTCTCCCATTTTCACGGAACTCGCGGTATAATATACGAATATATCGATGGGATTTTCACGCGAATATGCTTTGCTCCACGTCGTTCACATATTTGACCTCGGAGAATTCTCGTTGGATCACTTTGTCGCGACGTCGGTAGAAAAACAGAAAAATGATAAAAATACCGAACGAGATCTCTCTTTTTTCTTCTTCTTTTTCTACACTCGTTATTGTTGTATATGTATATACGTGTGTTTATGGAATAATGGTGGGCGATGGTACGTAATGGTTCGAGGTTTCTTTTCTCCAACGAGCAATCTTCCCTCTTCTTTGGTCCACGAGAAAGGAGTTTCCATGGTAACGCCATTGGCGTAACAACGTGCTAATATGTCAGGGTTTTTTTTCTGCCCTATACCCTCTCCGAAACGAAATTTTTACAACCCTCACGGTTTATTTGAACACGCGTTTTTCTTTTTCGACAAATTTTTACGCAATAATCTTTCGTTCGTCATTCATTTAAAATCGTTGTTAACAAATTTGTGCTGATGCGCAAAATTGAAGTGTGTAGGTTGAAAGGGTGGTGAGGTATTTTCGCGTTTCAATATAGCTGACAATGGTCGGGGAGATAAATTCAGCGGTAAATCTTTCGACTGCTCTCAACGATAGTCACAAAATTTTTTTCACAACCCTCACGGCTCATTTCAACACGCGTTTTACTTTGTCCTTTTTTTTTCCTATAAATTTTACAAAATAATCTTTCACTCGGCATTCATTTAAAATCATTGTTAACAAATTTGTGCTGATGCGCAAAAATTAAGTATGTAGGTTGAAAGGGAAATGAGGTATTTTCGCGTTTCAATATGGCGGACAATGGTCGAGGAGGTAAATTCAGCGGTAAATCTTTCGACTGCTCTCAACGATAGTAACAAAATTTTTTTCACAACCCTCACGGGTCATTTCAACACGCGTTTTACTTTTTCATTTTTTTTTCCTATAAATTTTACAAAATAATCTTTCACTCGTCATTCATTTGAAATCATTGTTAACAAATTTGTGCTGATGCGCAAAAATTAAGTATGTAGGTTGAAAGGGAAATGAGGTATTTTCGCGTTTCAATATGGCGGACAATGGTCGAGGAGGTAAATTCAGCGGTAAATCTTTCGACTGCTCTCAACGATAGTCACAAAATTTTTTTTCACAACCCTCACGGGTCATTTCAACACGCGTTTTACTTTTTCATTTTTTTTTCCTATAAATTTTACAAAATAATCTTTCACTCGTCATTCATTTAAAATCATTGTTAACAAATTTGTGCTGATGCACAAAAATTAAGTATGTAGGTTGAAAGGGGAGTGGAGGTATTTTCGCGTTTCAATATGGCTGACAATGGTCGGGGAGGTAAATTTAGCGGTAAATCTCTCGGCTGCTCTGAGCGATAGTCACGAAATTGAATTAATTAATCGCGACGGAATTCGCGGTTATACTACTACCCCCAGCCCCCATTCTGCTTGGCAGATACAGGTATATTTGAGAACGGACCATGAGATTGGATCGAACAATCACGCGTGTGTGCGCATCACGCACGTATATACTTTGATTCTGTAACGATACGCGATACGTACCTGTGTTTATATCGATATCTATATGTACATAGGGTCACGATGATTGCGTTTATCGATCAGTCGCGGTCTAAGGGTAATAACCGAGTCCTTAAAACGTTCAATCGGTTAAACTGAGAGACTCTTCGCTCCAACTATTGACTGATATTGATCCAACAATGAGTCATTCGGTTTTGTTACATACACACGTTTCAAAAAATTTATTTTATCTCTTACGAAAGTTAAGTACCTGGTTTTATAACTCCCCTCACCGCATCGAGGCTCTCTTATCACTCCTCGATAAGAAATGATAAAAAAAAATCGACGTTTTTTCTTTGTTAATTCTTTATTTTCATTATAAAAAATACTATAAATACATAACGTAAATTTTAATATAACAGTACGTTTTTGAAAAAAAAAGCGCACTGATGCTTAGAAGAAAAAAGTTGATAAATTCGCTTTAAGGGAGGAAATAGGGTTAGGACAGCGTTTTCTCAATGATTTTCATGAATTTTTTTATAGTATAAAAGATGAACATAATTTATTGAAACTTTGAGAATATTTTATACATATATTTAAGTATATACTATAAAATATTAGCGACCCCATATTGCAGGTCACAATCGGACTCAGCATTTTGCGTACATTCTGGAAGCCGCAATTTTCATCTGAAATCAAACGAGGTTTGAATTTACTTTTATTATATGTCTCTCTTCTATATGAACCTAAATGTCATAAAAAAAAATAGAAAATTGAATTTTTTACAGGGGTTCAAACAAAAAAGCATGATTTTTTGCCATTTTTTACAACTTTATTTGAAAAAAAAAAATTATTTTAAATAATGATAATATTCCGATTTTAGGTTCATATAGAGTGCAATACTAGGAAGAAAGTAACTGCCAATTTTCAAAACGATTGGTTGAAAACTTTTCAAGCTAGCGTGTACGCAAGTTAAAAAAAAGTCGTTTTCAGAAAAACGCGTTTGAAAAAATAGTACCAAGAAAAACAAGCAATATGGGGTCGCTAATATTTTATAGTATATACTTAAATATATGTATAAAAATTTTTCATTATATACTTAAATATATGTATAAAATATTCTCAAAGTTTCTCAATTCATGAAAATCATTGAAAAAACGCTGTCCTAACCCTATTTCGCCCCTCAATGACTTATAACAATAGAACGAGTCGGAATTTTCATTGAAAATTTTGGGAACATATTTTTCAATAGTTTTACTAACAATTTATGAAATACGAAAAAAAAAATCGATTTTTTGAACCGTCTAACCCTTTTTCCCCCCTAAAGAGAAATTATTTTCGAACAAATGTTTACGTCTGAATTTAATGAAATAAATCCCCCGGAGATGAAGTTTGTTGGAAATTATTTTTCTCGCGCGATTGCAATACATACGAGATATTCGATATTGCATTGAGCGATTAGTTTCTGATACACGCGAAATTTACGATAATCAATATAGTCAAACCTCCACTCTCTATCGTCATTCTCGCTCGACTATCCTCCCTCACCTTCCCCCGGAGCTATATTAATTAATCACGAATCGCTCGCGGTCTTTGAAAATCGTGCGGTTGCATGTGAAAATCAATAATTGCGTGTGTTTGTGTGTGCGCATTCTAGAATGATAATTGGATGGAGTTTAATGCAGAGAGGGTATAGGATTATCAATCTAACGATTGTGTTATCACGAATATTATTATCTCGCGGTGTTTTAGAATTTTTTCAATTTGTTTATCAATATCGTTTCTTTTTTTCTCTCTACACTGTCAAACGTTGGCCGCGATTCTACCGTGACGGTGGTGCGAATTATCCTTATTCTTCTTTTAGTCAAGAAGCAGCAGCAGCAGCAACTCTCGATGTTCATTCTCAAGTTCGCGTTCTCCTGGTTTTTTTTTCTTCTTATTCCTTCTCTCTGGTCTCTCTCGCTCTTTCTCCCTATCTCGTGTGCTCTCCGTTGGCGTCTTAGCTTCGTGGAAAGGGGACGAACGAGGTTCGACGAACCGCGGGCGGCTTGGCGATGAGAGAATCCTAAGAGAGAGAGAGAAAGAGAAAACGAGAAGATGAGAGGAGGAAGAAGAAGAAAAAGAAAAAGAAAAAGAGTGAAATACTCTATAAAGTACGTGTTTTCGCGCTCGATCTCTCAGTCGAAGAAATATACAACACAACGGTCAACATATATTTCTGCATTAAATTCCCCATATACATATGTATTGGGTACTCCGATTAAAGTTACACGATAATTCAATCAAGAACATTTTTTCTTTAGGATCGTTTATCATAAAATTGTCGATAGTAGACTTTGCAAAATCCTGTTGGGCTGTCTATTAGAAATTTCACAATTTAAAGTCACCGTTCGCCCAAAAACACAACAAAACTCAACAAAATCCAACAAGGATTTCCAAAACACCCAGCTTTTCTCTCAATGACTTTTTCACCACCACTTCCGAAACGTCGTAATCTTCGAGAAAACTGGAAAATACATGAAAATAGATAAAAATACATTATTATCGAAAAATACGACGTGGCAAATAGCACCGAAGAATAATTACGACCTGTCGTTCGTTTTACGTAGCGTTAATTTTACGTAATAGCCCTTAAATGGCGATAACGTCCGGACAAATAAGAGAATATCGATATCGTAGTAATTTACACTGTGAGGTTGTACGTTTAGCGGCGATACGCTTTCAAAACCGGAGCAAAGACGTCAGAGAGTGAAAAAATACGCGTTTCTCATTCTCGACTATTTTCATGGAAATTTTTTTCCCGGTCTATATATACACTTTTCCTTATACGACATTATTAAATATGTACAACGACAAAAGAGAAGAGAGAGAGAGAGAAAGAGGTTCGGGCGGGAGGGAGAAGGATGACGGAGGCGACGAAGTTTCATTCGAGAATCGATAAGTCGCGGAGGGTAGTGAATACGACGATACGATACGATACCACGACATCTGCGAGAATGGCGACGATGAGCTTGAAATTCACGAGTTTCTTCTCTCTCCCCCCCACACGTTTTCCGTTCACGCGCGAGGCAAAAGAGAGCTCCGACACGCTTATCGACAATTCGATACAAGTCGAAAGCTCCGGCGCTGTACGAACGACGAGGCCGCGCGCGCTAACCTTTCGTCGTGTCGATTTTAACTCTGTGTGTGGCCTCTTGATACTCTTCTTCTTTTTTTTTTCTCTCTTCCAAACGGTCTCATTTGTACAAGCGTAACGCGATGAATGAGCCTGATAACGTTAATTTGGCGTTTTCGCGTGGATTAAATTATAAATACACACGAATGTTCGGAGTTTGGTTGTACAAATAGTAGAAAATTGCACGGAACACAATCGGTAATGTCAATTACGTGTCAATCATAAAGCCATTGCTAACTCCACCTATTTATAGACTTTCATTGATTTTTTTTTTTCGCCAACTAGCAGCTGTGCACACTCGACGGGCTTCTCAAATTTCGTTCCATTGCTCAATGAACTTTATTAGTTATTCACGTATGGCTCACAGTCAGAACGACTTATCGAGCGCCAATAAGCAGTGATTTCGTGACTTTTTTTGTGTGGTTAAACTATTGATGTATGCTGTATTATAGGGGACTAATAATATTGCGAAAGGTGAAAGCCGAAGAGTCAATGGCAGAATGTTAAATTCGCGGAAGTCGAAGATTGCAAGTTTCGAATTGACACTACGGTAGTTTAATCGTCTAAATGTCATTTTAGTCATTTATAGTAGAAACATTTCTGATAATTGCTCTCGTTTTGGGATATTTTTATTAAGATCGTGACCGTTCTCTTAAGGGGGGAAATAGAGTTAGGACAGCGTTTTCTCAATGATTTTCATGAATTTTTTTTAAGTATAAAAAATGAATATAATTTATTGAAACTTTGAAAATATTTTATACATATATTTAAGTATAGCCTATAAAATTTTTGAAGAATTTCCTTGAAAAACATCGAAGATATTAGCGACCCCATATTGCAGGTCACAATCAGACTTAGCATTTTGCGTACATTCTGGAAGCCGCAATTTTCATCTGAAATCAAACGAGGTTGAAATTTACTTTTATTATATGTCTCTCTTCTATATGAACCTAAATGCTATCAAAAAAATAGAAAATTGAATTTTTTACAGGGGTCGAAACAAAAAATCATGATTTTTTGCCATTTTTACAACTTTATTTGCAAAAAAAAAATTATTTTAAATAATGATAATATTCCGAGTTTAGGTTCATATAGAGCGCGATACTACGAAGAAAGTAACTGCCAATTTTCAAAACGATTGGTTGAAAACTTTTCAAGCTAGCGTGTACGCAAGTTAAAAAAAAGTCGTTTTCGGAAAAACGCGTTTGAAAAAATAGCAAAATGCTGAGTCTGATTGTGATCTGGAATATGGGGTCGCTAATATCTGCGGTGTTTTTCAAGGAAATTCTTCAAAAATTTTATAGTACATACTTAAATATATGTATAAAATATTCTCAAAGTTTCAATAAATTATATTCATTTTTTATATTATAAAAAAATTCATGAAAATCATTGAGAAAACGCTGTCCTAACCCTATTTCGCCTCTTAATGGCTTATAACAATAGAACGAGTCGGAATTTTCATTTAAAATTTTGGGAACATATTTGTCAATAGTTTTACTAACAATTTATGAAATAAAAAAAAAATCGATTTTTCGAAGCGTCTAACCCTATTTCCGTCCTTAAATGCGCGGAAGTCGAAGATTGCAAGTTTCGAATTGACACTACGGTAGTTTAATCGACTAAAAGTCATTTTAGTCATAGAAACATTTCTGATAATTGCTCTCGTTTCGAGATATTTTTATTACGATCGTGACCGTTCTCTTAATAAATTTAATACGTTCATTTTTGCGCTACTCAATCGATGCAACATCGGAAATGAAGATTTTTCTTCTAGCGATCGTCACGGATAAAGAAATTTCGTAAAATCAATAGAATTATGATTGACGACATACAAACGTAAAATTAATTCGATTTAACGAAATAATTGTCAATGGGATTGAGGAATAATCGAAATTTACTGGAAAAATTCGTTTAATCAACGAGAATCGTCTCATTATTCACTTTCTTGCTTTTGTCGATTTGCAAAAGATCTTAGAACGGATTATTAACACGACTTTGTATATAATGTATAAAAATTATCGTCTAACGAACGTGTGAGAGGACAAATTTGCCAGAAGTTTCGAGCAGTGACACAAGGGGATGTGAGAAAAAAAAAGAAGAAACAAAAAAACTGAATGAACTCTCGTGGTTAGACGTTATACAGCGGCGTTTCGCCGTTAAAAACCAACGACGGCGCATGCCAGCATCAACACACACACACACACATACACACATAATGTTCGAAGAGGGAGATTCGGAGGCGCAGACGCCCCGGCATGCATGAGAGCTCTTCTCGCAGCCCTGCTCTTTATGATCGTAAATTTGCTCCAAGGTCCTCTTTCTCTTATTCTCGCATTTTCTATCTCTCTTCAATTCTCTTCATCTCTCGCATTTTCACTCTCTCATCTATATATATATATAACCGCGTCTCTTCGCGCGCGAGCGCAACGATAATCGCTATCGTGTCGCGTTGCTCGCGGAACGTCCCTTCCATTTCTTTGCATTCTTCCCAAACACCCCGGGTCCCTCTCTCTCGTTCGTTTATTTTGAATAATTCGTTCCGCGGACTCGTGGATTGCAAACTCGGCAGGGGCCTTGCCGCATTTTTTCCTCTCGTCGCGTTCGCACATTTATTCCTCGTTCAACCATCCTAATTTTTCACCGTCTCGATCTTATTAAAATCATTTTTTTTTCCCACAAATTTTCACGATACAAACAATTAATATCATTGATATCCCCACCTTTTTTTTCTATTTATCTTTCCGTTTTTCTTCCCGCCTTCTCCACTCTTTTTGCACTCTCTCGCCACGTGGCTTGGCCAACGCGACGTTCGCGAATATCCCGCGAGACCGCGACCAAGTCGCAGCTGCCTTTCAAGCTCTTTCCAGACCCAAGAGAGAAACACAGCGAAAGAGAGAGAGAGAGAGAGAGAGATGAATTGAAATTAAAAACGCGTGGGGTTGTGTGTCACGAGAGAATGCTCGAGAATGACGGACAGAAAAAAAAAAAAGAAGAAAGATCAAAACGAATGAGAATTTTGCTTCTGTGCATTGAATAAAGAGAGTACCGGTTAGCGTGAACAAGATTAAAAAGAGATGCGACGAAAGAGAGAAAAGAAAAAAATGGATCGGCTCCGTTACGAACTTGTGTGTAGATTCCCAACCCCAATTTTTCAATTTCCCCTTTAAAAGACGCTGAGAAAGGAAAAAAAAAAAAGAAAGAAGTTACTCAATGATTGACCGCGCGGTTATTGAAGTGAGAAATAATAAAGGAGTCTCGATATTTCGCCAAGAGTAATTACACGTGTTTTAAAACGAGTTTATGTAAATAACGTTAATGGATCGTGTATATATTTACAATACTTGTACGCATACATATATGTGGCAGTTAAATTTTATAATGTCGTTGGGCTTGAGAGAAGTGCGAGTGAATTTGCGAGCGCGCGCGCAGAGGGGGAGCAAAGTAGTGAGAAAGTGCGTTGCAAAATCGCGTTTTCGCCGAGAGTACGAGAGAGATAGCAAACAAAAGAGACAGAGAGAAAGAGTGAGAGAGAGAGAGTAAGAAAAAGGAATAAAAGATCCCGCTGGTACACGAGAGGGAATCGAGTCTCGTCGAGTTTTGCGAACAAAGAGCCCGGCGAGAGTCTGCGAAAGAGCGAACCGTTCTCGATTCCCTCGCGCGTGTGCCCTCGCTACGGGGACACACACGCACCTATATATATACGCGTATTCGCGGTGCAACGAGACGCGGCCTCGAATTTCATCCCAACAGCAACCTGGAGTGTTTTTTTTTCTTTCTTATATTATTTATTTTACAATAAGTCTCTTTCTCTCTTCGTGTGCCCGTGCCTCTCGTTTTTCGTTTTTGCGAACGCTCCCCGGGATAAAAAATCCCTCCCCTTCGTCTCGACGAATCCCGCGAATTCATCGCGTCGCTCGTGAACGTAAGAAGGTTTTGATGAGAATTTTTGATAACGACGATTCATCGGGTAGAATTAATGAAGAATTGAAAAAAAAATAATTATTCGTTATTTGAATAATTTCATTAATTATACTCGCGCGAAAAGTAATTCGTTGTTTACACTTTGGAAAATGGAGTAAAACAATGTTTCAATCGATTCTGAGTGAATGTTAGACCAATTCGTACACAAGCTGAAGAACATTTCGAGAAAGTTGTAAATATACAAAGAATTTTTCGTCACCATTGTACAAATATCGTTCTGCGTTTGTGTTTTTTTTCGAATTCACGGTTTTGTTTCCAGGAAACTATTGTAAATCTATCGTAGGACTTTTTAGTCGGTATATGAAATTTCCGGTTAATCCACGTTCGCCCCGCTCACCGCGGAGAGCTTTCGCCATGAGTCAGACGAAGTATGTAGCCAGTTGGCACACACAAAGCTGCGGGTAAAACGCGGCAGCGGCACGCGGATTGAGCTATACGAGAGAGCGAAAGCACACACGCGTCAGAGTGGGCGAGGTGAAAGATAGAAGTAACGCAGAGAAAGAACAATAAAGAGAGAGAGAGCGAGAGAGAGAGAGAGAGACTGACTTGAGGTCCATTGTCCCCTTGTGTTTCACCGCACGCTGTACGCGAATTGTCTCGAATTATATTCCTGTTACTAACATATAGATATAAGATAAATCTACATCGGTATAAACGTAAGCCACAGACTGTCATTGTCGAACTCGCTCGGTAACTTTCATTTTCCTTATTATTTCAATTTTTTTTTCGTTTACCCTTTTTTTTTCCTCTCCCTCTTTTTCCCTCCATATTGTACCGACACATTCGTTTGCTCGGGCCGAGACAACCTTGTGCAGTTTCTCCATAACGCCCACGAGAACCCTGACCGATAAAAAGAGTAATGTTTAAAAAATCGAGAAAATGTCACGAGAAAAGAAAAAGAAAAAAACGATTTTGTCGTACTTATAATGCACGAAAAGGTGTTGAGGATACTAACAGTTTGAGATCCTCGCCGGCGGGGCAGCCCGAGATAAATCTCTTGATCTCGTTGCGAAAGAATTTATCAACTCTCTCTTTCTTTTTCTCTCTCTATCTCTCTCTCTCTCTCTCACACTGTCTGTTTGGCTCGATTGGTCGTCGATAAGCCTCACCATGACCAACGACAATGCTCGGGATAATAGACCAAGTCACACAGTGTGTTAACAATCTCGATGTCGTATTAGCTCAGTCTCAGTTCGCAGATTATCTCTCCGATGTGCTTCGCTCTATGAATATGATTTATCGCTTGCAACAGAAAATACGTGACGTATATTTTCATACATGTACCGTAACAAAATATACTATAGAAACGTTAAAACGGTGTTTTACATTTTTTAAATTTTTATCTCTTCATTGTTGTTAGTAACGTCAGCTAGCATTTAAAACACTTGTTAGTGTTAACATTTTTTATATGAGTAAGTTTGGTATAAAACAGGGAATCGAAACACTTAATTCCACTGTGACGATTGCTCACAGCAATAAATCATTCGTGCGAGAAATTTAACAAAGTTAAAACGCTATTAATGTGTCTGTAAAAATTCTGTGACGAAGGAATTGAAAATGCGATAAAATTACTAAAGCTCCGCATTTTCTACAATATCCCATAAACACAATTCACCTAGCATTTAAAACACTTGTTAGTGTTAAAATATCCTGTATGAGTAATTTTTTTAAATAAAACAGGGAATAAAAACACTTAAATTCACTATGACGATTGCTCACAGCAATAAATTATTCGTGCGAGAAATTTAACAAAGTTAAAACGCTATTAATGTGTCTGTAAAAATTCTTTGACGAAGGAATTGAAAATGCGATAAAACTACTAAAGCTTCGCATTTTCTACAATATCCCATAAACACAATTCACCTAGCATTTAAAACACTTGAAAGTGTTAAAATTTCCTGTATGAGTAATTTTTTTAATAAGACAGGGAATAAAAACACTTGAATCCACTATGACGATTGCTCACAGCAATAAATCATTCGTGCGAGAAATTTAACAAAGTTAAAACGCTATTAATGTGTCTGTAAAAATTCTATGACGAAGGAATTGAAAATGCGATAAAATTACTAAAGCTCCGCATTTTCTACAATATCCCATAAACATAATTCAGCTGGCATTTGAAACACTTGATAGTGTTAAAATATCTTGTACAACGTGTACAAGTGTTAACATTTTCTGTATGAGTAATTTTTGTATAAAACAGGGAATAAAAACACTTAAATCCACTGTGACGATTGCTCGCAGCAATAAATCATTCGTCGCGAGAAATTTAACAAAGTTAAAACGCTATTAATATGTCTGTAAAAATTTTATGACGAAGGAATTGAAAATTCGATAAAATTACTAAAGCTCCGCATTTTCTACAATATCCCATAAACACAATTCACCTAACATTTAAAACACTTGATAGTGTTAAAATTTCCTGTATGAGTAATTTTTTAAAATAAAACAGGGAATAAAAACACTTAAATCCACTGTGACGATTGCTCACAGCAATAAATCATTCGTTGCGAGAAATTGAACAAAGTTAAAACGCTATTAATGTGTCTGTAAAAATTCTATGACGAATGAATTGAAAATGCGATAAAATTACTAATGCTCCGATTTTCTACAATATCCCATAAACACAATTGGCACATAAGTTTACATAGAAATTGCTATGTATCGCAATACATATCGCTATTACGGACATTAGTAATGTGCATCGAGAGAGAGAGAAGTGCATGTTGCATTTATACCGGGTTGTTATATAGAGTGTAGTGTGCGCGATGCCGACGCACTCCTAGTCCGATGTCGACGATGCCACGAGAGAGATAGCGGAGAGCGTGTGTATCCCTTCTCGCCTATTCATAGACCACTAACTATTTATAGTACGCTCCTTAAGGTAATCCAACCATCTCCCTGCTAACAGAAGCTCACACACACACACAGACACTTACACAACTTTGTTCATCTTCTTTACTTTGTCACGTAATGACAATAGTAATAGTATTTCTATTAAAATTAAATTTTATCGAATTCGAACGCGAATTTATACGAAATGAAATACTTTTTTTTTCATTCATATCGAATAAATTTTCATTTTACTTCAGACGACACTTTAGTTGAGCTTACTGCGATACAGTTGAGTCAAGTCAGTGTTAAATCTTCAAAACTTTTCTAAATACAACCTAACTATAACTATAACTTTTCAAAATAAAAAAATATCGGGATTGATTCGTAAAAAAAATCGAGTATCTTACGTCAATTTCCGATAAGTTGTATTCAATAATTTCTTTTTTTACGAGCCATACTTCATTTTGTTTGTCCTCTGCTGATAAACAATTGGCTGTAATATTCTACCAACGAAGAATATTAAAAAGTCCATATAACAAATCCTGTTTGTTTTTTATCATTGTAAAGAATATTTCATTGATGAATTGGAATTGACAAATGTCCGAATGGAAACGTAAATGATAGTAATAAAACACGTGCGGCAAGAATATCGCGCTAATACTAGAGATCACCGATTTAGTCGAATCGAGGAACGGAAATGTTTCAATTTAACGACCACACACGATCACGATATATCATGACATATCATGGTAATTCAATGATATGATTCGATACATCAATATTATCATAACCACACCGTTGATATACCTCAAAATTTGTGTATACGCATGTGTGTGTGTGTGTGTATGTATATTGCGTGTATATACAGTGAGCCAGGTCAGTGGTCGGGTTTATTAATACTCACTAACCTAGCACACTGAACCTAGAGCCACGCGGGATGCTCTGACTACGTTCGTTTCCTCGTGGTGATTTGGGGAACTTCGGAGATGATGCGAGAAAAGAGGCTTATAGCTCTACTCCGTTGCTATAGTCACACGACGAGAATTAGAGTGGTGCGACGAGGTGGGGGAGAGATTAGGAGAAAAAGAGATGACTTTTCGGTAGGAACGTGTAACCGAAGCAGAATGTGGTTCTCTCGTGGACCTGAAATGAAATTGAAGACTAGAAGAGTAAAAGAGAGGGGGAGAGAGAAAGAGAGAGAGAGAGAGAGAGAGATGAGAATGTATATGTGTAGAAAAAGTATATAGTCACTCCGTGTTGCAGTGTCAGTCGAGTTCAATCTTAATATAGTGTAAACACCACCGTGAAATTCTCGACTAGGATTATACACATAAGACACTAACCTCTTGAGTCACTTCATAATAATGCTATATGATAAATAACGACGATCATTATGATAATCCTCGTGATTAACGGTGAGGGCCTTTGATTATCGAGAAATGCTTGTGAGAACCAACGATTCTTGGAACATTTTATCAACGACATTACGCCATTTAAATTATGGATAAATACTCCGAGAAAATTTATGATAATTTTCAATTTTTTTTTTTCAACAATATCCGATCAAGGATTGCCGTTCGATCATGTTGATTTAGAATTAGAATTGCACGTCTCGCAAAGTCCTTTTAATCAATAAATATTCTTATTTCGAGCGGCCATTTCAATATTATAACTTGTTGGAAAATTCGAAAACGACGGAATTAACAAAAGAGCTAAAGATCAATTGATTGATCGGATGGAGTGAAAATTTTTTTTTAATCAATAAATACCAGTTTTTCAATCGATGCTTATCGTCGTCAATTACAATCGATTCCACACAACTCCTTACAACTTTGTTTTACAACACAACACTTCCCTCGCGCGCGGTGTCAGTCGAGTTCAATCTTAATATAGTGTGACCCCCACTGCCATTTTCTCTTTCTCTCTCGCGGGCTCCAAGCACGCAGCCGGCAAATACACAGCAGCATCTACACGGGATCACACACGCAACGAATCTACGAGAGGGAGACGGAGAAAAACAGCTCTTTCTATCTCATTCTCTCTTGTGGGCTTGTAACTATAGCGAAAAGTGCGTGCGATGCTTGCGAGGACGATGAGGAGTGAACGGACGTACGGACGGACGGACGGACGGATGGACGTGCATGCTCGTCGCATGCATGCGTGCATTGCACCTCATCCCGCGTTCTCCCGGTTATTTCAGAAGAGACACCCCTGTCTGTCCTCTCTCTCCTTCTCTCTCTCTCTCCTTCTCTTCTTTACACACACACACACACACAAACACTTGCGCACGCATTTATTCGCTCGGTTACTTGCGAATGAGCTCGGTGAGCTCGGCTGATGCATTTTCGCACTGCGTAACCAAACGGAGCGAGTATACTCGCGGCACATTATAGTTAAGGAAGCTACAGTCGTTTCTAGTTGATACCAAAATCAATAAAAACACATGACGTTAGAGGGTATACCGCTAAAATACATATATAAATACTTTTAAACGTATTCGCATCAATACACATCGATTTCTAGCAAGCAAAAGGGCGTAGAGTCCCGTTAAAACGTTATATCGTCGGAATTACGCCTTTCCGATTTCAACCATTCAAAACAAGTATATACAAACGTATATTTATAAATATATATGTATCTCTGTAGTTCTCGGGCGCGTAAGTACCATAGTTATGCACACGCAGCTCGCAACAGTGAGTGCACAGGCCTCTTCTCGTGTGTCTCGGAACATTCGCGAGTCTCTCCGCGCGAATATCCGCGGATTGAGTGAGAGAGAGAGAGAGAGTACGAGAAGGTCGAGAGGAGGTCCCGAGAGACTCGAGAGATTGCTCTAACCGAGAGTGTCATCGATCTATTTGCGGAGCTGGAATTTCTTGCCATCGAGAGAACGGCAAACCGCGAACCGACCGGGCAGAGGAGAAAGAAGGGAGAAAAATAGTGGAATGATTGGGAGGAGATGGCGAATAAACATATTTATTGTTCGTAAAATAAAAAAACGCTTTTGAGATCGTGGGATAAAGAACGAAATGAAAAACGAGTCGAGGGGATCGTGTTGATGCTTGAAGAAGAAAAGAATTGACGTGTCGGGGATTAATGTAAAAGAGGCACGAATTGGGGATGATAAAAATGAACAATGAATCTCGAAAGATCACAAATTCATTCGTGAAATTTGATTGATCTCGTGTAACTATGGCTAAGGGATGATTAAGAGAGAATGGAAAAACGAAAAGTCAGTAAAGTGCGGAAAGAACGATTAGGTACACGGTTTACGAAGCTTTTTATCAGCCCTCGTCTCGCAAAGTGTCGCTGCTCGTACGGATGAGCAAATATAACACGTGTCGAATTCGTGCAAACGAAGGGGCGCGAGCAACGCCACTTTAGCTTTTTCAATCATCGTGATTAAAGCCCTTGTGCTTGTCAGCAGTCGCGTTGTACGGATGTGTTAGATGTGTGTATGTAGAAACGAGATTCCGAGGTCCCCGTGGCGACGACGACGACGACAGTGGCCGACGGTCGTCGCCTCCTTGGCGAGGTCACGGAAATCGATCGTCGCCACGGTGTACTTGCTTATATTACTCTCTCTCTCTCTCTCTCTCTCTCTCTCTCTCTCTCTCTCTCTCTCTCTCTCTCTCTCTCTCTCCACCAGCCTCATCTGGTGTTCATTTGATTATAGTTCCTCTCTGAGAGCTGCTACCCCTTTTCTCTCTCTCCCTTTCCTCTATTTCTTTCATTCTTCGTCAGCGTCACTCGTTAAAAACACCGTCGTCAAAGGACAGCTTGTGTATAAGGGTTGTATCAAAAAGAAAATGTCTTTGAGACGTTTTTTTTTCCTGTCGGATAATTAGAAAAAGCTGAAAAAGCACGGATCACATTAATTCATTGATCAATCCTTTAGAGACGAAATTTACACGATAGGCTGCCTCGCGCATCTCGTTTGGCGGCCATTTTTCATCGACGACCTCATAAAAAATTATCTTTCTCATCACTTATTATCAATAATCCAATATCGTCAATACTTCGTCTAAAATATTTAACAAATTCTACGGGCACCTACGTTCGAGCGAAAAATTGTGATCAACAGAAGAAAAAAAACAAAGAAAAGCTCGCTTAAGGCGGGAAATACGGTTAAGACAGCGTTTTCTCAATGATTTTCATGAATTTTTTTATAGTATAAAAAATGAATATAACTTATTAAAACTTTGAGAATATTTTATACATATATTTAAGTATATACTATAAAATTTTTGAAGAATTTCCTTGAAAAACACCGAAGATATTAGCGACCCCAATATTGCAGGTCACAATCAGACTCAGCATTTTGCGTAAATTCCGGAAGCCGCAATTTTCATCTGAAATCAAACGAGGTTGGAATTTACTTTCATTATATGTCTCTCTTCTATATGAACCTAAATGCTATCAAAAAAATAGAAAATTGAATTTTTTACAGGAGTCAAAACAAAAAAGCATGATTTTTTGCCATTTTTTACAACATTATTTGCGAAAAAAAAATTATTTTAAATAATGATAATATTCCGATTTTAGGTTCATATAGAGCGCGATATTATTAAGAAAGTAACTGTCAATTTTCAAAACGATTGGTCGAAAACTTTTCAAACTAGCGTGTACGCAAGTTAAAAAAAAGTCGTTTTCAGAAAACCGCGTTTGAAAAAATAGCAAAATGCTGAGTCTGATTGTGACCTGCAATATGGGGTCGCTAATATCTTCGGTGTTTTTCAAGGAAATTCTTCAAAAATTTTATAGTATATACTTAAATATATGTATAAAATATTCTCAAAGTTTCATTAAATTATATTCATTTTTTATACTATAAAAAAATTCATGAAAATCATTGAGAAAACGCCGTCCTAACCCTATTTCCCCCCTCGATGGCTTATAACAATAGAACGAGTCGGAATTTTCATTAAAAATTTTGGGAACATATTTTTCAATAGTTTTACTAACAATTTATGAAATTTAAAAAAATCGATTTTTTGAACCGTCCAACGCTATTTCCCCCCTTAAAAATATTGCTCGCTACAACGCACATTCTCTCAACGCTGTGTACGACGTCACAACTCTGTTTTTGTGTATACGATTGACCAGACGCTCCATCAGCCATACTTTAGGAATGACATCAGCGCGTTTACATCTATATGGGGTGTGTCTCGTAGGAAATGAAATTTTTCCTTCGTGCCGAGAAAATGGAAGTCTCGTGAATCCGTGAACGTTGACTGCTGCTAAGGAAAATTGCGAAAGAAGCCTTCCCAAACGTTGGTTACGTTGATTTTTCTTCATTCTATTTTTACGGAGCAAGCATTTGTCATTTACAAGAATTGAAAAATGTTTTCGCGGCTAAAAAAAAGCGGCAGACTTTAATACTCCCCTATTTCTGGTTGCCGCATCATTCTCGACATCATTGTCGAATTTTCCTGAAACTTCCAACGTGGCGGTCACGTACGAAACGAGATCTACGGTTCTTTAACATCTCTCGGTTCTCTTGGGCGATCCCATCTTTCTTGGTGTTTGCGCCCCGTCTCTTCTCCTCAGCGCCCCCTGTCGCGTCTTTCCAGTACGTTCTTCGTCGCCGCAGTGTTTCTCACTGGCATCATACCTTCCACGAGTCTTTGCCTCTCTTTCTCTCTCCTTTCCGTGTTCTCTTCGTCACGTGGTTTAGTGGTGGCGGCGCTGGTTCGCCGCTGCTGCTGCATCGCCGCGGTGTAGTGGTAGAAGTGGAAACGCTGCCTCGAGAAGCGTCAGTGGACGAAAGGCGCGAGGGGTGGGGGGAGCCGCGATGTAAAAGGGGATTCCCGGCCCGGCGCACTCAACGCTCGCGCGGGTGCTCTCTCGTCCGATGCATTGTGGGGGTGTTGGCCTTCAACTTGACGGCGCAGTTTCACTGACCTGCCTGAGAAACTCGTATAGAGGAGTCGCGCGCGCGGCGGTGAGTGCGCTCTCTATATCTCTCTCTCTCTGTCTCTGTCTCTGTCTCTCTCCGCCACCGCACTCTGACTCGTGCGCGACTCTCTTGCATCGTCTCATGGACGATCGAACGAACCGAGATTGTACAATACATACATAAAAATGCCCATCTATATAAGTACCGATCTTACTCGTCATCTTTACGACTTCTTTTTCGACTAATACACGATATTATTCTAAGGATTCCCCAATGTTTTTCAATCTTTGCCCTCGAATCGCTTGTCAAACGAGGCAGCCAGTTGACGAAACGATTTTTATACAGTTTTAAACGACATATTATCACTCTATCATCATCAGGACGGAATTGTTTAAAATAAGAACAAAAAAAAAACTGTGGAATTACAGAGAAATCTTTGGCAGTGGTGCACCTCTCTGTTAAGGGGTGAAATAGGGTTAGGACAGCGTTTTCTCAATGATTTTCATGAATTTTTTTATAGCATAAAAAATGAATATAATTCATTGAAACTTTGAGAATATTTTATACATATATTGAAATATATACTATAAAATTTTTGAAGAATTTCCTTGAAAAACACCGAAGATATTAGCGACCCCATATTGCAGGTCACAATCAGACTCAGCATTTTGCGTACATTCTGGAAGCCGCAATTTCATCTGAAATCAAACGAGGTTGAATTTTACTTTTATTATCTGTCTCTCTTCTATATGAACCTAAATGCTATAAAAAAAAATTGAAAATTGAATTTTTTACAGAGGTCAAAACAAAACAAGCATGATTTTTTTGCTATTTTTTACAACTTTATTTGCAAAAAAAAAATTATTTTAAATAATGATAATGTTCCGATTTTAGGTTCATATAGAGCGCAATACTGTGAAGAAAGTAACTGCCAATTTTCAAAACGATTGGTTGAACACTTTTCAAACTAGCGTATACGCAAGTTGAAACAAAAGTCGTTTTCAGAAAAACGCGTTTGAAAAAATAGCAAAATGCTGAGTCTGATTGTGACCTGCAATATGGGGTCGCTAATATCTTCGGTGTTTTTCAGGGAAATTCTTCAAAAATTTTATAGTATATACTCAAATATATGTATAAAATATTCTCAAAGTTTCAATAAATTATATTCATTTTTTATACCATAAAAAAATTCATGAAAATCATTGAGAAAACGCTGTCCTAATCCTATTTCCCTCCCTAATGGCTTATAACAATAGAACGAGTCGGAATTTTCATTTAAAATTTTGGGAACATATTTTTCAATAGTTTTACTAACAATTTATGAAATTAAAAAAAAATCGATTTTTTGAACCGTCTAACCCTATTTCCCCCCTTAATGAATAATCGTTATCGTTTTTCGATGCTACAAACACGGTTTGTTGTCGATTAATCGATAATAGTTTGTAATAAACGATTTTTCATTGAGCACCAACTCGCAGTGACACTTTATGAATCTTCAAATGGCAGAATAGCGTTTTAGTGATCTTCAGCGTTCTGTTTATTATGAATTATTGCTAAAAAAAAAACGTGAAATTACAATTTGATGAACGCGATAACGTTAAAGTGCGTCTGCGTAACGTAAAAATTCTCTAAGGAGTAAAATTCTGTTATACATAACGTTTAGAATCGCAATTAGCGTACACGAAAGCGATTCATCGTGGGTGGGAATTTCGCAACGTAATAACCCCCTGTCAGTCTCTTCGTAACGTCTCGAAGCACTTTTTACACATCAACTTTGAAATACCATGCGACGAACCTAAATATATATTCTATATGTGCGAAGTAACGCGGCTCGGACCTACGGGAAGACCCAAAAAGTATTGCTATTTTAAGGAACCCGAAGACCTAAACAAATTTTACTCCGAACTTGCCTCTCGCAGCTTAGATCCCATGCTCCTCTCAAAAAGATTTCTACGAGGGAATGAGATAAAACACGTTATTCCATTATTGTACGCTACTAAACTCTTTTCCCCTTCTTTTAGCCACGAGTGCTTTTTTTTTTTGCTATTTGCTATTTTTCAATTTTAACCCGGTAATCGATCGTTCCTCAACGTCTTATCGTGTCACATTTCACGTACAGTGTTTGCGTACACGTGGATTATATTTTACTTCGAACTAAGGGTTAACAGATTTTCTTTTTCTCTGGCAATAGTAGCAAGGGTTGTGCGGTTGAAAAAAAATTAACAAATTCACTGCAGGTGGTCTCTTCGCGAATTCACGAGTGATTCGAAAAGATGAAAATATTTCAACGAGAGATTTTTCTGTCTTTTATCCCTCGAGAGTGGGACAGCAAGAGTTAAAGGATATTACTTACTTCTACCATCTTTTGTATATTCAAGGAACGAATGTTGAGATTAAAAACGAATGTTTGGCGAATTTTTCCTCAATGTATATAAATTGGCTCGGTATTCTGTCTCATAATTCTTCTTCTTCTTTTTTTTTTTTGCTACATCCTCATCTCCGTGAATTCTTCTTTCTATAACGATACGGAAAGTACGTCAATTAATTTAATTGACTTATAGAAAAATGAATTTACACACGGAGAACATTGTATATACGTATTTGAACATCTTTATATACTGAATTTGCTTGATGTCCCAGCGGAATTTATTCGCCGACCTCCGGGGACCTCTTTTCTCCAAGCACTCTTTTTCTTCGGCCAAGTCGTTTGCTTTTTTTTTTCTCCCTGTCCTATGTATTATTGGGATTCAGCAGCACACTAGATATCTCTCGGGAGTGTCTTGTCGCTCTATATCTTTCGCAATATATATATATTTTTCTTCTTTATTCCCTTTCGACGATAGAAATGAAAAGAACCGAAGTCCTTCAATAATATCTCTAGTCTCGTTGTCGCGAATGGCGGATAACTCTCGCATTTCGGTGGGCGTTCTCGTCGGTGTGCTCCGAAATCCGTAGAGAGCAATTATCCGGTACGAAGAGATCGCAGAGCAGATGGGCTCCATGTTTCTTCCTCTACTCTCGTTTTTCACGATTTTTCTATGTTTTTTTTTCCCCCCCGTTTTCTCTTCTCCAACTTGTTTTGTCTTTCGGTGCAAATGGGCCCGTCGGTCCTTTCGGCTACACCGTATCGAAACGAACATCTGGTACGTAACCGCGTGTCCAAACGTAATTGCCATTTCATCTCGTTTTCTAGCTTCTTTCGGTTTTTTTGTGCTCGAACGTTCTGACAATTCGTAACGATTTTTAACAAAATCAACTATCATCGATCATCGTAATTGAAAAACGTTGACGGATTTTACGTGAAAAAGTTTGCAAAGAGATAATTCTATCGTTTTACTTTTTTTTTTCTTACACCAACAAGACACATTACATCCCCTACGACTGACGTAATTCTTACGTTGAAAAACTGGTGAACACAATTTTTCAATGATCGGATTCGCTTAAATGGCGTTATTTACTAAAAATTTATCATCGCAGTGTCGTGGACATAAAAATGTACAAGAGTAGCCATATGCTTTTGGGAACTCACAGCCAGTTGCCGTTCGGTTACGTGGCGGAGACCACAAATCGATCGTACAGAAAAACTAACTGTCCAGAATCATTATACGAGTATATACGTACATTTCTATATATATATAAATTATGACCGTAGAGAAACCACTCGGAACCCTCCGGTATCGTCGTCTCGAAGCTTTACAGAGCTTACCCTCCCATGTGACCGGCTTGTGACTTTTAGCAACGTCACATCAGTCCCTCGCAGGCATTATTACACTACCGTGCAGTATCGGCGCGGTTATAACGTAGAAAAACAGGGGAAGCCATTCCCGTGTAGTTTCACCGACGTATAATATAAAAGATATATATATATATATATACCTATCGTGGGAATTGAGTCAAAAGCCCTGCACGTATCGTGTTATACACAGTAAACGACACGCACACGATGACTACCATCAGGCCCTTCTCTTCTCTCCGTTGTGTCGTTTCATTGCAGACGTTAACTGTGCAATGTGAGAGATTTCTATGGTCAACGTGCTCGTTTCACGATGAGAACACGAGCACGTGTTTCGCCAATTTTTTAACGATCATTCGAAGACGTAAATTCGTGAAAACGAGCCTTTGCAAATTTATCAATGAGGAGAGGACAATGAACGGCAAAACCGATGGTATTAACCCTCGAAAACGTTTCGTCGGAGTATATTGACGCGTCAATTATCCGATTATATATTACGCATGAAATTTCATGACACAATGATTTATTTCATTACGTAAATGGAAAATGTCCGCGTTCTCACGTTTAACGAAGCGTGCGCCCGATCGTTACAAATATACCGCAACTGAAAACCTTTCGAGGATCGAAGGTTTCATGAAATAACGTAATACGCGGTAATAAGGAGTAAATTGAGGGGAGCGTGGAGCGAGAGAGAACGACAAAAGACGCGATGTGTGGAGAATATTGAAGAGAAAAAGACCGGTCATATGTCCACGGTTGCACGGTGTGGTCTCTCTTCGGTGTCTTCGCCCTTCTTCGTTTCAGTGGCCCCGCAATCCGAGAACTCTTCGCGGACAAAGGCAAAAGTCCTTTGCTCCTTTCTATCTCTCTTATGTCCTTCCTTCTCCTGAATCCTTTATCTCTCTCTCTCTCTCTACCTTTCTCTTTCTCTTTCTCATCTCACCTTGGCCGCGGCCCTTCAACTGTCTACGACCCACGCCCCCTCCCCTCTCGCCACTCACCCCCCTCCCCCCTCCATCATTCCTCTTCCTTGCACCTTCGTTCCTGATGTTGCTGTTCCTTCATCCAGGGCTTCGTACTCCTTTCTCTTCTCCTTTTCATCTCGTTTCTTCTCTTTCCCACTTACCAAACTCCTCGGCGTCTCGGCAAAACTCTTACCATCTTCCTCCGTCAGCCTCTCTCTCTCTCTCTTCTTCTTCTTTACTCTCTTCGTGTTGTTAACTCTTCGCGTCTTTCTTTCTTCATCCTTTCGTCGCTCGGTGCACTCTTCTTCGTTACCTTCTCTCTTTTGCTCTTTCACTTTCCGCCTCTGCAACCAACTACGTCATAACGGCGAGGACCTGCCGCTGTGGAGGAACCGCGCATCCATTCTTCTCTTTCTCTTTATCTCTTTCTTTCTCTCTCTCGTATATGATCGGATTTTCTACTGCCTATACCTACCTATGCGCGCGATCTTCGTTCACCTGCGTTGCCGCCAGCCTTCTTCCTCTCTTATTACACATATATAGCTGGTATTACTCCTACTATATCCTTCGTTCACCTTCCAGCCTGTCTACCTGACCCCCGGCTTGCACCTCCCGCCAAACACATCGCCGTTCTTAAACTCGAAGACGACGACCAGGTTATTCGCCCTCGTGCTCCTCGTTTCATTCGATGTGACGTCTTTTCCTTCTCGTTCCCACTCCTCATTCGATTTTGTATAATTTTTCGCATTTGTTTTTTCTTCCTCTCCACCGCTCCTCTTGTCGTAAAGTTTTCTCTTTGTTGCCAACCGGCTCATCTTTATCGCCGGCTTCCTGCTGGCCTTGCACCTCTCAACGTTCAAACTACATTCTCGAGAGGTTGAGAAGATAATAGAAAAAAGAAAAGAAAACGAAAATATGCCCTCTCCCGCAAATTTGATCTCTTGTTTTCCAACGAAACGTGTCGATTCGCGCAAATCATCGACGATCATCAATAAGCAGCCGTATAAATTTACGATATAATAACGATTTACTCCACACCCGTCGGAGCCACTTTCGATCATGCGCCAATAATGGGGCTAACGCAACATTTTATAGAAATTCATTTCGCGTATGAACTGTCGAACATCCTGTTTACTCGATCGAGCGGACATACGTGTTTTTTATATCCTTTGAAAGCCGCTTTTTTTTTGCTCTGATTGTTCGACGAATTTTGCAAAATACTCTCTGTGCTTTGTCAGATTTTTTCAAACTATTCCTCTCTTTTTTTCTTTTCGTTTTTGCTGATATCAATTTCGATGAAATTGCGTGTTGACATTTTCGTCGATGTTTTGCGGGACGTTCAATCTCTACGCGTAGATAAACGCGTGTCTGGGTTGACGAAACAGGAGCAATTCTACGGATATCCCTCTGACCGCTTGTTTTCTCGTTTCGCTTCTAATTTCGACGTTTAGACTCACCTACGTGCGGTTACCAACGGACAAAACGACGACGTCAACGAATTTGTGGTGCCGCACCCGGTCACTTGGCACAGTAGATTGAATTCGCGAACGAGTATACACTCTTTCTGCCTTGACTGTATACAAATATATTCGTTTCTGTATAGATGCGCGTGTATAACAATTGCTAGCAAGCAAAAGGGCCTAAGCCACGAGATTCAACGAGTAATGCAACGTTGGTTAAAGCCTCTTTGCTCCCTAACAGCCAATATATTGCAGTTAGCTCACTAGCCAGCCAGAGATAATGGATAAACGTTATGTGCGAGAGAGCCGGTATTATATAGTTATGGTCGAAACGCCAACTATACGTTACAGTATAATCGTGCGTATATGGTATGGCTTGTCCGACTCGCAATTTCCAGGAGGCTAATTATATCGACGCCCGAGAAACTCCGCATGATGACCGGCCTCGCGAACGTTCGTGCCCTCTCGTCCACTCTGTGGTCATTTTACCCCTTCCTCTCTCAGCCTCTCCCTGGCCCTTTTCTCTTATCTCGTTATATTTGAGAAAAATGACAGTGCCAATCAGCCAAGAAGGAATTCACACATTACTCGGGAAAATACACACTTTTCTTTCGGTTTATTTCAACGGTCTATAACGTTGAAATAAACCTCTCCTTTCTTTTTGGTTCCTTCGAGGGGAATCACCTTTGCAGCTGAACGATATCGATCGATGATCATTTGAAAATGATAAAACGAACTTTTACTTACATTAAGGGAGGGTTAAGGGTTTCAGCGTAAAAAAAAATACTTTTTTGCGATTTTTTTTCTCAAATATGGATCGAGCAATTTTATTCGAACCTTTTGTACATTATTGAGCATACTTTTGACAATGTTGTGTAATTTTTTCATGCAGAAATATTGAAGCATAAGCCCGTAACAGAGCTTCCCCCGGAACGTCTTGGAAAAAAAACAATTTGCGGTGTTCACTATAACTCGGCCGGAAATTATCTGAAAATGAAAAACCATGAAAATTTAGTCAAATTATAATCAAATCTTCCCCCCAACGTTCTCTGATAATTTTTTTTTTCATTTAAAAATTTTTGGTGGCCATCTAAAGTGTGAACTGTTATTTTCCACGAAAAATTCCGACATTTTGTGGGTGGGAAACACCCTTAATGTAAAAAAAAAAAATTGAACTGAACGTTGGGGGGAGGTATTTTATATGTAGAAAATGTGTACAAAGTTTGAAATGAATCGGTCAAGTAGTTTTTAAATGGCAGTGAACACGGACTTTGAAAAAGTAGTTTTGAGAAAAACGCGTCTAAAGTGCACTGCTAGCCCGACCGCCCGCAGCTGTTAGAGGTATAGCGTTAAAGGCCAGGAGATTAATAAGACAATAACTTCAAGAATATTGCTTAGATCGGTTTAAAATTTTAAGGACATATTCTTGAAATGTTAAACAATAAGATAAGACAAAAAAAAAATTCGAGTTTTCGAAAGTGAAAACCCTTACCCCGCCCTTAACACCACCGTTACGCGTCCTACTTCATTTATAACAGATTTTCATCCGATATAACGTGAAATACTATCGGGATTTCAAAGTTCAGGGTTTTTAATCATTTTTTTTCGATTATAACGAACAGTTTTCATTAGCAGACAGTTTTTACATCAACCGTAACAAGATTGATTCGCGTTACCACTTTATTTCACTCTGCAGTCTTCGCTCACACCGATATTCCTCGCAATCTCTCGTGTCCCGCGTTAATCTCAATCATATCAGTACTGTTATATACACGAGTTACAAATGTGACATGTAACTTTTGAAAGTAATTCGCGCAGGAATCTGTCTCGCGAGACTATATTTATAGTAGAAGTTTCTGCCGCACGTCGAGGCCGATGTCGAGATTATGGCGGTGACGCTCGTAGCTTCTAGCAAACGTCCCCGAGTTCACGAGCTGTGGGAATAGCATCGTCGTTTATACTCGAGGGGACGTCCCTGACATTGTCGCTACTTTATGCAAGGACTCATTCGCCGCAGCGTGAAAATTCCTTCGTTCCGTTCTCAATGTGAAATTCGTGTATTGCGTTACATCACACCGTTACGCGAATTTCAATTCTCATTGCGATAATGCTCGGTGGATTTGTCTTAAAAAGACTGGGAGATTTGTGAATTTATATTCGTAGGGAGAGTCGATCGTGTCGACGTGGAATTTCGAACACGATTCGACGATTCCCCCGGTCTCGTTACGATGAAATTCATGTCGACTTTTAGTACGTTTTTGTTGTTGTTGAAGAAATAGAACAAAAAATTGATTGACGATCCAGCAGCTGAGTAACAGACTACCTCAAGTTCAATCTGTATAGTCAGGATAAAGAAATTCAATGATTACGTTTCTTGGTTATAGAAAAGGACAATGAAGGATTTAATGATGGGAAAATATCGGAGGAGATAGAGAGACGGAGTGAGAAAGAAAAATTATGTGCAGGTTTGCGCGAGCGATGCATTCTCGTGTACCTGCAAGGAAGAGAGTGAAATCTGACGTGAAAAATATACAGACATACGGGCGTGCAGATTGGCGCAAAGAATGAGAAGGATGAAGAAGGCAAGTTGCACGGGACAACGTGCCCAAGAGGGAGGATTACAACGCTGAGAGACTGTGACTCGAAGAGTGAGAGAGAGAGAGAGAGAGAGAAGGTGGAAAACCGAATGTATATATGTAGAGATGAACGAGAGAGAGAGTGAGAGTGAGAAGGTTGTACCTGAACGACGAAGGATGATGAAGCGAGACAGAGCGGAGTGGTTCACCTGCATTGCTAGCATTGCGCCGACTCAAGGCCAGAGAGTCTGCGAGACCGTGGACCAGACCGGGTCGGGACCTCCTTCCTTCCAGTTTCCTGCACCCCGTTCTTCTCTTTCTTCTTCTTCTTCTTCTTCTTCCTCTTCTTCTTCCTCTCGTCCTGTTTCAACTTTCTTGCTCAGCATCACTATGATCCTTTTTTCCACTTCCCTCTCTCCGTACATTCCCTTCGATGTTTCGAGTTCCTCTCGCGTGCAACAATTGCGCCACGGCGCTTCAACACCAATGCCTCGTGACTTTAATACCGTGTAATGCTCCGGATAACCGAGAACCACGGAGTAATTACTTCCAATTCTATATATACTTCTCATTTACCGATCTTCATTCTCGTATTAAAGATATGTTGCGAAAACATATGGACATTGTCCATTGAAACATCGTGAAAGATTGTCAAAATTAATTGCCGTGAACAGTTTCACTGAGAAACTCGGGGGGGGGGGGGGGGGGGGGGGGGGGGGGGGGGGGGGGGGGTTTGAAATTATTTCTTTTGCATTTTTTTTTTTTAATTTTTTTTCTGAATGAACAATATGTCGAGAATATTGTGTATAAATTTTAAGTCAATCGGAGTAAAACTAACGGAGTTACAGCGTTTCAAACGACCGGTCGTGATACCTGATTTTTATACCTGCTCGGTAGCCGCTCGGTACGTATAAAAAACTTTAAATCGATTTTCCCGAAAACGTCATTTTTGAAGTTTGTGAACATTAGAACTCAAAATCTACTGAACCGATCCTTTTGAAAATTTAAACATTACTTCTTCACATAAATCAACAGGTAATCAGGGGGAGTTTTTTTTTTTTTCAACTTTTTCAATTTGTTTATAACAAATTAAGCGCGATTTTTTGAGCTAAAATTGCGTTTTTCACTTCCAAGTGCTGCAAAAAAATAGAAAAAAAAAAACTCTTCCTGATTACCTCGAGAAATACATCACCTTTAAAATGCATATCAATTTTTTTGTTTCGGATGATCTGGTAACGAGTTATAATGTTCACCGCAAAACCACTTTTTTTCAAGGTGCCTCTGGAGATTCAACGTCACCGGCTTATTTATCAAAATTTTTCATTGAAATTTTTTTCTGAGGAACTTCAATAGTTGTACAATAATATGTAATTCTATTTAATAAAATTATATTACTCATGTCGCCGCAAAAAAATCATAAAAATATGCTTTTTTTTCGCCTTTAAACCCCCCCCCCCCCCCCTTAAACGTAGTCGTCCGGTACGAACCAACAGGTTTTTCGCAGTATCCTCCGTGACCTCGTACCATAGCGGGAAAGTGGTGTCGCAAAAAAATAAACGCGAAAAAGTATACGATGGAAATACTAACAATAACAAAGCTTTCTTCACGACGAAACTATCGCGAAAACTACTCGATTTTATTTCGAGCCTTCCAAATTCCAATCTCAAATGTCTACACTAGTATACGAATGAAATCGACAATGTTTTGTTTTCTTTAATTGTCCCAACGTACCAATCACCGAACATCCAGCACTAACGTTATACCCTCGTATTATCTGATTCCAGGCTGCAAGATCAAAGCTCTACGGGCAAAGACCAACACCTACATCAAGACACCCGTTCGGGGTGAGGAGCCCGTGTTCGTGGTGACCGGAAGGAAGGAGGATGTCGCGCGGGCAAAGCGCGAGATACTCTCCGCCGCTGAGCATTTTTCGCAGATACGCGCGTCTCGGAAGAGTTCGTTGGGTGCGCTATTGGGAACACCACCGGGACCACCGGCATCGGTGCCGGGACACGTTACGATTCAGGTACGAGTACCATACAGAGTGGTCGGTCTGGTTGTCGGTCCGAAAGGCGCTACGATCAAGAGAATTCAGCATCAGACTCATACCTACATCGTGACACCGTCGAGGGACAAGGAGCCGGTTTTCGAGGTTACCGGTTTGCCGGAAAGCGTCGAGGCGGCGAGACGCGAGATCGAGGCACATATCGCCCTTAGAACCGGAACGGGACCCGGTCTCGAGGAGGCCGATCTTTTGGGGGCGCTGTGCCGCGGTGAATTGGGCAGTATTCTTGGTTGTCTCGATCCGCCCGGTTCAAACGGCTCGAACGGTTCCAGCGGTGCGTTCTCGAGTTCCGGCAGTTGCAGCAGTTCATCGAGCAGTTCCGGCGCACCGGGACTCAATGATCTCGTTGCTATCTGGGGCGCTGGCCTCGAGAGGGACGAGGGATTGGGCGAATCACCGTCTTTTGAATCGCGCGTCGAGGCACCATCGGCATCGTCAATATGGTCGTTTCCCGGTGTTGCGTTACCGTCCAGACCGTCGCCACCAGCGTCAGCGAGTCCGGCATCGCCGACCGATTCATTGCTAGGCGGTGGTAGCGCCGGCGGACGCAGAGAATGCGTTGTCTGCGGCGACAAGGAAGTTACCGCGGCTCTCGTACCGTGCGGACACAATCTTTTTTGTCTGGATTGTGGCAATCGCGTTTGCGAGAGCTCCGACCCCAGTTGTCCAGTTTGCTCGAGGCCCGTTCTCCAGGCACTACGCATACTATCTTAAATCCGGCATAGCAGCGGATCAAGAGAAACAACAACAACAACAACAAGAACAACAACAACAAACTGCTTAACCGGAAGTGACGCGAAGGAGAATTACGGGATGGGATTTTGTTTTCCATGAATGTTTGGGGAATAGTGCGAGATGTTATGGGGATTAACGACGATTAACGAGGATTGAGAAGATCGACCGGAAGTGATGATAATCGTGGGGGCAACCCAACAAAGATTTATCGCGAAGAATCTTTTTTTTTTTTTCTTTTTTTTTTTTCTTTCTTTTATCCTTTCGTTCTTGATGCTCTTGAATGGAAAAAGATTCTGGAATGAGAGACACAATTTGAAAACGAACAAAAAATAATTGACATTCATTGACGACATTTTTTATCCCCGTGAAGCGGACAAAAATTAAGAAAATAAAAACTAACGTTCGTTAACGATTCGAGAAACGTTGAAATCCCAAATCCCGGATGATCAATATTCGCAAGAGGAACGACTTCGAGGGACCCTAGAGTCTGGGAAGACGCGCACAAGTTTTCAATTCCACATGCTCGCTGCCAATAAACCTTAAAAAATAAAAATACGAAAACAACAAAAAAAAAAAAAAAATATAATCGAGGAGAAGAAGGTACCCGAGGATTAATTAACGATATAATATAATTAACAAGAAAAAAAAAACAAAAAAAAACAAAAAAAAATACGCGTTTAACTTCGCTCGCTCATTCCCGCGCCAACCGGATACAACGAAACGATTTTTAATGACAAAAATATTGCCGTAGGTTCGTTCATTTTTTATTTTTCACATGTTTTCCGTTCTTCGGGGCCCCGACTCGCGCGGCCGCAGTCACTAGGAACTTTTTTTTCTTTTTTTTTTTTCAACCGAATTTTGTCGAGAGGCAAAATACGAAAAAAAAAATATATATATATATAAATATATATACAATTAGTTTTGCACAGAGATCGATAGGAGAAACTTTACCGAGATTTTACTCGAGATTGTGTCAAATCGGGCTCGAAATCAATCTTTCGAAAGGCGTCACATTTTTTCGACGTTTCGAGAAATGCAATCTCGAGTTTCAGATCGATAAATTCGATCTTTCTACACGATGTTATAGCGAAAGGGCGCGAAAACCGGAGAAAAATATCGGAAAATCTCGCGTTCTTCCGGACCGTGGAGGAAAATTAATCGATAACGGTCGCGGAATTAAAAACAAATAACAAAAATTCAATGATCCAAGATGATAAATTGATATTTCTCTCAGGATTCGTGCTCTATCGGAGGAGAAAAAAAAATACACACACACACACACACATTAGAATTAGTGAACCGCAACCCCGCGAGCCGTTGGTTTAAGGAAAAATTTGAACAAAACTGACAAAAAAAAAACAACAACAAAAAAATACAAAACACACATACACATCCACGAACATGAGACAGAGACACGAAAAAGAAAGAAAAAAAAAAACGAAAAACAAAAAAAATTCGACGAGGAGGAACGGATTTAAAGCTCATTGCGGCGCACTCCTTCCACCCGCCATCCCTCGCTTAGAGTATTATATCTTTACCTTTATATAAGCGACATAGCAATTGAAATAATAATATATATTATATATATAAAAACGAGGGTAGGGGGGGGGGCGAAAGAGAGAGAAAGAGAAAGTGAGCGAGAGAGAGAGAGAGAGAGTCGATAAAAAGAAGATGAAAAAAAATAACAAGTATAAACATAAAGTATATATATATATATAAATATAATATTTTATCGAGGAGAATTTAGATTTTGTATTTTTGCGCGTTCGCCGTGTGTATATGTGTGCGTGTGCGTGCTGGGGATGGGAATTTGGGAAAAAGGGACTGTACAGGTCGCCCTTTAATATTTATGTATATTTAAAATGATGAAAGATAAACAAAAGAGAAAACTGACAATGAAGAACCGGGGAGGGCGAGAGATGCCGAGGGGCGGGGGGTGGGGAGCAGGTGGTTGGAACATCTTTGTTTTTCGGATGAAATGAAAGAAATGTTGTTAAAAATGCCGCGAACTCGAGAATGGCAAAGAGAGAGAGAGAGAGAGTGAGAGGTTTTAGTCGGAGGGGGAGGGATGTTTTTATTTTCTTCTCTTAGATCGCGATTAGATGTGTTTTTTAACCACGAATAATTTTTCTTGTCCCCCTGTCCGCGAGCTCTTTTTTTTGTTTCCAAGGTGCTCCTTTATTTTTTACTCCTGTATTTTGCTTTCTTTGTCTCTCGTGTCTCGCGCACCCTCCTCGTGCACCCATCCCCCCCGCGCAACCACTCTCAAATGTGAACTAGTAATAATCGAGTAATAATTAATTAATTGAGGCGCGAGAGAGAGAGAGAGAGAGGAGGGATACGACGAGAAAGAGGAAACAAAAAAGATCGACGACGAGTGAGAGAGATGGATAGAAAATTGCAGAGACGGTGGAGAGAGGGATGAAAAAGTAAATCTTTTTTCTTTTTTTTTTATTAGGCTTCGAGGACGCATGTAGTTTTTATTTAAAGAGACGTATTATATTATATTATTACACATATATATAAATATATAAATGAGCATATATATTATTATGATAATTACCAAGACTCTACCAGTTCCTCGACGCTCGAAATAGAAAAAAAAAAAAAAAAAACTTTGAAAGAAAGAAGAAAAAAAACTGTGAGACTAGTAGATTTCAGAATTTAATGACAAAACTCTGTTTTAAGGTTTTATCCTGACGCCGATGATAAAAATCGAACGCCTCCCCCTCCTCCGAGTGATAATTTTCCGTTAGTCGATAATAATGCGCCGGAAGTCACCGCTCTCGAAGGTTTAACGATTGAAGAAAAAATGTTTCTTCTGATTATCGGAGTCTAGTTTCGTGGAATAATGAAATCGTTCGTGATTACAATGTAATCGATTATACGTGACTAAAAAGAGAGACACGAGCTCGATTCCCTTTATTCAATTAATTTCTAAGTTATCCTCGGATATTATTATCATTATTATTTTCATCATTAGTTTCAACTTGTCAATCGTTGCCATTTATAAGATGATATGCTCAAAAAACGAAAAAACAAAAAAATCATACGACGTAGACAGGAGGAGTAAGGATAATTGAGTAGAGAGTTAGGATAATTTTCACTTTCGTAAGATTTTCCTGAACGAGATTTTTTTTTTAATCCTCGTTTCGCCTCGTTAATAATCGTTCCTGTTCTCTTTTTACCACTTTTCGTTTACCATTTCGATTGTAATTTATTGCTTTGCTCTTTGTTTTTCATTTTTCGTTTTCTTTTTCTCTCGCGAAACTAAACAAAACAAAAACATTACAACAACACTTTGAGGACAAATACGTTTTTGAAAATTTGTTTTTTGTCCTATTATTCTTTATTTTCTCACTATAAATACATCGGATGGCACCTTTTTGCGGTGATATTTCATTGACATTAATATAAACGCGAAATAACGAGAAACACGGAATAAAAAAAAACTCACGTAAACCTCGAGATAGAGAGAGAGAGAGAGAGAAAGCAAAAAAGTTTATTATATTTAAGTTTGTGGCAAAGTAAAATTCTATATTTTTTCTATGTTGAGTATTTAACGAATAATGTGAAAAAGAGTGAGAGAGAGCGAGGGTGAGAGGGTGGGGTGAAGGAAATGTGAAAACGATCGATGAAATTTAACCAACGGTGATGACGTACATATAAATAAATAAACAAATAAATAAATAAATAAATAAATCTATATATATATATAAATCTATATATCCATATATATTTGTAGCCATTCTCTTGAGCATCCACGTTCCGAATTTCACGAAATCCAAGCAAAAGAAAGGAGAACGGTATATTATTATATAAAATAAAATTAATAGAAACGATGAAATATTAACAAAATAAATTATTAAACACCATATAATCGGGACATATAACGTTCGCTTGAATAATAAGTCTGATGAAGAAAAGAAAAAACGTGAATTTTGAGGGGGGGAAATGCGCGGGTGTGGGCTGAATCAGTCTGGTGAAAAGTGAGCAAAGATATATTGTTCTTTGTTTTTTTTTTTTCGTTTTTTTTTTTCAACTTCTCCTTTATTAAAAACGAAAAATGACGAGAAGGGGGCAAAAACGGGGGTCGTGGAAAAAAAAGCGAACGGATATTTTTTCTCCTCCCGAGACTTATTGCGGTGAGTGAGAGGAAAACAAAGTGAAATTCTGAATACTCGTAAAAACACTAATGTATTTAGAAACGCGAAGAGAAATATTCGTAAATTTTTCTTATCATTATGAAAATTTTTCGCCCTGACGAAAAACGAATAATGACTAAATGACAGTAACGTAATAATAATAATAGTAACAATAATAATAATAGAGAATAGGGATGCGCGGAGGGGCAGTTGCCGAAGCTCGAGGTATAAAAAAAAATGAGTCACGGGCTTCGAGGGTGCCGGATTAATCGGTAAAAAAATGGGTGATTTAAAAGAAAATTAAAATAAATAAAATTTACATAATCGCGTAAAAAAATTGCGGGATTTCAAACGTCACGCTTTGATCCGATGACAGTGTTGCGCAATTGCCATTTTACATCAGGACTTTCTGTTTCGTGGATTTTCTTTTTTTTTTCTCCTCGAAGAGCATTTTTTTTTTCAATCACAAAACGAAAAGAGAAATTAACAAAAAATAAATAAAGGGATTGTCGAGAATCTCCGCTAGACGACGGGGCCTTAAAATATTTGCCTTCACTTTGGCCGAGGTTCCGACATCGTCGGGTCACACACCATTCTCATTCTCATTCTCCTTAAATTTTCCATCATCATCGTCATCATCATCATTGTTATTATTATTATTACTATTATCATTATTCATCAATATTCATCGTCCGCCATTGATAATAAATGTATTTTTTTAACTCATCATCATTTCAATCTTTTCTTTTCAATCATTTGCCAATCATTCATACACTCGTCCCGGTGTTCTCACTCATCGAGAAAAAAAAAAAAGAAAAAACAACAATCATCACCCTCATTTCATTCATCGCATCGAAACTTTACCGTCAAAAAAATCTCCGCCGCGAATTTTTCTCTTTTTACCCGCAGCATCTCTCATCTCATCCCTTTGATCTCCAAACAAAAACAAAAAAAAACGCCACGCGATCGTCTCGGAGCGAAAAAAAATGAATCGAACGTGACACTAAAATGCAATAAACAAAATAATCGACGATTCAAAGACGAAAGAAAAAAATAATTATAATCTTCGAGCACAATCTGTGTGACAACAACGCCGCAAATCTCGGGGCGTTTCGAGTATTTGTACGATGTACCAATAATAAAAAAAAAAAAAAAAACGATCAATTTAACGCGCGAGACACTAAACTTAATAATCTAACGAACGCGTGTTAAAACGATCAATTTAATGAATATTATAGCCGTTGGCTGTGACCGATAACTGCCATTTTTCGTATAAAAAAATACAAATGAAAAAATAATTAATAACAAGACAACAACAACAAAACACCAAGAGAGAAAGAGAGAGAGAGAGAGAGACAACACGAGAAAAAAAAATTCAGAGTAATGGTAACAAGAATGCTAGTACTTGCGGAGCTCGAGAGAGAGAGAAAGAGTGAGAGGAGTAAGACGTGGAAAAAAAAAATTGTTAAAAAGGCAGAAGTCGCGAGATGAGCCCGAGAAAAAAATTTACGAGTAAGGGAAGTCGCGAGATATTCATTAGTGCGAACCATTTCGCCCACCAAGTCTCAACGTGGATAATGGTGAATGGTCAAAAAAGCTCCCCTCATGCATATTAGTGAGAGAGAAACCCAAGAGAAGGGAGGCGAAGAAAAGAAAAGGGTCTTTTTGGATTAGTGTTTTTGTCTTTCGATTCCCCTCCCCGCGACCCGGATCGAACCAAAACGCGAACGACACGAAGAGAGTAACGATAGTAAAGGAGAAAAGATATATAGAAATAAAATGAATAAAATGAAAAAAAAAAAAAAAAAACACGTGAGGGTAGGACACGAACACGACGATACATATCTCAAAGAATAATAACTAAATGTAAGAATGAATATTATTATAGTTAAGGAGTTAGCGCGGGTGAGGAAGCAAAAAACAAGAAAAAAGTAATGGAAAATAAAAAAATAATAATAATAATAATTAAATCATAGTAATTGTAGGGATAATATCTCGAGATGACGCGAGGGAAAGAAAGGGAAATGGAAAAAATGGAAAAAAAATGATCGTTGTTGCTTAATTTAACTGTCTTTACTATATTGTCATATTCTATTGAATAGCTATGTTATCATTATTATTCGTATTATTGCGATTATTTATTATTATCATTATTATTGTCATTGTAATAATTGAGATATTTCAGAGTGTCGGTATTTAACGATTTGCTTGGTAAACAGTTTTTCTTTTTCTTCGTCTTGTAAAACTGAAAAAAAAAAGAAGAGGAATTATTTAACGAAAATAGGGCTCTCGATGATTATCGATTTTTTTTTTTCGTCTCGTGGATCTTTCACAAAGACACTTGGAAAAGAACAAAAAAGAATCCGGGTGAAATGCGAATTTCGGGGGAGACTTTGTGGAAGACTATTTTTTTCAATTATCCCTTTTTTTTTTCTTTCTTTTCTTTTAAATTGATCTTTGAGCCATTCGTTTGTTTCCGGAGGATCGAGCGTTTGAGGCACAGTGATCGGAATGTGAGTGAGAAAGTTTTTTTTTTTTTTTTTTCACGTAAATGATTATTCGACTCCACCTATACACACACATATATATATATATATATATATATACATATACATATATACATAAAGCATATAAATTATATATATATACATGAATATATGAATATAAAAGTTACAAGAGGATAATAGAGAGTTTTGAGAGTGAGAGAAGAGATAACGTTCGCGAAAAAAACCGTTTACTTATTTGACTACTTAATTACTTAACGAAAACCCTAGGTTTCTAATGACTTTTTTTTTTCACCATTTTGTCACGTGACAATTCCGACAATCTGACGAAAAGAAAGCATTTGTTCGCAAAAAAAAAAAGGCAGCAAAGACGTTTTCTCGTTTAAGATTAAAACAGAACAACGTCTTAATTAACGTTTAATCATCATTATTCTCATTGATATTCAATACGCGTGTGTAATTTTTTTTTTATCGTTATTATTATTATTTTGTTTTTCATCGTAACTAACAATCACTGCGGATCCATGATCGTTCCAAGCACCCTACTAACAATCTTTTAACCTGAATTTACTTCTTGTACTCACCATTTCTTCTTCTTCATTTAATCGCCAATTAATCAAACGCGGCTCTGTATACGCGCAGCTCTCAGCCCACAAACTCGATCTCAGATGCGAATGCGAAATGCCTCCTTAAGCTTCCTGTTTTTTTTTTTTTTTTTTTTTTTACCTAACGCCCGTAGGCGAAGGTTTGATTTTTTCTTTTTCGAAAAATTTTATGATCTCCGTGGTCTTTGAAAAAATAATAAAATAAATAAATAAAAATCGGCGCGAGAACTTGAGGCTTTCAAAAAACATTTCGTTCGTTTTCCCCCTGGTGCGTTTTTTTTTTTTTTTTTTTAAGTAAGCCCTTTATAGTATTTTCTTGTTTTTCCCAGCGACCCTCTCCTCCGCTGGCTCATCCCGAGTCACCGATGGTGCGCGACTCGTCGTTTGAAGTGAAAAAAAAAAGAAAAAAAAAAGAAAGAATCGAGTTTATCGAGCCCAGACTTTGAAAAAAAAAACGAATCGTAATGAAACGGAAAAAGATAGAAAGAAAGAATGAAACTAGCGAATCAGTATTTCCAAGATTTAAATAATAACCGTAATATTTAGAGAGAGAGATAGTGAGTGGGGGTTGGGGAGGGGGTGAAACGTTGAGGGAACGAGTCGAAAAAGCCAGTGAGAAAAAAGTGAGAAAAAAAAACAAAACGAGTAAGAGAAAAGACGAATAAAAAAAAGGATAGATCGACAATTCTCGATCTCGATATATTTAGATGAGATAAAGATTTAGGGAAAGAAAAAAAATGAATGATCCATAGTGTGCTAAACACGCTGATTCATGATCTTCGGGAGCAGAGGGGATAGGGCACGATAAATTATAATCGAAGTGGAGTAAAAGAAAGATTTTCGTAAATATATACATATATATATATTTTTTTTTTTCTTTTTCATTTCAATAATATACCACCGTAATAATCAATTATTCTCTCACTCGGAGATATATCGTCCAGTGACGGTGTAATTTATTATTGCATAAATATAAATATAAATAAATATATATATATTATATAAACACACACACACACACACACACAAATAATACACATACATACAATTCACGATTGTATGTAAATGTGTACGAGTGTGCGTTCGTACACGTCTAGATACATTCGTGTCGCGCATTATTATAGTTATGATATATTATTAATATTATTATTATTATTATTATCTTATATCATTATATATTGAATGTTGTGCGTAGGTTTTTTTTTCTTTTTTCCTCTCGCAATCCCATAAAGTAAAGTGGGAGAGATAGAGAGAGAGAAAAGTGCAAAAGTGAGATAGATACGTGAATGTGAGTGTGACAAACAAAAAAAAAATGAAGTTTGCTGATGAAGAGTGAAAAAGCAACAAAAAAAAAACAAAAAATTGAGCATTAATATATGTAGCGAAGATATTTTATATTTGACATTTTATCATCACATTTATTATTATTATTATTATTATTATTATTATTATGGATTATTAATATTATTGTCATTATTGTCATCGCCGATATTATTAGCGAATAATTCCTTTTTTTGCCGTAGCATGACAATGGCGAGCAGCGCTGAATCATTATTATCAATTATATCGAAGGTACAGGCGTGACTTCGAAATTCAGGGGTTGAAAGAGAAAAAAAAAGAATAAAAGACAACCGATGACGGAAAAATGAGAAAAAAAAATATTTTTCAAGACACAAAATTACCCTCGCTCATTGAGCAACGCTGCTCGCTCCAAGTCGTGCCTTTGCGTTGCTTTTCTTTTTTTTTCTTCTGTTTTTTCTTCCCTTCATTCTTGTGTTTGTACATAATTTATCGACGGCAAAGAAAAAAGAAAAAACAAAAAAAATTACGTGCTGTCAATTATTATTTTTTAGTAATCCGCAAATAAAAAAAAAACCTCACTAGTAATTTGCTGTGCGCGCGACTCGAATATATATCGAGAGACAGACAGAGAGAGAGAGAGAGAGAGAAAGAGAAGGAAAAAAAAGAGTTACGCGATAGATGTATCGAAAGACAGGATCAGAAACAAAGAAAACCCGGAAATAATCACGGAAACTCGAAGGGGACGTGAGCCCAGTGTTTTTTTTATTTTTTTTTTATTGTCTAATCGCGTACGCGCTCGTTCATTACATTTTTCATTCTCACATCGCATCAAAACGTGTTTTGTATTTTGTTTTTCAAATATTTCATTCTATCATCTCGTCTCCGTTCTCCATTCACGGAAAGCGAACTTTGTTCTTTCTTAATCATTTTATTTTTTCTTTCAACACGAAAAAAAACATTTCGTGTGATACGCGTTTTGCGGGGGAAAAAAAAAACAAATAAAACTCGTCGTCGTTGTCTTCTTTGGGAAAATTGACGGCGCAAAACCGACTGACACGTTGCATTTACAATGACTATTTTCCATAAATTATTGCCGTGCGACGTTTCACATTTCGTACCGTTTTTTTTTTCTTCAAAAAAAGAGGTTGAAAGGAAAGAAAAATAACGACTCCGGAGAGTTATTTTATTCTTTCGGACGGGGTGAGGGGAATCGAGTGAAATTAAGATTTTACTATCCGAACGGACTGGAAGGGGTGAAGAGGAAACTTAACAGAAATAAATAAATGCATTAATAATTACGAGAATGTTGGGCTCAAAAAAAAAAAACAAGACTTTACTAAATGGATATTTTAAATACGATCATACCGACACACACAAAATAAGAGTTTTATGAAACGACAAAAATTAACGAGAAAATGCAATGACGTGCGCGATAAAAAACACGATACATGTATACCGATAAACTACTACTATTACTATTATTATTATTATTATTATTATTATTATTATTATTATGCATAACTATAACTAAAATAGCCGATGAGCGTGAGAAAGAGATACAAGTTGCGATAGAGATATTTTCGAGCGTGTGCAGACCGAAAGAATTAAACGACAAAAGAAAGCTACGAGTTTATTATTTTCTATATTTTTTTATGTAATTTTACGAACAAGCGATAATATATTACGATTATTATTATTAGTATTATTATTATGAATATTTTAATATATAATATGATTTTAATATAACGTGCACTTATTATGTTTTTTTTTATCTTCATTCCCCGTGTTCATTATCTCGTCATTCGTGATTTTACGTTTGTTTCGTTGTTTTTGATTTTCGTTTTTTCTTTACACTTTTCGTTCTTCGTTGTTCGTTCGCCGATTTTACGCTGCATTCTTCATCGTTGGTTCACGACGCCTTTCCCTTGGTTCTTTGGATTTTTCGGACTTTTTTTTTCCTTCGTTTCGTCTCACATGTCCTTCGATCTCTTTCTCCGATGGCTCGCAAGGATATCGCTTCCATTCGATTCGCTCGCGAAACAAATAACAGCTTCGAGGAGTTTTTTTTCTTTTTTTTTTTTCCCTCGACAAACGTCAAACGATTTTCATTGAATTCCGTGTGAATGGTTTTCGAAAACTAGTTTAGTAATTTCTTTCGCGATAATAATGATCATCGCGTAAATTCGTTAATGAAATTTAATTAGTTAAACTATTGAAGAGAATCAAATTACACGCAGGCTAACACATGTATATTATATATATTATAAAGTGCATAATCTATATTTGATTTAAAACATGAAATGATTTATCATCGCTTCAAACAATACGATACTCGTCATATCTTGTCCGATAATATATTTTCGACGATTTATTTTTTTATATAATTCTACCTCTCTCGAAACACACACACAAAAAAAAAAAAACAAAACTCATGACGCTCAGTGAAACAAATCATTAATTTATGATCTCCATAGTTGTATATCGTCAATAAATCCTATTTTATCGATTATTTTTCTACTATAAAAATTCTCGTGTTTTTTCGTCGTAACAGAAACAAAAAGTATTCGAGTATTTCTTAAAAAAAAAAAGGGAATTTAAAAAATGCCGCAATAGATTCGATTGCAAGTTTCATGAGAAACGCATGTATTACACTATGAAAAAACGATCGAGCGCGTCAGGGTGGTCTAATATTAAGTATTTCTACAAATTGGTACCACATATTTTAGTGAAAGAATGATAAAACAAAGTATAAGGCGACTGTGACGAGGCAGAATGGCGCGTAAAGCCGACATAACCACGAAATAACATGGAGCCACTTATCTCAAGTAAAAAGACAAAAAAAAAGCAATAAAAATGTTACGTAATTTTCGTAAAAAGAACGAAATTGTTACTTAATTTATCTCGTACATAGAACAACGTTATTTTTCTTGCAGGTATCTTTTACTTTTGAACTCTCGAAAACAATTTCGGACAGTCCCGGCACTAACATACCTTCCAACCGATCGAATTTCTCTTATCGCTCGTATTCGTTTATAGCTCCGGTACTCAAACTCGACTAAAACTGTGCATGTGCATACGACAACGAGCCACGTCATACCTCTCTCGTGTTGAGGGATGAAACGTCCCATTAGTTAAACTTTGGAACTCTCGCGGAATCGCCACGAACCTCAATTACGAGTTATTCGTCCGTGGGCGAAGTCGCGTGAACCCCGGAATAACTTCGTCGAAAGATTGAATAATAACGAAGGAAACGACAAACAAGTTTTCGAATAATGGAGGATGAAACGGAACATTGCTGTAATTTTATGAATTTCGGAAACAACGGAAAAAAAACTCGGTTACGAACATGCCGTCCCTGGATAGTGACGCGTGAACCCCGGAGAAACTTTGCAAAAAACGCAAAATTGCGAAAGAACGTGACGAAATGCCCTGGGAATAAAATCCTGTTTGGTAAAGAGAATCTGGTCAGTGAACTCTTCGACGGGATAGATCGTGAGGGGTACATTACGAGGGAACAGTCGGGGTTACTTTTTTTCTCTCGGGGCTCGACGCGTTGTTACGTCCCTGCCGGGGAAGTCACGTGTGGACGCCGGATCGACTTGATATCAAGGAGCGAGGTAGTGGCCATCATAGTCTTCATGTGTATTTATATAATCAGGTATATAAGTACGAACATATGAAAATATATTCGTACATATATATTGAAATGTACATACACATATGCGTTTATAAATCGTTGCACACGAAACTCGCGTGAACCCCTCGGGGAAATTCTCAATCGATCCGGACGAAGCTCTTTCGAGCGATAACGAAATTTTCTCGAAATTTATATCGTAGTTTTACGGAATCCGTGGTGACGTTAATGACGATACGACGACGAAACAAGAATTGATATTTCAAATGGTCGTTAATAAATTTTCGTCCCGATTTAAGAGGATAAACGATCGTTAGAAAAAGTTCTTGAAATTCGTGTTAACGCGCCGTCGTTAAAATTCCAGTTCACAGAGAATCCTGACACGAGGTACACAGAGAAATGAACGAGAGGGAGTTATTCCGAGAGTTCCCTACTCCCGTTTTTTCTTTCTTAGCTTCTAAACCGACCACGTTGGATACCCGGCGTTGCAAGGGCTGTTGCCCGTTGGGATGGCAACGTCGCATTGCAGCGTTGTGGCTGCGGTCGATGCCGTTGGGGCGGTAGAACGGTGTGTAGCAGAGAGTCGCCAAGGGGTGGCGTTTCTGCCGCCTCTCCTCCCTCTCCCTCTTTTATTCTCTCCTCTCTCTCTCTCTCTTTCCTCTCGGCGATGTCGCGCTTACGAGAGGGTGGCGATGGACGTCGGCACCGGCACCACCACCGACAAAACGGGCGAGGCTCCGGCAAGGGGTGCGGAGGATAATGCTGGAAGGGGAGAGTGGTTTGCCGGCGCCATCAGGGGAGGTCGACGCCGTTCCTCGCACGTTACATATATATGTATAACGGCCGAAGTTTCTGGCAGCATGTGCTTCGTTTCGAACCTGACTATAACGAACAACCGCCACCTCTTCGTCCCTCTCTTTTCATCCCCTCTACATCATAATATATTGTTCATTCTTCAACGCAACTTTTTACTCCTTTCTCTCTCTTGCTCTAGATTCTTGTGTCCATTTTTGTCGCTCTTCGACGCACTCTTTCATCCCCCTGTACACTCGTGTCTGTCTAATGGTGTTTATGGGACTAAAAACACTAGAAGATTGTTGTACAATTAAAAAATTATGATTCCGGATAATTTGTTGCTAAAAACAACGTCAAGTAACAGTCAAGATACTAAATAGAGCAGAAATTCCGTATAGAATTTGTAAGATTCGCTGTGTGAACGAAGCTTGACACCCTAAATTCCCCACGCAATGAAGTTTAACACTTCAATTCCCTATCCAATGAACATGAATATTTCAATTTCTTACTCAATGAATTTTAACACTTCAATTCGCCATTTAATGAATTTTGATAATTTAATTCCCGACATAATGGATGTCTGCACTTAAGTTTCACTGTGAAATATATTTCGATGCCATTGAGAAAAACGCGTTCAAAGTTTAGGCCGCCTACTTTTTAACGCTCCGAGCGTCCTTACAAATATGCACTTATCCCCAAGAATATTTGCCGGATCGATTTGAATATTTCAGAGAATATACTCAAATATATGTACATTCCGAAAATGTTATAAAAAACAATCTATTTTTTTTTAAATTTCCAACTGCGTATGATCCCTTAAGGGGGGAAATAGGTTTAGGACAGCGTTTTCTCAATGATTTTCATGAATTCTTTTTTAGTATGAAAAATGAATTTTATTTTTTTGAAACTTTGAGAATATTTTATACATATATTTAAGTATATACTGTAAAACTTTTGAAGAATTTCCTTGAAAAACACCGAAAATATTGGCGACCCCATATTCCAGGTCACAATCAGACTCAGCATTTTGCGTACATTCTGGAAGCCGCAATTTTCATCTGAAATCAAACAAGATTGCAATTTACTTCTATCATATGTCTCTCTTCTATATGAACCTAAATGCTATCAAAGAAATAGAAAAATGAATTTTTTACAGGGGTCAAAACAAAAAAGCATGATTTTTTGCCATTTTTTACAACTTTAGTTGCAAAAAAAAAATTATTTTACATAATGATAATATTCCGATTTTAGGTTCATATAGAGCGCAATACTGTGAAGAAAGTAACTGCCAATTTTCAAAACGATTGGTTGAAAAGTTTTCAGACTAGCGTGTACGCAAGTTCAAAAAAAGTCGTTTTCAGAAAAACGCGTTTGAAACACGTGGCGCGCTCGGGGCCTGAAGGAGAGCTACTCACTTTAATGGCTTATAACAATAGAACGAGTCGGTATTTTCATTTAAAATTTTGGGAACATATTTTTTAATAGTTTTACTAACAAATGAATATAATTTATTGGATATAATTTATTGAAACTTTGAGAATATTTTTTACATATATTTAAGTATATACTGTAAAATTTTTGAAGAATTTCCTTGAAAAACACCGAAAATATTAGCGACCCCACATTGCAGGTCACAATCAGACTCAACATTTTGCGTACATTCTGGAAGCCGCAATTTTCATCTGAAATCAAACGAGATTGGAATTTACTTTTATCATATGTCTCTCTTCTATATGAACCTAAATGCTATCAAAGAAATAGAAAAATGAATTGTTTACAGGGGTCAAAACAAAAAAGCATGATTTTTTGTCATTTTTTACAACTTTCTTTGCAAAAAAAAAATTATTTTTAATAATGATAATATTCCGATTTTAGGTTCATATAGAGCGCGATACTGTGAAGAAAGTAACTGCCAATTTTCAAAACGATTGGTTGAAAACTTTTCAGACTAGCGTGTACGCAAGTTTAAAAAAAGTCATTTTCAGAAAAACGCGTTTGAAACCCGTGGCGTTCTCGGGGCCTGAAGGAGAGCTACTCACTTCAATGGCTTATAACAATAGAACGAGTCGGAATTATCATTTAAAATTTTGGGAAGATTTTTTCAATAGTTTTACTAACAATTTATGAAATTTAAAAAAAATCGATTTTTCGAACCGTCTAACCCTATTTCCTCCCTTAAGTCGTGAGAGAGATACCCCGAAGCGCGTGAGACCGATAATCCACGAAAATCGTCGAGAAAGAACGACATCGATTTTCGGTGATTCTCGTAGCTCTTTCGTCGTCACCTTTACAATCATAAATTAAGCTTTGCAGTGCAATATATACGTCGCCTATTCTATGTCTCATTCGTCCATCTTGTTCCTCCTGCAGTGAATCGATAAGAAACCACCCTCCTCCCGTCGCACAAACGCGTGTATCACGAACAAAGTACGGTAGAACGAGGGAATTTTAGAATCTCGATTTATGACACCCGAGAGATCGCGGTGTGTGTCCAACCTACACGGAATTTCTCGTGTCGTTTTCCCTCGTGAATTTCCATTATCACGATGCACAAGGTTTTCTTTCGCGTAAGTGCATTCGTACCCTTGTATTCCACACGACAGTTGTACATTCGCTAACCAAAACCCTCCTACAGCGCGCAGAGGGGCGTTAGTGTGAAAGATAGAGAGGTCATATTCTTCCGCCATCCTTAAGATCAGGGCCGTTGCGTCTGTCGACTCTATAATTCACTTCGCGTGAAATTAACATGAATTTTGTTTGTCGTTCAACATCCGAAATGCGGGTTTGAGTTCTGTTTTTTTTTTCGTTTTTTTATTTCCAATTTCAATCGCTCAAGGTCTCGAATTTATTTTATTTTTATATTTTCATCGACGGGGGTTTGGCTCTCGCGGCATAAATGCGACGTTCACCAAGGTTGTAAGAGCCGGGACAATGTATATTCACGATTATATGTAAAGTCGAGGGTGATTTTCTGTCGCGAGCAAGCCAAGTGGATCTTGCGATTTAGAACGAAACCTTAGAGGGGTCTGTCTCTCTGTCTCTGTCTCCTCATTCCCACGAGACAGCCATTTTTTTCGTTTCGCGATTCGTCGTAAATGTTGCAGTATATTTCGAGCGTTTGCTTGATGTTTTTTTTTTTTTTCTGTTCTGGTCCCCCAGTCGACGAATGAATGAATCGGAAATTTCATCCCTCAGAATGTCGGGAAGCACAAACAATACTAGAATGTAACTGTTTGACGGGAACCGGGGAGTTCTGACTCTCCGCTGCCTCTATCTTGTCCTCTTTCTCTTCGTCGCTCCTATGCATTCCCTTTTCTCTGTCTCACTCTTTCCCTCGCTCTTCCGCAACCCTCTCGACCGCATACATATCTACCCGACTGCTAGCAAACAAAATGGCTTAACCACCGCCGTTTTGACGTGTAAAGTCATCGCGGTTATGTCCTTCTGATTTTGTTAACGGTTAGATATACATATATGTGTATCATGTGCCCTCACTCACTACCGTCGTCTCTCTCGGCAGTCTCGGTCGATAGCTCGTGGGGGTCGCGCGGCAGAGAGACGCGGCGACGCCCTACCCTCCCAGTCAACCCCCTTTAGCGATTCCGCGCAGAGGTTCCCAATCTCTTAAAGTGCGGACTATCCGTTAACCGATCGCACTCTCGACGTTACAATTTTTCACGTTAAACACTGGCGAATCTTCGATCAATCCGATCGCTAACAATGAGAAATATCCTTAAGAGAAATACCTTAAGAGAAATGATAAAACGAGCGAATTTTTCCGTTTCGAACATGTTTTCGAGCGTTCACAGCATTTATGCCCGATTTCAACGACGCGGTTGAAACGGGGTTCAATTTTTTTTTTGCGTACAGTTTGGAGTTAGGCTTATTAATTTAAACTTTGATTAATTAACGTCGGAGGAATCGGGCATTAGTCGTTTTTTTTCGGTTTTGTTTGGTTTTTTTTCTTTGATATTTAGGATGGCAAATGTTTTTTTTTCTAATGTTCAACATTCTTTAGTAATTTGAACACACAAAATACTTATATTTATCCATCAACTACGAAATAGTATAAGATTGTTGAGGGGGTAGGGAGGTTGAAACGAGAGAATTCAACACGCGATGGCCAGCGGCTCTCAAACGTTTCGAATCGATAAACTTCTTACTCCATTTCTATTACGAGCTCAACAAAATTTCTATGTATATATACAAATATATATGCATATGTATGCAATTGATCGAAGGGATGATAGGTAAATAGGGGATATTTTGAAACACACGCGAACAAGTTTCGCTAGTCTCTCACTCACTCCCTCTCTCTTTTTCTCTCTTTCTCTTGAAAAAAAATATATCGTCCATCGTTAACGAGGATAAACGTCTTTTTTTTCTTCTTTTTTTCAAGCTTACGTAATAAAGCGTGAGACGCTAAGAGAAAATTATGCTGGCGTTATATGTTGCAAAGTGATTATTATAACGCCTGTCGTCTCTAATGTTCTCGGGGCAAACGATGCGTCTCGAACACATATTGATTAAACAGGCGCAACATTATGGAATATATAGCACGGGGGAGTTGAGGTTCTCTTCTCCCTCTCTTTCTCTCTCTCTCTCTCTCTCTCTCTCTCTCTTCCTTTCTCCTGTTTTCTCTCGTGTTTTCCTTGACGAGCATGTTGCTATACAGGTTCCAACCCTCGCGCTATTGCGAGACGAATTTTAGACGAATGTGTGAGTTTGCGGCAATCAATTTCAAAAGCCAACCGACAAGAGCGGGCAACAAAAATTCCAAAGGTTTTCCGACCTTTCGGCATTTTCTTTTTTCTACTTTTATTATTATTAAATTTTTTAAAAGACATTTATCTTATTCTTTACGTATTTCCAATTAATCTTCCGGTCGTTTCAACGACACGCAGCGCACTTTTTCCGTCATCCTCTCGATAATTAAAGAAAATTAACAATTAACAACAACAAAAACTCGATATAGAATCACGGGTGCAAAGGAAGACGCGTCGATCGTAACGTGGCGAATCTTCCAATTGTAAACAACAACAACAACAACAACAAAAAGCGTATAAAGTAAAAGTAAATAATCTCTCGCGATGTTACGACGAATTGAGCGTCTTCGAGGGGGAGATAGTTAATAGACTGACGAATGTATGAGACAAAACAAAATAAAGTCCCCGTGGATATCGAACGTGGTGTGTGATGTGAGAGGCTGCGTGTAAAACGGCGCAACGCGTAGGTATCTTTGTCGGTACGAGGCTGAGGGAAATTATTGATAAATTAAACGGTGAAAATAAAGAAAATTTATGAAATAAATAATAATGTATTATAGTTTTAAGCGAAGCGAGGGCGCGGGTGCGAAGGGATGCAAAAAAAAAAAACCTAGCTATAGCGAGCCTCAGTGAGTTTTAGGGCTTTTTTCTATTTTACTATGATACGATCCTAAGGAGCAAGAGAAAAAAAAAACAATGTTACGACGGCATATACATATAGTGTTTAAACGTAGCGGAGAACATTTGATGAAGAAAAAGAGAGAAACAAAACACACAAAGGAAAAATAACAACTTTGACGAGGCGAGGGCAAAGAGGGGTTTAATTAAACAAAATATAAACTTACATGCATATGTATATATATATATATATATAATATATAATATATATATACAAATATGTATATATATTATTGTGTTTGTCGAGCATATGTAAACATATATTTATATATCTATAGTCGACGATGTGAGTAATCTGTAGTGTTTTTGCGAAATCAGTCACGCTAAAGCGTCGTGTTTACCCCCCTCCCCGAGCCTGCCCCCAGCCCCAATTGGTCGTTCGATCGAGCACAACGATTAAAGAGCGACAAAATCCGACGACTGAAAAAACTAAACGCAATGTTAACATTAATATTTACAAGAACAACAAAAATTGTGTGGACAGACGAGAAAAATGAGAAAAAAATATATAAATTCCCCCCTTCCCCTCCCCGCCACCACCATCCTGCTGCCCCTTTAAAGCACGGAAGTTGGACTAACCGTGAGAGAGGCAGAATGACATCTAAAACTACGAAGAAAAAAAAAATTAATAATAATAATATATTAAGGATATGTAAAGAATTAATTTTGTACTTTTTCGTGTACTTTGCGAAATGCTCAACAAAAAAGAAAATCGTATCTATCGTATTTAAAAAAAAATATTTAAAAAAAAAAGAATAACTGGTGTGGCGAGTGAGAGAAGAAAAAAAGCACGGAAATTCATGTTCGAGAGCTTGCGGATTGGGCAAAAAATGCAATGGTCAAACAATCGGAGCGGGAGTTTACGTGTGGGTGAAAAAAAAAGGCAAACTAAAGTAAGATACACGAGTGGGTTAAAAGTCGCCCTTTCTTTCCCGGGTATAGAGTAATAAAGCGTTTTTTCCGACGGAAATAGAAAGAAAGAAAAAAAAACAATGCAACCAGGTTGGATTGGGCAAAAGTTCAATCGTTCGACGAGGCGAGAAATCGAGTTATCGTCGTTAAAGTGAGAGACTCTCCGTACACGACAAACGGGACGTGTCCAGTCTTCCTTACTGAGAGCGATCTAATTTTTTTTTCCTCTTTCCTTTTCGTGTTTTTGTTTTTGTTTTTCTTTTGTCTTTGTTGTTTCGAGCCAATTCGAAGATATTAATCGTGCGACGTGTACGAGAGGGAGCGCTCGGGAGTTCTCGATTTTTGCATGCCGCGCGAAGAAGTAAAAGGCCGACGAATGAGCGAATGAGCGGCAAGGGCACGTGAAGGGCACGTTCGGCAGTGGACGGAAAGATGCAAACAATAGTGACCGAGAGTGACGAAAATTCGATGGTTAAGGAGGGAGGATGAAGGTGATGAAAAAAAAAAGAAAAAAAAAAAGAAAGAAGAAATATCGATACAAAATATTAATACCTAAATGCCCGGTTTATTTTTATATTTATTTTTCGATCTATGAAACGTTATAAAAGTTTAAAAGTAATATTAAATTAAAGAAGTATATTATGAATGGAACGTACGACGATGAATATTAATTAACCTAAACGGCTATGTACATTAAAAACAATATTGATAAAACGACAACAACAAAAAATAATACACATTAACATTGAGTGCTTGCAAATTCGCGCGACTAACAAATTTACTCATTGCTATTCGCCGGATTCTATCGCTTAAATATTCGTATTAACAATGAACAACAACAAAAATAATAATTGCGCCAAGTGCATTTTGTGAATTGCACCCCCCTCCCCCGCCCCCAATCCCACCGCCTCACAGCGCGCCATTAACCACCCTGTAAAATGTTTTTTCTCGTCATGGTGTGCCACGAAAAAAATTTGTTATTCTGTTTTTTTTTTTTCGTGTATTTTCCCCAAAAGAGATGCTCAAATATCTCTGAATTCAAACATCCGGGAGTTTTAACTTAATAATCTCGATTATAAACGATTAAACAAACGTAATGGCGAGCGCGTAAGTTCGGTGTAGTGTTTTAGACATTAAGGAATTAAGGGAGGAAGAGAGAGAGAGAGAGAGAGAAGAAAATCCACGCGTAATCTAACGAACGAATATACTTGAAGTAGAATTACGATTAAACAGACATAAAAGGCACGTCCATCGTTCTCCCCTTGACAAATAATCGATGTATAATCATCGTTAATATCGTTATTATTAAAATTCTTATTATTCTTAAGCCTATTTTTTTTTATATCAATCATGTCGCAATTGCAAACCCCCACAACCGTAATTGGCCGATCAATGATAATAATAACGCACTAAAAATGCCATTGTTATTAAAAATATTGCGTCAACATTGAACAAACAAGAACAACAAAACGAATATTTACTAATTTAGTAAATTGGTCAAAGTATCAAGGAGCACTGGACGTGCCTGAGAAGAAAAAAAACGCACCATTTTAACGAGAGAAAAGAAGAAGAAGAAAAAAAAATCATTACTGCCCAATTGCTCCCGTAGCATTAATTCGTGTAAGGCCGAACATTTCGTCAACAAGAGCGTATCGAGAGCGTAAGAGGCTCTGACGAAAAGAGAAAAAAGAATGGTGAATCGAATGTGCGAGAGATTTAAACGCGCGAAGAGATTAGAGATTTTTCCAACGAACAAGAAATATATAATCGTCGTTGGGCTGATTTATATTAAAAAAAGACATTTAAAAAAATAATAATCATCACGTGAAATTATCAATTTTTAACCAAAGTCGGTAACGCGAACGTAATTGGTATGTTTAGCGATTGACGCATAAGATTTCAGTGTGCGGAGGCGTCTTAGCCGCAGAGGATATCGGTTGTAACACAATGTGGATCTTTGATCGTTGGTCCGTTTTAAAACGTGATGATCGTCGAGCGTGCGTAGGATATAAAAAGGAAAGATAATAATGAAGTAAAAGTCGTGAGAGAGAAAGAGGCGAGAAGGTAAAAAGAAGACAAAATTTAACACGAAGACTTTCAGCACCCAGGATCAATGAATATTTAATAATCGATCTCGATCGAATCAATACCCACTCACTCATTCATTTGCGCATTAAATATTTAAAGTAATGGCTAACGTAATGATTTGTGATATACGTATATATATATTACAATTATATATATCTATATATATATGTATATATATATTTAAAGTTACTCTGTATATATACATATATATTTATTTGTAATATAGATGTACGGTATGTCTCACGGAATTTGAAGGAAAAAAAGAAGAAACTATTGAACAAGTGATAAAATGCCCATTCTTGAGATTTCGATTTCTCATTGTTTTTTTTTTTCTCACAATATCCCAAAAGCACGCGTCTGATCTCTAACGAGAATACGAGCCGTTACCACTTGGCGCACGAGTCTCACTCTCTCTCGTCAGATTTCAATCCGACGTTCAACGGTCGCACAATCTTCGTCGTTGTCCCGTTGTTTTTTCCGATCCGTGAGACATTCTGTGTATTATATACGGCACCGGGCATAGCTTTTCGACTGATTATCGTAACGTGATCGGAAATGATATTTAAAAAAATAATAATAAACAATAATTTAATGAAAAAAATCATTGGTGACACTCGTTGATGAACGATGAGAGGCGGAAAATGAGAAATTTCCGTCATACCAAATTAGGCTGATAACTCTTGTCCGGCTATAATTATCGCGTTTCCTCCGCGCTTATGGTGGCGCTGTTGAAGAGATAAAAAATGAAAAACAATTCATCCCTTCATCCCCCCTTCCTCGCCGATGCGTACCGAGCGCCGAAAATAATAATAATAATAATAATGATGATTTTGAGGGCGGAAGGTTTGATTTTTTTTTCCCTCCGTAATCGAAACGTCTGTGAGAGCTCTCCGAAATGAAAGAGAAGAAAATTCGTGCGCCCGGTGCACTCTCCGATCGTCCGTAAATTATTTTTGATAAATTCGCGCGGGAATGAGATTCCCCGACGGCCCCACTGCACCTCGGTGACTAAAAAGAATAAAAAATAGAATACGAGAAATATGAAAAAAAAAGAGTGACAGCAAAGCTAATTGGAGGGTGATAGCTGTTTTTTTTTGTTGTTGTTCGCGTCGCGTGAATCCGTATTTCAATTGACAAAGATAATTCACCAAAAAAAAAAAAGAAACAACAAATAAAGAAAGACTTTTAATCTCCAAAATTTGTATTAGCGCGTGGACATTTTTGAGAGATTGTGTGTCTGGTTAATTGCGCGTTATGGGCGCGATTAAAAAATTGATATTAAAAAGAAAAAAAACCGGAGAATGAAGATTAAGGGGGGACGAGCATTTAATGCGGATATATACATAACATATTATATATATATATATATATATATATATATATATATTCTTATGATGCATGGTTAAGGCCTAACATGAAATGACACACGTATACATTACATTGAGGAAAAAAACAAACGAAAAAAATGGTAACGATGAAAAGAGATTTTAAAAAATCGTGAAAAAATGAAAAATAAACATACGGACACTGGTTCACTGATCGGTATTTATATATAAATATACGTGAATATTATTATATAGGTATATAAACGCATATATATCTCTGTAATAATTATTACGATTAACTATTATTTTCTATAAGTAGACTCGTAATTGCCTCGTACTCAAAAAAAATATTCCCAACCTCCCCCACTGCCCATCCTACATTCCATATCCTTCAAGACCCCCCTAGGCACAAAACCCACCGTGTACTCGGTTTTTTCACGTAAACGACACGTCTTCGATATGAAATTTCAAAGCAATAAGTATGAGAAAAAAAATAAACAATGAATTCTACCTTAAGGTTTACCCGTAGTATGAGATTTAACAGTGAGTATGAGAGTGATGGAAAAAATAAAAACGAAAAAGGCGAATAAAACATAGACGAAAAATATAGAATCCTCATGTGACACGTGACACGACACTCCCAGTGGAGCATGATGCTTCAACGTTGTAATAGAAAGCGGAAGAAAAAAACAAAATTAGTGAAACAAGCCCCATCGTCATTGTTAGATGTAATGTCGAAGTTTGACACGTCGAAATGAAATGAAGTCCGGTTTTGCTTACTTTTATTTTTTAATCGTTCGATTATTTATCAAATATATAATGACATCCGAGAAGAGGGTGCGAATTTGCATCGCGTGATTATCGCTAAAAGGGCGTGGTCCAGAATGGACGAAAATTGTGATACAAATTTTCATCATCTTCTCCTATTAAACACCGTCGTTAGATCGTCAATGGAATTTTTCTTAACGCCGTCATCCCCTGTGAAGGCTCTTTTTTCTACGCTTTTTTTAGGAATTTTTTTTTCAGCGAACTAAATGAAGGGACAACTGCGAAATTTTGACCATATATTTATTCGCATTTTGAGCACAATTTGCAATTTTTTCAGCCTGAAATCGTCGCTCGTTGCTGAGGTACACGACAACTTAGCCACTCGTTTTCAAAAAACGGTTACCACGATTGCGGGCGTTCTGTTCATCCGAAACAAAAAAATCAAACGGCATTTTAATCGGTGAAGTTTTAACTAGTCTCGGAACTAGGATTATCAACAAAAAAATGCCGTTCGGTTTTATTTGTTGTGGATAAGCAGAACGCCTGCAATCGCGGTAAACGTTTTTTTTTTTAATGAGTGGCTAAGTTGTCGTGTACCTCGCAATGAGCGATGATTTTGGGCTGAAAAAATTGTAAAGCGTGCTCAAAATGTGAATAAATATGCGATAAAAATTTCGCAGTTGTATCTTCATTTAGTTCGCCAAAAAAAAAATCTAAAAACAGCGTAAAAAAAGAACCTTCGTACGGGATGATGGCCTTAAATCTACTTCGCGTTTTACCATCATCTCTCGCTCGCTTCTCTCTTTCTCCTCTTCACATTCGGCGTCGATGCTCTGGAGAACTGTACGCTAAATTCCCTTTTCCCTCTCTCGCGCGACAATTACGTTCCGCAACGAGTATATAAAAATAATTGTTTTCTTTCGCTACATTGGCATACTTCGAAACTCGCTCGTTACTCGATTACACGACTAATAATGAAAGCTGTGCTGATCTGCATTTATTCTCGAGACAAACAAAAAAACCACTAATATTAACGATAATCCTTCGTCCCGAATCCGCGCGAGTCTTGCAAAAGAAAAAAAAAACGATAAACCTTGTCGATTTTACATAATCTAATATTTTTTACTCAAGCAAATATTAATATTAAATATTGTAATAAATGGGAAATGGAATCGAGAAGGGGTTGAAGTATTTAGGAGCGTCCTGCCGCGGTCCTTGAGTGAACTCGGCGACGCGAAAAAACATAATTAACTATATTATTAAAAAAAACAAAACAAAGAAACTCAACCGTGAAACCAAAGCAATATTTACTCGCAATCGCGCGACTGTGCTACGACAAAAATAAAACAGCGAAACTGTACGTCGTTTACCAAGTGGGCGTCGATCCAAAAGGAAAAAAAAAAGAAAAACGTCTTTTTTCATCATATTTCTCAAATCGAGTCGAACTCAAAGACATCTCAAGTGTTTGGGGGAAGGTTTATGGGAGTGAGAGGGTAGGTGGTAATTGGTGTGCGCTCGAGAAAATCGCTGATTAATCTCGTCAAAGGCCATATCAAAGCTTTCTGTGATTCACGAAGACTGATCATCCGTTTTAGTTGCGACAATTGGGGGACAAGTGCGAATAATAAATACGATGGAATAAAGAAACGCGAGAATATGAGAGATTTGGGGAAAACATTTTTCTTTTTAATCACGAATAAACATTTTTTTTTTGGATCGACACGTCTCAGTCTTCGCTCGAGCGTCAGCCGCTTTCCCCGTTAATATGCTCACTGTTGTACGACTCGCGGAGGATAATCGACGAAGACGAGGAATTATGAAATGCGAGAAACATCATTTAAGAGGAAAAGGATGGGTTTATTTATTTATTTTATGACCGAGACGGAAAGAGAGAAAGTCCGATGGAAGAGCATGCGAGTTTTTCAGTGATTCAATCAGTGTACACTCCGGCGTACACACTCTCCATCCCCCTAAAAAAAAAAAAATATATATATATATAAAATACATATATTATCCGTAACTATTATACACGTACACATACAAAATGAATACAGACTCTTTCTCTCTCTAACACTGAATTGAATTTAAAGACAAAGAAAAAAGCAACAAAATAAAAGAAGAAAAAAAAAACGAAACGAAAGAAAATAAAGCAGCAACAAAAGGAAGGAAGGAGACGAGAAATAAAAAAAGCAGATAAGATTGATATTATAACGAAACAATATATGAGTATAAAATAAACTATATGAAATTATACATATTATATATTTATGAAGAGAGGGTATATTACGAGGCGAAAAGATGTATTTAATTTTCATTAGTTTACATTACGGTGATTTATATAAAAAAAATATATATATATATAAATATATAATATATATATGATACATATATATATTAATAAAAATAGGACTATTATAAATGTATGACAGAAAAAAAAAAAAATTACAATAATAATATATCTATTTTACGTGGCACGACTGTACGTGACGCTATTCGGTCTGTAGAACGATATCCAGTTATCTTTTTTGCATCGATTTATCCAACAAGTTCACTTACAATTTAGCGAATAAGCGTGAACGGAGTGGGTGGCCGTATAAAATATTATTATATGGATAATTGATAGAATGAGACTGTCATCTAACCGGCTAAAATACGTTATATATCGTCATGCTCGATATATTTCCTGTTGCCGAATCGGCACAGATCCATTTCCGGCCTTTTCGCGTAACAACCCTCGCTCATCCCCTCCCCCCGCCCGGCCCCTCCCATAAACACGTGTATAATACGAGAACACAAACAAATTGTCAACAATTGTCCTTCGCGTCCTGTTAAACATACACACGTTTTCACCCGAAATACACACGCACAATTCTTTCGAGAAAACAAACAAAAAAAAAAGACGAAAAGAAAATTGCTCGAATGGCACGATCCTAAGACAAACGGAAAATCATCCCCCCGCGTCGTTGAGAAGTCACGTTGAGACATGGCGCTGGGGGAGAATGAAATATCGTGGAAGATAAAATAAACGGGGGGATTGTTTGAAGATAATATACTGGTCAGAACGAATCTCCCTTCGTGCTAAGAAGAAAAAAAAACATCCTTTACTTTTTTTTTTCTTCATTTCGCTTCATTTACGACTTTTAGGGATTTTCAAAGTTTTAATACGAAAAGCAGAGAAATTAAAACGAAGGGAGAAACGAATTGGTGACGATCGAGATGCGCGAATGAAATATTTAGTATATTATATACGTATATTTCTCTAAGGCTTAAAAAAAAACATAAATAACTAAATTTTAACGAATCGTGAAATAAGTTATTGAAAAAAAAAAAAAAAAAAAAATACAGAGACAAATCTAGTTTTGGATAATATTTGATCGCTGGCGGGTGTGCACGCACGATGACGACGAGTGTCGATAGATAATTTTTTAAGCACGCCTCATCGTATCGCCCAGTTTCATCGTTTGACAAAAGATAAACGTGAAAACAAAAAAAAAACATGCAATGAGACCACATGAACATCGATATAATCGTTCGTCATTGATTGGTGAAGAAAAAAAAATAAACTAAAAACAAATGCCTATATATAGGAACAAAATTCGCGAGCAGTCCTTGGTGCTGCTTGTCCACGATAAATTAGGATTTTAATATCAAAAGAAAATGGAATAAAAATTTGTGAAATTCGACGAGAAAAGAAAATCATGTGAATTCGTATTTAATCGGCTTGAATAATGTATAAGTGAAGCGAGGATGATTCGTATATTTTGTGTAACAACTAATCGCAATTGATGACGTATAACTTTGAGGAAAAAAATAATAATAATTGAAAAGAAAAAAAAAAGAAAAAAGACGAAATTCAAGCGCACTCGGTCCGAGAGATAATCCAGTGAATGAAAAATTCTCCCGAATATTTCCAGAATCCTTGTAATACCATCTCACGTACGCCATTATGGCTACCCCCTTCTAATGAAAATAATTCCTCGAGAGTCATAGAAAATCGGTTAAAAAAGAAGGAACAACGAGAGAGAGAGAGAGAGAGAGTGATATCCCTGATAAAGGTTGGGATTTGCATATTCTCGAAGCATTTTTTAATATACAACTTTTTTTTCTTCTAATAACACACAAGGGAGTAAAGAGGGGGAAAAAATGGCGAGAACAAAAACGAGAGAGAGGTGAGGATAGATTGAGAAACGAATAAATCGGAATCGCAAAAGATTATCGGGGATTATCTTGCGAGATTCTCGACGAAAAAAAATCATCCCCCGAGCCCTGGAGACATTTTCAAAAAATCACGTTCGCGTAATGTTTCACGACGGGTGTCGGGCGAATTCGAAGAAGGGAAAAAAAAAGAAGAAGCGAAATCCCTTGCTTGTGAAAGAAGGGGGAGAAAAAAAAGGGAGATTTGCGCGAGTTTCGTAATATTTCTCTCGTAGTCCTCCTCTCGATGCAACTCGAATAAAGGGGGCACACGAACGAAACATATATACATGAGGCACTCACTGTCGGCCTCTTTCTCGTCGAACGTCTGTATCGATCGTGGCGTTTGAGCCTCGCTACGGATAGAGAACGAGAGAGTGAGAGAGAGAGAGAGAGAGAGAGAGAGAGAGAGAGAGAGAGAGAGAGAGAGAGAGAGAGAGAGAGACAGAGAGAGAGAGAGAGAGAGAGAGAGAGAGCGAGAAAGAGAAGTGAAGTAAAAGAGAGAATGAAAGACAGGGTGAGTAGAAAAAAAAAGAAAAGAAAAAATACAGCGGCAATGGAACTGCTGGGGTGGTTGCTAAAAAGAGAGAACTTGTTCGAATTCGCTCGCAGTCCTGCGAGACAGAGCGTCGCACAAATACACACACACACACGCATTAAAAATGCTCCCAGTGACTCTCAAAGACCATGAATTAAAAAGTGAAAATGAACATTTAAACAGAAACCAAAAAAAAAATACATCCCAAACGAAAGGCGAGCGACGATTCGAGAGAAAGGATAATGCGAGACGGTTATAGTTTTAGAAAATTTATATTTATATTTAAAACCCAATGAGATTATAGTCAAACGATCTACTCGAAAGACACTTTCACATCACACGCACACGAACACAAGAAAAAAAAATGAATAAAAAATATAAAATTATCCACACCCTCACAGCTATATGAAAATCGGTGCCAAAACTTTTTTCACCTAACGAAACAAATTAAAAAGCAAAAAAAAAGGGAGAGAGAGAGAGAGAGAGAGGAATAACGAGGAAGATGGAGGAAGAAGCAAAAATTATCCTAAACTATAGAAACGTGTTTGCGGTCGAACGTGTTTGCATGTTTGACGGGGGTTCGCTGTAATTGCAATTAAGATTGTGAGAAGAGGGAACATTAGAAACAAACAAAGGAATAAAAACAACAACAAAAGGAATGCAACATTGTGAAAAGACGTGAGTGACGTGAGAAAGAAAATAATTTGTAATCTACGAGCCGAGCACTGTACCGTGTTATAATATGCACCTTTGTTATTCGTTCGCTATATCTATTAAATAAAAAATAAAAAAAATATATATAAATATATATATATATGTCGTGTGTCCATCTGTTCGTCAGTTTGACAATGACGGATAATCGATTCGTGCCAGGACAGATCCAAAATTCGTTAAAAAAAATCCCAGCCAAAAATTGATAAATCAACACCGCACAAATAACGAAAATCTTTGTGTTAATTCCATCATCCACGAGAATAATTATATTTCGTACATCGTACAAAATTCGTTTTAATTATCCAGCACGAATCGATTAACGAAACAAAATATTTGACCTTTGCGTGAGATTGCGAGAAGAACAAAAAAGAACAAAAAAAAAACTACACACCCACCGCCTGTTCATCATTCGATCACCGCTTGCGAAAAGAAAAAGAAAATTGCAAATAAATGAAAAAAAAAGTTATGTATAAAACGAAAAATATGCATATATATTTTTACAACGGTCCCACACTTCTCACGCATCATGCACGATCTCCCAAAAAAATAATTTTTTCGGTATCTACTTATAATAATAATTAATTAATTATAATAAATAATAATGGATATTAATAATAATGATAAATAAACAAGTGGCAAAGTGCCCTTTGGCCAGTGGTCACTGACCGTTTGCGCCGAGTGCATATTCCAGCAAGTAGTAAGAGTCAATGCAGCCGCAGTCAGTGACGTCTGGCGCCGGTACACTATGCTCTCACGCTATTGATATACATACATTGTATACTACATTATATGTATAGCCTTCCCTATTGTTATCGCAAATCACGCCGAGGTCATAATATTACGAATAATAATGTCTCTGTACACAGCTCGACGTTACGTTTTGTCGATCAAAGATGGCCACCGAAGGACAATTCGAAGGACAATTCATTTACGATAATTTTCGAGAATGATTCTTAATTTGAAAAAAAGATTCTTAAGTAAAAATGAAGAAAGAACAGAGAAGATTAAAAGAAAGAATTAAACAGAAGAATTAAGAATGATTCTTAATTAAGAAAAAAAGAATAAAATCATTTTTTATTCGCACATCAATTATTTATTATTATATAATTGAAATATTGTTATAAATGATCTCTTCGCGGCCCATTACGATCGTCACCGGAAGTGCTCTTTGCATCGAGATTCAACAACATTATAACACAGCCTGGCACTTCCGGTGTCGAACATATGTTTGTTGGGTTTTTTCATTTTGTTTTGCGAAAGAGACGAAAAGAAACAAAAAAAAACTGTAACCGCTCCATCGTGTCGCTCTCCAACGTAACTCTCAGTAGGCAAAATCCTCTTTACAAGAATATTGAAAAAAAAAATGACTACAAATTTAATTAACTAATTGGAGATAAACGAGAAAGAGAGAGAGATGAGAGACTCGCAGATAGACCGATTTTTATCGCAATGATACACGTGAACCCCCGCCATTCCCGAATAAAGAAATGAGGAGAGAGAGAGAGAGAGAAGAGAAAAAAAAATGTAATCGAAGTAATCGACAGCTGTAATCCCAATCTATCAGGGTTTTATGTATGTTTAACGGTAATGTAATACGGAAAAAAAAAATATGATTAAATAAAATAAATGAATGAATAAATGAATAAATAAATATATATATATTATTATTATTATTATATATATACATACATACACACCCACCTATATATGTATATATATTACGAAATACATTATATTAATAAATAATATCATATCTGAGCGAATTGTTTTCTTTCGACGTTCGATTAATAGAAATCCATTCCCCTTTACTCCCGCGTCGAGTGAGACAGTTCCAGAATATTAAATTTCCACGAAATTTCATGAAAATCCAACGATTATAGGAATTTATCATCGGGGATACAATAGTTTATGGCAATTTAGTCAAAATGTGCTTTTTCCGTTGATGCAGTACATTTACAATTTTTGATAGCTAATTTCGTTGGGTGAAAGCTCGTTGTACTCATTTACAAGTTTCAACTTAACATTGATTTTCTCGATTAACAATCATATCACATTTTTCGCTGTAATCAAAAGACCTGAATTTTGAAAATATTAACTTTATCAATGAGTCATATAGACGACCTGAATTAGCATTGAATTTTCATTCTTTGAAAAAAACTAAAATAAACAAAAAATTAGACGAAGTGTAAAAGAAATTGAAATAACTGATTGAGCCTGATTATTTAACAAATAATTGGCCTTTATTGGTATGTTACTTCGATAAGACGTTAACGAGACGTTGATGGAAGAATTTGTACTCATTTACAAGTTTCAACTTAACATCGTGTTTCTCGATTAACAATTATATCACATTTTTCGCTGTAATCAAAAGACCTGAATTTTGAAAATTTCAACTTTATCCATGAGTCATATCGACAACCTGAATTAGCATTGAATTTTCATTCTTTGAAAAAAAAAAAAAAAAAAAAAATTAGACGAAATGTTAAATAAATTGAAATAACTGATTGAGCCTGATTCTTTAACAAATAATTGGCTTTTATTGGTATGTTACTTCGATAAGACGTTAACGAGAGGTTGATAGAGGAATTTGTGAGTGAAAAATAACAGTGTGAATGACGAATTGATAAATATAATTGAAGAATCGTAGTTGGCAAAAAAATTTCAATGTCTTTCACGAGTAAAAGCCTTTCGCACGAGGGAGTCACCCTGTCTAGCCGTTGAGAGACCCTGAGGGTTGTGCAACGGGGTATTGTCGAGGGAACGAGCGAGAGAGAAAGAGGTATTTCGCCACAGGTCTATCCGCGAGGGTGCAGAACGCGGCTTTTGCAGCAGCAATGGCGGAGAGGCAACGTTGGATCGATTTCGAAGGGCTCGTGAGGCCGGTGCACCTCTCTCGTCGTCATACACCCAGTTCAATTCTCTATCTCTGTTTTCCAACAAAGTGTCCGTTGGTGTACCCCATGGCAAAACTTCGTTCCTCACCGTCTTCCTCTCTCTCTCTCTCTCTTATACTCCTTCTCTTTCCAGTTTAGTCCTGCGTCGTCAGCGTACTTCGGATCGTTTCTGCAGATTCGGCCGTTGCTAGCAACGCGTGCAACAAACGCTCCAGACATCATCGATGTTCTCCAAGTACATAGATATATTAATACGGGGTGTTTTTGCATGGGGGTGCGGCGATGGTGGTCGGGAGTAAAGTTTCGCCTGTATTAAATCTATAGCGATGTGTAAGCTTTCGCTCTCTCTCCTCACTTCGTGCCATGGTGGAATGAGAGACGGAGAGAGAGAGAAATAAAGCTTGGTTGCGTCGCTCCGTCTGGCGATGTCGAGGACCGGCCCGCACTACGCGACGAATCTCTGTCTGGTCTGGAAAGCGGCGCGGTGTCGCTATGGCAACGTACCCAGGAAACCCAGCCACTGTATATATCTTCCTCTTTCTGTCTCTCTCTCTCTCTCTCTCTCTCTCTCTCTCTCTCTGTGTGCCAACATCAACCTCCCAACCCCAATTCACCCACTGTCTCTGAACCACCCTCCCCACTCCCATACTATCACCTTGTTCAACCCTTGTCAGCTCTATCTCGCTTTTACCCTCGCTTTTTCCTCTCTCCCTCTCTCTCTGTATATGTATACGTCCTCATGTAGACCTCGCGCGACTGGTGCCCGGTTCATCCACCTCCCAGAAACTATATAGGTACACAAAACACTACTACCCCTTTGGGTAAAGATGTGTGATGACTAGCAATGCTAGGATTTAAAAGGGCGTAATTTATATTAATACGTGTGTTAAATCGAATTGGTTAAGACCTTTCGTTTGTCAGAAGTTCGATACGACGTCGCGGTTGCATCGGCTGGCTGATGCCGCCGTAACGCACACAGACGTCGTATATGCCCCAGCGGCATTGCCCAGGCTGTGCACAAACCGAAAGAGCCAAGCCAGCAACCCTCGGAGCGTCTCGGGCGGGGATTTATCCTGGCAACAAGGGAGGTAGAGAAAGAGAGAGAGAGTAAGATAGAAGGGCGCCGACATCACCGACTCTACCGGTGAGTGCCCCACGCAAAATTTCCGGACATCCATACCCCTCGGCGCGATATTCTGTGTCTCTCTAACCCAAGGAAAGGGGCAAACTTCCGGAATCGACTTGACGGTGTTTTAAATTCGATCTGGCTTATGTGTAGACAAAAGCTATCGGGAGCTTCCGGCGGAACTCACGGAGGGAGCAGGAATCATTGGAGATGAGTTTCAAGATAACGCGGAAGAACTCAGGAGCGAGGACTCACGACCTACCCCTAAATCCTCTATAGCATACCTCGTTGAGCATAGCCCTCTTTCGCAAAGTTTCGTGCAAGAAGCTTTGCCCAGCACCCGAAGGATTTTAAGCATGTTAGACGAGAGCTTTGTTCATTGAAGATATAATTTTATTTATACATACAAATGTACGTGAGTGTTCGAACATTCCTCGTATTATTTCAAGATGGAAAAGTCCAGTTGAGCAAAGGAACGGTAAAAAGTTTTCGCGGGCGTTCAATTGAAACATTACCAGTAATTTGGGATCCGAATGAGAGAGTCGAGTTTTGATCTCAGCTTGCAGACATTGTAAGGTTTCAATGACGCGATTACTGCCGAATACCTTATTTGTCTTATTGTATAGTATTGCCGATACAATGTGTCGAATTATCGGTGCTTTTTCCCCGCACACAATCTCTCAATTTTTGTTCAATCCCCAGTAAAACTCAAGTGCAGTAGGAAATATTTTGAATGCTCGTAAATTCTTCGGTTCGACTGAAAATATTCGACAAATCCCTGGCGCGCTGCCACTTGCTGAATCGGACCGAAAATCCGTTATACACGAAATTCAACATGAACGAATTCTATTATCCAAATGGTGATATTCAACAAAGTGCAAAATTCGCCAGCAATTTAAATTCAATTCACCGGAGACTTTTTTTTAATGCTCAAAACGCTAAAGGTATGAAAAAATTTGATGAAATGTGAAATATTCAACGAAATACTTTTTGACAATAATTCAATAACACTAGTACATATATTTAAAAGTAAAATCGTGCGTGACAGTTAAAAGAACTAATGACATTCGTTGAATTGGTTTTCTGCAAGACTTTCCTCATTGATATCGAATTGCGATCGTACGACGAACTTTTCCAAGTAGACACAGAGACTACTGGATAGCCTCGCCTCAAAATCGACAACAACCAGTCGACCGAGCTGGTCAGTATCATCGAGAAAGTTCGGTAGATATAAGATATATCGTACCGTTATGTATCCTATATATATATATATATATCGTTAGCGTGCTACACTCTACTACGGCGAGGTGCTCTCGCCCAGTTCATCCACCTCCACGAGGCGCGCCGGGGCGTCTTGCCGGGATGCCGCATCGCCAAACGTGGAGAGAGGGACGAGAAAGAGCGAGAAGAGTGAAGAGAGGAAGGACTCGGCAGAGGGATGAAACGCGACGGGTAAGAGGATTGTTATGCGCCACGGGGACCGGGAAGAGGAAGGGGTAGTTTCGCTGCCAGCCACGCCGACGACGAGCCACCCTTCCGTTTCGCGGATTCGCCACACGATTCGATCGACAACGAGAATTCGAGGTTGATACTCGTACCCTCCGCAATTTCTGTATATCGTAGAGCAAACCGGAAGCTGCGGCAAAAAAGTAATCCCATCTTGCATCCCCTTGCGCGAGGGTACGGCGTTCGTCGACACGCGTACACGTTTCTTATACGTATCGTCTGCTGGCAAACAAAAGGTTCGCCAAATCACATCACTTTACATACTTAATACTCCAAGTTACGCCCTTTTATTCACTAACCGATGATATTTATATATATATATATAGAGTTAACGTCCCATTCGAGTCTTGACCTTCGTCAACCATCAGCTCTCTTGCGCGGCTCACGCTTTTTACACTCCCTATAACCCTCTTGTTCTATTCTCTCCTTTCGCTCTGTTATCGTCCTCGTAAAACCTCCTTGAATAATTCACGCTCTCGCGCGGTGAGCAATAATTTCGTAGAAATGAGAAACGTACGTTGATAAAATGAACCTTTCGGCATTTTACGAAATATCGTAGTCAATTTAACGGAAATATCATGTTTTGCAATACTGTAGTATTTACACATTGTCGAGTTCAAATTACATAAAAAATATTTGCAATATCTTACTATGCTGTAATAAAGCTGAAGAATTTATTTGTTTGTCTGTCTGTTTGTTTGAACGCGCTAATCTCAGGAAATACTTATCCGATTTGAAAAATTCTTTTTGCATTTGATAGCCCGTTTATTCAGGAAGGCTTTGCACTACATAACTTTATGCTATAATCGCGGGAGACAGCTCGTACTTTATAAATGCACTGGTTGTGAAATTGATAAGGTGTTGGGTAAACTCCTGAGACAATGATGTTAAAAAAAGGTAATTGAATGTCACTTTTTTTGATACTGCAACAAACACACTTTTAGTATCTCGATGATAAGTCATCGCTATGTGTATCGTACACGTAATTTAAGGGAGGAAATACGGTTAGGACAGCGTATTCTCAAGGATTTTCATGAATGTTTTTATAGTACAAAAAATTAATATAATTTATTGAAACTTTGAGAATATTTTATACATATATATAAGTATATACTATAAAATTTGTATACATATATTTAAGTATATACTATAAAATATTAGCGACCCCATATTGCAGGTCACAATCAGACTCAGCATTTTGCGTACATTCTGGAAGCCGCAATTTTCATCTGAAATCAAACGAGGTTGGAATTTACTTTTATTATATGTCTCTCTTATATATGAACCTAAATGCTATAAAAAAAATAAAAAATTGAATTTTTTACAGGGGTTAAAACAAAAAAGCATGATTTTTTGCCATTTTTTTACAACTTTATTTGCAAAACAAAAATTATTTTAAATAATGATAATATTTTTATTTTAGGTTCATATAGAGCGCAATACTATGAAGAAAGTAACTGCCAATTTTCAAAACGATTGATTGAAAACTTTTCAAACTAGCGTGTACGCAACTTAAAAAAAAGTCGTTTTCAGAAAAACGCGTTTGAAAAAATAGTACCAAGAAAAACAAGCAATATGGGGTCGCTAATATTTTACAGTATATACTTAAATATATGTATACAAATTTTATAGTATATACTTAAATATATGTATAAAATATTCTCAAAGTTTCAATAAATTATATTCATTTTTTATACTATAAAAAAATTCATGAAAAACATTGAGAAAACGCTGTCCTAATAACCCTATTTGTCCCCTTAATGGCTTATAACAATATTTTTCAATAGTTTTACTAACAATTTATGAAATTAAAAAAAAATCGATTTTTTTGAACCGTCTAACCCTATTTCCCCCCTTAATCAAGAGCACTCGAAAGATTTTCAATCATTTTACAAGTCATTTCTCTTTGAGACGTAGATATAAGCGACTGGGATCTTTTTGTTTCCTTCACATGAAGAAAATACGTTCGTTCGAGAAAATACTCTTTACTGCGTCGAATGGATAAAAATATGGGTATACATATACTGGAAAACACATATATGTATATAGGCATATCATGTATATGCTTGATACGCTTTGGTTTCCCGGATTTTCCTGGTACTGTCTGCTCTATCTCCTTTGACGTTGCCAGGGCTTTCTCTCCCATCCCCTTCACCCACAGCATCCAGCTCCTCTACTTTGATCCTGTATACAGTTATATATATATAACCGTCTATCCCTCACTCCCGCTTCGTCCTGTACAGAGCCCTGGGTGCGACTGTCGAGAGAGTAGAAAATATATATATACACATCTATATATCACGACGACGGGGTGCATCCACCCCATCGGACGGGCCCGGCACAGCCAGCGAGGTGCATGGCCGCCAGTTCTCTCGCCGGTAGCTCTCTCTCTCTCTCTCTCTCTCTCTCTCCCTCTCTCTCTCTCTAACCTGCGGATTCAAACCATCCCTTTCACAAGCAGTAACTCCTCATTCTCTCTCTCTCTCTTTCCTTTACCCGCCCTTTCTGTTCAGCAACCCCCTCGCTTTCCGCGGCCGCATCTCGCAATGTTCCTCCGCACCCACCTCGTATAACTTCGAGAGAGTCTACGGAGAGTTACATAAGATTACCGTCGGCCATAAGTCCTCGGAGACTTTACCTTATTTTTTTTCTTCTTCCTCTTCCTCCTTCTTTAATTCCGTTTCGTCCCCGGCGAATCTTTGCTACGAGGGGCTTATCTGACTTTTTTCTTCCTCGTTTACTTTTTATTCACTGCTCGTTGATTATGTATATAAATTCGCTTTTTTTTTCGCTTCTTCTTAATCTCGTGAGAAAATATTATCGTGATTTTTTCATCATCACGCCCTTTCGAGCGTCTTTGACGTTAGGAACGAAGTGGAAAAAATCGGTAAAGAGGGTTTTCAAAGTAGCTGTAATTTCGTAATTTTCCGGAGGCTCGGATAAGTCACGAATTTCCGGATATATATTTTTTTTTTTTCGCTCCGTTTGTTACCGTTATCCACGCGCCAAATCAAGCGAAGAGGGTGGTGTATCGATTAATGAAAAGAGCCGCCAATCGTAATTTCCATAACGAAGCGAGAGGAGAACTTGGATAACGTAGATAGAGGCATTATAGTGAGTGAGAAAGGGAGAACGCGAGTGCGAGATGGAAGTAGTAGGTGCTCGTAAATAGCGGACCACGGGACGTGGCCCGTGGTGCGGCGGGGCGGGAAGGCTCTCTAACGGAAGGGCGTTCACCACGCTTCCAACCCCTCTTGGATAGCGCAAAGCTCGCCGTCACTCTTCCACAGTACTCACACACAAAAGTTAAGGGAGTGTATGTTTATATGGGACATTCCATGCCAATTTGATCAATGTACACACGTCACTCTCTTAGTTCCATTATATAATCTATGATTCTACTAACTCGTGAAAAAAAGCATTCGCAATTTTATTTATGAGTTTTTCACGACAATCATAAATTTTGCTTACGAATTTTGGAAAGTTTATGCCAATAACGGCTATTATCATTTGACGGAATAAAAATGACAAAAAGAAAACGAATTATTTTTATTCCAATTTTTTTTAAACCCGTTCTTTCGTTTTATTTAGTAAGAGATTGAAAAAAAAATGTCTACAAGTCTGATTTTGTCTTTTTACAAGATTCTGTGTCACGTAGGGATCATCTTAAGGGGGGGAAATAGGGTTAGGACAGCGTTTTCTCAATAATTTTCATGAATTTTTTTATAGTATAAAAAATGAATATAATTTATTCAATCTTTGAGAATATTTTATACATATATTTAAGTATATACTATAACATTTTTGAAGAATTTCCTTGAAAAACACCGAAGATATTAGCGACCCCATATTGCAGGTCACAATCAGACTCAGCATTTTGCGTACATTCTGGAAGCCGCAATTTTCATCTGAAAACAAACGAGGTTGGAATTTATTTTTATTATATGTCTCTCTACTATATGAACCTAAATGCTATCGAAAAAATAGAAAATTGAACTTTTTACAGGGGTCAAAACAAAAAAGCATGATTTTTTGTCATTTCTTACAACTTTATTTGCAGAATAAAAATTATTTTAAATAATGATAATATTCCGATTTTAGGTTCATATAGAGCGCAATACTATGAAGAAAGTAACTGCCAATTTTCAAAACGATTGGTTTAAAACTTTTCAAACTAGCGTGTACGCAACTTCAAAAAAAGTCGTTTTCAGAAAAACGCCTTCGAAAAAATAGTACCGAGAAAAACAAAGTCAAGGCAGTCATAAATTTTCTTCGGTGTTTTTCAAGGAAATTCTTCAAAAATTTTATAGTATATACGTATAAAACGGTTACCGTATACGTATATACGTATACGGTAATATATGTATAAAATATTCTCGAAGTTTCAATAAATTATATTCATTTTTTATACTATAAAAAAATTTATGAAAACCATTGAGAAAACGCTGTCCTAACCCGAATCCCCCCCTTAATGGCTTATAACAATAGAACGAGTCGGAATTTTCATTAAAACTTTTGGGAACATATTTTTCAATAGTTTTACTAACAATTTATGAAATAAAAAAAAAATCGATTTTTTGAACCGTCTAACCCTATTTCCCCCCTTAAGGGTTACGGCCACGGTAGCGGGTATGAAATCATGTGCACATTTAACAATTTTTTTTTTTCTATGAAAAAGTGATTTATTTATAAAACTAATTACACAGCCATTTAGTATAAATATCAAGCTAATAAAAAATATTTTTTTTTGTTTTTTTTTGTTACACGAAATGGCCGACTACTGCTATTTTCTTTTGGTATCGTTTTTGTCGTTTTTTTTTTGAAGCGTGACATTAAGCATCCACAATTTTTGACCAAGATCAAAAAAAAAAATTCTCGTTAATCTACATCAGAATACCTAGAGAAGTCCGTACGGAATTTGGAAAATATTGTTTTATTCGATTATTGTAGGCGTTTGAACTTAAAAGGTGAATTTCCAGTAAAAAATTTCGTATAAAACTGCTCATAAAATGGGAAGTTTTTAATTAATCAGAAATTCCGTATGTACTTTTCTGCGAGATGCAATTAGAAACATAATTTTTTAAATTGAAGTCAATCGGGTAAAAAATTGTCGAAGTTATTTATCACGCGGCGTGCTCGGGTACTTTATGATCGTGCTCCGAGGTTTACGTTTTATGCTCAAAGTCGGTGAAACAAAATACCAACTACTACCTTAACTTAACTTAACTTAACTTACTGTAAGATAATAAAGCATCGTTTAAGCAAAAGAAAATATCGATTTTTCGAAAATTCTACCGTGGCCATATCCTTTAAGCCACTTTGCAAAGTGTAAATATTTGAATTTTCATTTTATTTTCTGTGAAGGACAGACATTCGTCGCGCTGGCATGGAATACTCCATATATGGTACTGCGTGCACGTATACCATACAGATTAACGCACACACGAATAAACGTATACATAGTGTACATACGCAGCTCGACCTTAGAGATCAGCAACCCTCCAAACGCGGGAGATTCTGAATTATTCGTCTCGTCCTGGTGAAAAGAACGTTTCATGCTCTTCTATACCCCCCTGTCTGAGCTGGCTTTTCTATAATTCTCGATCGTCTCCCACCCGCTGTCGTAAAAAAAAAAACTTTCCTCCCTTTCTAATACGATATTGATCCACATTACGAACGTTTTTCCAAGACTCACGCGAAGAATTATATCTACGAATGAAGGATTCAATTCGGTGAGGTACAAGTGCAATGGGGAAAATAATGCGTCGAACATCGGCGAGTTGGAAAAACCGAAAGCAATTTTATGCAAGAAAGAAAAAAAAATTGTACACACGTGTATATCGATAGTAGTGCAGAATGAAATAGCAGTTCAGCCAGATGCAATTTAGGGTGACCACAAATAACGTTTTTTTTTTCTTTCTCGAAACCGCAGATGGCGGTAGAGGGAACTTTGTATTTTTTTATTTATTTATTTTTTATTAAACTCTCGACGTATCGATATTTCACGTTCTCCACGGCTGCTCTGCTGTACTAGCTCCTATACCTTTAGGTACATTCTGTACTACGAATATTGATGTATATGTATCATTTTTTTTAGAGCGCCCGGAGTTACACACGTCGCTTTGTAAAGGTTTATTGAAAAACGTTCGGAACACGTACGTAATATATGAGTTTCTCGTGCCAATACAAAAATCTTCTTTTTTTGTCAACAGTTCATGTGTCCGAACAACGCCTCCAATTAATAGTGAAATCTGAAGAAAAAAAACAAGACGAGGATACAAAAATTGATCCATTGTTGAAGTATCTTGGACTTTCGATAAAGTTTTCGCTTTAAGAAGGGAAATAGGGTTAGACGATTCAAAAAATCGATTTTTTTTTAATTTCATAAATTGTTAGTAAAACTATTGAAAAATATGTTCCCAAAATTTCAAATGAAAATTCCGACTCGTTCTATTGTTATAAGCCATTGAGGGGGGAAATAGGGTTAGGACAGCGTTTTCTCAATGATTTTCATGAATTTTTTTGTCGTATAAAAAATGTATATAATTTATTGAAACTTTGAGAATATTCTATACATATATTTAAGTATATACTATAAAATTTTTGAAGAATTTCCTTGAAAAACACCGAAGAAAATTTATGACTGCCTTGACTTTGTTTTTCTTGGTACTATTTTTTCAAACGCGTTTTTCGGAAAATGACTTTTTTTCAACGTGCGTACACGCTAGTTTGAAAAGTTTTCAGGCAATCGTTTTGAAAATTGGCAGTTACCTTCTTCATAGTATCGCGCTCTATATGAACCTAAAATCGGAATATTATCATTATTTAAAATAATTTTTTTTTTGCAAATAAAGTTGTAAAAAATGGGAAAAAATCATGCTTTTTTGTTTTGACCCCTGTAAAAAATTCAATTTTATATTTTTTTTGATAGCATTTAGGTTCATATAGAAGAGAGACATATAATAAAAGTAAATTTCAACCTCGTTTGATTTCAGATGAAAATTGCGGCTTCCAGAATGTACGCAAAATTCTGAGTCTGATTGTGACCTGCAATATGGGGTCGCTAATATCTTCGGTGTTTTTCAAGGAATTTCTTCAAAAATTTTATAGTTTATACTTAAATATATGTATAAAATATTCTCAAAGTTTCAATAAAATATATTCATTTTTTATACTATAAAAAAATTCATGAAAATCATTGAGAAAACGCTGTCCTAACCCTATTTCCCCCCTTAAGGAGTTATACGCAGTCAGGAGACCGGAAAAAGCGATTTTTCAAGAATTTTTCGTCGAACGACATTTAAATTTATTAATGTAAAAATTTATATACATATTGTGCTAACTTTTAACTTTATTTTCATATTTTATATTTGTAAAAATAATGATTCTTAAAGCTGCTATAGCCGATCATACAGGAGCTACTCTAAAAAAAATGCGTCTTGCGGTGAGCACGATATCTCTGGATTCGATCATTTAAAATGAAAAAACAAGAAACATTTCGTTAATGTAAAGTATTACCTAGTATTTAATCGAAGGAATAAGCAAAATATTTATTTTTAACAAAATGGCGGCTTTGCAAAAAAAAAATTCGATTTTCGATAAAAATGTTGGACTTAAATTGTTAATAAAGCGGGAAAAATTTATCGGCGATAAAAAACCTTCGATTAATCACTAAAAAATATATTTATAAAGCTTGTGTAAAAATTTGAGACTGATCTGTTCAGCCGTTTCCGAGGAATCTTGCTCACCGACTTTAAAAACACAGTTTTGAGAAAAATGCATTCCACCTTTTAAAATCTACTTTCAAACGCTCCGAGACGTCTTTACAAATATGTAACTTCGAGAATATCGGATTGGCATGAAATTTTCTACGTCTATACTTAAATATATGTACATTACGAAAATGAAATAAAAAATATGTTTTTTTGAAAATCCTAACTGCGTATAATCCTTTAAATCGATTGGTCCATTGTACGTTTTTCAATTATCTACTGAACTCTTTATTTCTCAACATCATTTTTATTCGGTAAATCTTTCTTTTTGATAGTTTAATTATAACCACAATGTTACGACTATCCAAACCAGTTTTGTGGTGTAAATATTATTTTAATCGTCTGTGCAGCGAAGTGCACAGCCCCGTAATTAATAATCCGTGTATCCAACAGATCTTGATGAAACGTCATGTTACCATCTCTCTCTCTCTCGCTCTAATCCCTTCGATTCATGTATCGTCAATTACGACGCTGGCACACGCAGCCATCATCGGCACAGAACCATCGATATATTACGAGAGCAGAGGATGGATGTACATAGGCGAGCTGTTGTGTGCTTGCCCGGCTGGAGAAATGAGAGACGATATAGTATACCAGCAAGCAACCCTGTATTCTCTCTGAGGCTATCAAACTCCGTGAACCAGAGGGGGTTGATTTTGGTTTGCGAGCTTGGCAACGCCTCTGTATCTACGTTCTAACAGACTCGCTGACGTTGTCCGTGCAGTGTTTCGCGTATGATCGCAATTCACGTTGTTACAACAACGATTTACAGTTGGTAATTTGTACATTTTTATGAAAACCTATTCTTATGTCTAAAATCGACGATGTTGCGATATTTTTTTTATAGACTGCGTCTGAATTAAAAGTTCTCGAAGCGGAGATGTTTCGGGTCTTAAAGATTCGATCTGATAAGACCGAGGCAACTTTATTTGAGGAACACTTTTCTTGTGATAAAAATAGAGGAGTTTTTATCGTGGATCATCATCTAAAACTTTCGGGAAACACCGATTAAAGTACCTACATTTTATTTCGTCGAAGGTATTACTGATTATTTCGTGGAAACCTTAAACTCATAGAGCGTAGAGTAAATGTTGCTTGTTCGGCTTGGCAGCAACCGTTTCGTTGATCCAAACAGTTTGTGCATCGAGTTTGCCGGCTTACATTATCCGCACCCCCTCTCATGACTTGTCGACCCCTTCCAAGGATAAAGAGGTTCTCGCATTTCTCTTTGAGCCTGAGGGACTGGCAGCAACGTCAGAGGGTTGAAAGTTCTCCTCCCTCTCTCTTATACTCACTTTACGGTCCAACTGCCTATACCACTGGTCTTTCCCTCTCTCTCTCTCTCTCTCTCTCTCTCATTCTCTCTCTTTCTCTCTCTCCTGGATCAGCACACGCGTGCACTCCCTCGCTGCAGCACAGATTAACTATCGTTTTCTCCCTCTGCTTTACTGCTGCGCCATAAATCCCTATCGTCGGTGATTTTCTAGCTGTGACGTTACAACACACCGTCGAAGAGCTAACACGCACGTGGAATATCGATCAAAGCTGAGAGTGGCGTTGCTACCACCGTCGAACAAGCGCATATGACGCGATATAGTAAAATGTGTTACATGTAGATCGCGTTGCTCCGGCTGTATAGAAGCTCACATGCATTCAACATCAGTGGCAGAATATCGAGCTAAGCTTCTCTCGTCCATATATATATAGACGAACACACACGTCCGCTTATATGCGTAACGAGGTTGCAACATATGGACGAAGGTGAGGGAGCCTTCGGCAAATCCGCAATGGCCTACATTCGTTGCATTTTTCTATTTTGAGAAAAAAGTATTATTACGAATAAATACACGACGATACAGCGCAGATGAAATGTTTTTAAATCTCCGAAAGTATCGCTACGTTTGTTTGATCTTTTTTTTTCTTCTTATAGCGAACGTTGAAGGGTTAAAGTACAGAATACAAAATCTCTTTGTCTCTACATTGCGCAACACATTTACACGTATTTACGTGACTATTTTTCAAACTATACATTCTCGTGCTTATGTTAATTATTGTTTGTAAACGAGTTATTTAAAGAAGCCATCGTCGTAGAAATTAGTCGCGAGTCAAGGCACTCGCGGCTAATTGTATTTTGGAGCCGAGAACGTTTTATTATTTATAATTTCAGCGTTTCATTTTGCATTTCACGGGACAGTGTCTTCCGGCAAGGAAATAAAAAGAGGAAGGCAACACGTTAGAGAGAATGAGCGAGTAATATATTCTTGTGCCCATTTTTATGCAAATACGATGACATTTTTCAAATTTAATAATGGGCTTCGGGTACAGGAAAAGAGCCGTTCATGGCGAAAGGATAGGGGTAGGTCGGGGCTGGGTGTGCGAAGGACGAGAATCGCAAGGGTTGCCGACATCGTTTTCCCATATATAGGCTCCCCATGTCTGACTCCCTCATCCTCTCGTACTTCTCTCTCAATTTCGCTCTTTCTCCCTCTTTCTTTCCCCACCCGAATGATTTCGACGCTCGAACACAGATCGGCACTAACCCCAAACCCATCTCGCGTCTCTCCCTCGAATCGGCGGGAGAGATAGGGGCGCGGGGGATGTAACGCCCTCGTTGAATATTTTAGGGAGCAATTTCCCAACCTACTCTCTCCTCGTCTCTGTCTTTTTCTCTCGCCTTCTCCCGAAGAGAGATGAAACGAGAGTCTCGTTTTAAGTACGAGAGTGAGGCTCTCTCGTGCCAACAAAGACAATAAAATTAATAGGCTGGTGGTCCGCGCGCGCACTTTTCTGTCCGCCATTGCGAAAACGTCGAACGTAAACCCCCTAGTACAAATTCCCCTTCCTACGGCAACGTTCCGTGTCTAATCGTAGCTCTGGCACTGGCTACATTTTTTCTCCCTTTAATATATAACTATATATCTTATTTATCCTCGCATCCACAACGTTGCAGCATCCCTCGAATGTCGAGGGGTGAAAGAACGACGCAGTCGCAAAAATTTAGGAACCGCGTTTTTAGTCCTCTTATGTTTTTCAAGTAAATTGTTTGTACGGGGAAGGGAGAGGATGAAATCATTTTTATTTCGAAGGAGAAATTTTAGGAAAGTTATGTCTTTTTATTTGTGAACTATTCTTTTTCAGTTATTCATGCCGAAGAGCAAAAGAGAATGTTCGGGGAATATTGTTCAAACGTTCAAATTGATCGAGGTTAGTAAATTTTTCTAATTAAATTCTTAGCCATTACGAAAACTCAACTGATAACCGCTAAAACGATTAAACCATGAAAATAAAATGTAGGAATAATCAAGAACCGACGTAGGAAACGTCGTAGTAATTAAGAAAAATCACACAATTTATTCACGAGAATTTAGTCTTTTTCACCCCATTTTACGTTTATTCTTTCACGTCGTCGCGGCAAAAAATGGAAAAAAAACACCGCTAGTAAAGCCAAGATAAAGCTTTCCGGTGTCCATGCATTTAATCACGGTAGACAGAGAGTGTAAAATGTTGACGAGACAGGATCGAATGGGGAATTGCGAGAAGAGGCCTTCGCGGATACTCGAGGATAAAGCTCGACGAGAGACAGAGTTTTCCGTCAAGTTGTACATACAAGACTGACGGGGACAAAGAACTCAGAGGGAAAACGTGCCACCAAACAGGGAGAACGGAGAGTTCCGGAAGAATAATCGTAGTGCGGGAGGGCGAAGAACTCGAAATTACGCGAGAGTAAAATAAAATAGAAGGAAACGAAAAAGAGAGCGGGAGCCAGATAAAGAGACTCTTCGGGAGAAAAGTCGCGGAGCTGCGCGAAAGGGGTTCAGAGTACGGAGTCTAATGAGTTTAACGAGAAACGCGTCTCGACGAAGGGAAAGGGCCTTGGTCGTCGTCGTCGCCCATATTGTCGAAGAAAACGGAGGGAGGTTTGTTCATTCTTCCGCGGACGTAAATGTTCTCGGTGATATTGCAAACTCGGTAATGCGCGCTTGGAAAGAAAAAAAAGGAGAATCAACGAAAGACGAAAAAACTTTCGTAGAGGGCGGTGCGAGAGTAAAAATTCGAGATGCGGTTCCTCGACATCTGCGACGTTCCGGGGCGGAGAGGGAGAAAAGAAGAATTATGCGGTTTCTTCACAGCCCAACGTCCTTTCTCTCTCCCTCTATCTGTCTTTCTTATCTTTTTTTTTTACTGTTTCGATCCGCATCGCACGGTAGGGATAATAAGAAGCAGGTGGTGGCGCGTGCTTCGAGAGCCTTCGACTGCGTCAGTCTCGTGGCGTGAGTTCGTACTGAGAAAAAGAAAACCAATACGACGATGCAACGAAGAGGAAGGCGAGAAGAAAAAAACCGAGAAAGAGACGGGGAGGAGACACTCATTTCTGTGCTTTCGTACTCTATGGACTTTTATCTCTCGTGCCTCTCGAACGTCGTTTCGACGAAATTGAGCCATTTGCTCGCCAGACTCACAGCCTCCCCCCCCCCCCCCCCCCCCCCTCGAAGAGAGAAATAAGAATGTTTCGTACTGTCTTATTTATTTGCAATTTCATTTTGTAACGAATAAACGTTTACAGATTTCGTTAAGGATTCTTCATGAACTCACACTATTTTATCCTGAAAGGGTTAATAGCACCATTGAATGAACATTTTCATTGCAAACTCCCTTGTTCGATGAATTACGTCACGAAACAAAGCAATGTACATTTTAATAAATCTACGAGTGTTCGATGAAAAAAAAAAGAAAACCAAAAATCCCACAGTATTCATCCTCTGGATCATAGTCTCCATCATTCACATTGATTCGTAATTTCAGCCTACTTAACATTTCTAACTGGTATCTTCCAAAATACTTAATAACATAAAAATACGCTTTCATCGTTGAACCAATTTGTCGATCCACCATATGACGATTTATACTTTCATGATACACTTTATCCGTTAGTAATAATACAAATTTACCACAGAGAGAGAGAGAAAAGGAGAGAGAAAGAGAGACATAAATAAAAGGGGGTTGAAAACCGCTGCTGTCTGCTGTTGGTCACTGCCCCCTCGATTCTCGCCATCCTGCAGAAGTTCGTCAGCAAAAAAAAAAAAAAACAAACGTGTTTTCGAAAACTGCACGTCTGTCTCGTGCCCGAGAAAAAACGGGGAAAAAGGATCATAATAACAGTAATGCTGTCCGGACCAACGAAGAGTAAGACAGAGCGGAGAGGGAAGAGGAGGATGGAAAGATAATACAAAAATACGGGATGAAAAAAAGAAGTAAAAAGGAACAAGGGATGCGCGTGTGTGGGTCGTTGCTTTTCGAGGACAATGGAGAATGTAAGAGTGCCGGATAGCACCTGCCAAGCGCACTCGGGGCACCCGCATATGCACATGCGATGAAAATATAGCTGTATGCGATGTGCACCAGCATGCAGCTCGTGTCTCGTCTTTCTCGTCTTTCTCGTCTTCTTTTCCCCACTATCCATCTTCCTCTCTCTCTCTCTCTCTTTCCCCATCAATGAGTAAGACGCCTTTCCTTTCTCTCGCGATTCTGAAAACGGGTCTCCCGCGCCCAGTGTGCCGGGCCCACAGACGCATAACAGCAGTACATCGGGGCGCACGTTCCTATACCAAAAGGTGTACCCCAGGGGAGAAAGAGGAATAAGAAGGGCAGGTGTTACCGGGGCGGTCTCGTGGCTCTCTTTATCTGCCTCCCTCTCTCGTTCTCTCGCTCCTATGTCTACCTCACTCTTCGACCGGGGCATTTTCGTTCGTACGTCTCGCAGCTGCCTCCCACCTGGAATCATCGAGACTGTGGTGGTTTTCGTTCGATGTCCTCCTGTGACGATGATGATGATGATGACGAGCGTTTCTTGGGTACCAGGATAAAAGTCGATGGACAATGTTTTTGTTGATTTTTCTCAATGAAAAATGTCACTTTGGCAGCATTCTCTTCAATTCGTCGTACCATTGTTCATTCTTTGACGACGTCGTGTCTCAGCTCGTGTCGAAGAGACACGACGATGAAAAAAAAAAACGATGATAAGATGAATCAGAGAACGAGCCCTTCGATAAGACGATTCTTTGAACAGGACATCATTTAAGGTAGTAGTCTGGTAAGTTAAGCCGATTTTCATGTCTTTTTTGGACGGCGTTTTTTCGTAGGAAAATAAAAATGAATCGTTTTGGATATTCAGGATGTTTTTATTTACATATTAAAGATACAAAAAAATATTAGTTTGAAAAAATTTAATAGTTTATTATTATTTTTATTATTGATCGAAGTTGGCACCTCGAAAAAAAAGCGCGTGGGTGGCCCCGGTGATTTTGGCTCTTGATGTTATCTGAAATAAAAAATTCTTAATAATTCTTAATCTATGGACATGCCATTCTGGTCGGAACTACTGAAGTTAAATTTCATGGATAAATAACAAAATGGCGGACTTTGAAAAAAAATGTCCTTTTATTTTAGCAAAGAAGGGGTTGTAAAATAAAAAGAAATTTAACTTCAGTAGTTCCGACCAGAATTCCATGTCTATAGATTAAGAATTATCGAGAATTTTTGATTTCAGATAACATCAAGAGCCAAAATCGCCGGGGCCACCCACGCGCTTTTTTTCGAGATGCCAACTTCGATCAATAATAATAATAATAATAAACTATTAAATTTTTTCAAACAAATTTTTTTTTATTTCTTTAATATGTAAATAAAAACATCCTAAATATCCAAAACGATTCATTTTTTTTTTCCTACAAAAAAATGCCCTCCAAAAAAGACATGAAACTCGGCTTAAGTTACCAAACTACTACCTTAAGTTTACTAATTGATATTTTGTGGTGAAACTGCAATCGTATAAATGCCATTTTATTAGACGGGAATGTACGAAACTATGATGTTGTATGAAACTTGTATTGTTGTGAGTTGAAAATCTTTGTCAGATGTCAACAAGGAAATGGCGCCAATGACGCGGCAAAATCCGGTTTCATATTTACCGACCTGGTACAGAATAACACCGTAAAATTTTAATGTTATCCATAATTATTACACTATAATTAAAATAACTCTAATTGAAAATACTTGAGAGTTAGCTTGCACAAAGTTTCAGTATTGTTTTCAGCATGAAAGTGTCGACGATACTATCAGTAATTTAAAGAGAAATTAGCATTGAACGAATGTCTGTTAATGAAGTTGTACAGTGGCGAAAAGAGAAAAGAAAGGAAACGGCGAACACCTGGGCAATCTTGAGCCCCTAAATTTCGATAAACGCGTCTCGTGTTTCGTGTCAAGCCGCGATAGCGGAAAAAAGTATATAACGTATATCTTAGCGGCCAGGAGAGACACTCCTCTCGTCGTAATGATCCACTTTTCGGGGCCTAAATGAAAAACGCTTCTGTCGCGATCAAGGATCCGTTAACGCCGTGTATATATACGTTTATATTATTGCCTCATAAATATACATTATATTCGTGCAGTAGGTTAAGTTTTTGGTCGAGTTGAGAGCGTGCGAGAGATCGTCGACGGTAGGTAAAAGTACAACGACGGAAGTACAACCCCCGTGTCGCTCGGTTTTGGCCTCGGTGAACCTGTAAACTTTTGCCTTCTGTTTGCCTGACACGAGCCACATGCGAGCTACTCACGGACAACGCGCCTGAGCCACTTCCGGTGCGTGTTCGTTACTTACTTTTTAAATTACGCTTTTCCCGTGCACGCGTAAAACGTAGGAACGAGGTAAAATTGTCGATGGATATATACACGAATGTGTAACACTTGGTCGAAAATTTACATGGCACAAAAGGGATGTGAAATGATCGGAAACGACATTATGATTAATTTGACTATTACACGAGCCTCTTTGGCTATTGTGTTAACGAATTGTATCTCACTTTACATCTATAATCTTTTAATTTGATTCACGGATCCCAATTTTACCTGCGGAGTTACCCTAATCAATTACAAACTTCTTTTCCATGGTTAGAAATTTTCAAAGGTCCGCCATATTGGATTTAATTATTGAGCACCATACAGAAATTCTTTTCCAGGACATTCGGTATGTTACGCTTGGCTGACTGCGTTTCTTTTTTTTTCCTCGAAGTTTTAAGGGTCTTTCCAGGTATCATTAAGATGCGCCACGTGCCTTCGTGCATGAAAACATACATATAAATGAACGCGCGTGCCCAGCCCCCGTCGTTGATCTCAAGGAGGAAGTCAACGATTGTCCTGCTTTACAGGGGTGTCTCTTGCGAGTTCAGGGTGTCTCGAAGCACCTGCCCGATTATGGCCCTAATCTTTAATTTAACGATCATCCAAGAGGCTTTAACTGCCACTGAGATTCGGGCAAGTGCTCGTTAAAAATTCAGTTTCATAGTTACTCTCTCATTTCTAGTCATGTGCGTGTTCCCTCTTCTAGGATATAACACGATTAATGTCTCAATAGTATAGTAACGAGAGAGCATCGATGAAGAGAAGATGTTTTCGAGGAATTTACGATGTTGAAGGAATCTGCAATAAAAACGACAGCAAAAAATTGTTCAGCAAAGGGGATGAAAAAAGCGGGGAACCAAATCAGCGCCAGTGAGAAAGTGTTCTTGTATAAAAGTACGAAAGATCATTAAGCGTATTGTGTCTTAATTGTGAACGAAAATTAAGATGATCATTACTGTTTCACAAAAACGTAATGATTTATTGCTTATTGTGTAATTAAAGTTTACTGCAGTCTTTGCATTTCTTCCCATTTTCTACATTTTCTACAAATCATGTATAAGAAGATTGCTCGTGCTTGCGATCAGCAACCGGACCCAAAGACTCTCCATCGGGTCGAGAGCTACAAATAATCTTTACTTATACACCGAGGAAAGCTATGGTAGCACGTATATACTCAGGCGGCGTGTCGCACGCTATATAACGTAACCAAGATGCCGAGGAGTCTTGTACGAAAGTGCCTCTGCCGCGATTCCAGAAGAATTTCCTCGGGAATCGCGCATTCTCGTAGATTTTTATTTTTTCTACTATCGATCCTACACGCACGCAAGAGCCTCTCGGTAAAGAGATCTAGCAATATAGTAATTCCGTGGTGGGGCTATATACATGTAACATATAGCTGTATAAACTATCTGGCCCGAAGCCCGGTTTTCACGACGTGAATCTTTCTCATCCAGACTCCGCCGACACTATATAGTATCTCCCGGTGAGATGTTAGTAATCGATGCTTGCGCGTGCATCAACTCATCTATATATTTTGTCTCGCTCTGTATCTCTTTTTTTTAAAGATAACCTCGCGTGCATTGCGAACAGCTCCGATCATTTGGAACGAACAAGTTCATGGAACTATCACGGAAAACGATTTATCAATCAAGAAAGTTTTGTATATCTCGGTAAAGCCATACCGTTATTGATTTTCAACGGGCAGGGAGGGCAATTTTTCTTTCGAGCCTCGAATCAACACTAAAAAAAGATGCTTTGTAGACCTGGACGAAAAGAAATGTTGAGGGGATGCTGATTGTTTTTTTTTAAATTGAGGAATCGAAAATCCGCGACGATTAATTTTTTGGCATAGCAGACGTGATGCAAATTTTATATAAAAATATGAAAAATCGTTATACTTGTACTTTTGAGCGTGTTGATTTTTGAAGAAGAAATATCATCACTTTCTGAAGAAGTATCATCACTGTATTTGGAAGTAGGAATTTAATAATGCATGAGTTTGAGGGCTGGCATACCGCTGCGCGCACTGAAAACCGAGTAAATTTGACAAATTATTATAAATGTTATATGGTGAACAAAAAATTAAATTGATGATTTCACTTTTTTTATTAACTTTTCAATCAAAAGAAAAAAAATTAAAAAATATTTTTTCTTAATATTAACGTTATTTTTTATGGGTATAAATGGACTACTGATGAAAACCACGGTGCCTCCTTGTCGACATCATAACTTCACCAAAAATGATCCAATCTGCAAAAATAAAGACGAATCTAGTAAAATAATGTTGTAGTAATAGTCTGGCGGAGGTATATTTTTTTTTTTTTCAAAAATAAATAAATTACAGTATTTCAAACTTTAGTATGCAATTAAAAAAAAATTAGTGTTTAATAATTTATAAAAAATTGTCCAACCAAAAAATAAAAAATAAACTCTTGTCAGACACAGAGAAAATAATTATGAAGATTTAAAAAAAAGTTAAAATATATTTAAAATTGACTGAGTTATCGTACTGACACTGTTCAAAAATATAGTTTCGAGAAAAACGCGTTTAACGGAGGAAATAGGGTTAGGACAGCGTTTTCTCAATGATTTTCATGAATTTTTTTATAGTATAAAAAATATATATAATTTATTGGAACTTTGAGAATATTTTATACATACATTTAAGTATATACTATAAAATGTTTATACATATATTTAAGTATAGATTCAGCATTTTGCGTACATTCTGGAAGCCGCAATTTTCATCCGAAATCAAACGAGGTTGGAATTTACTTTTATTATATGTCTCTCTTCTATATGAACCTAAATGCTATCAAATAAATAGAAAACTGAATTTTTTACAGGGGACAAAACAAAAAAGCATGATTTTTTGCTAGTTTTTACAACTTTATTTGCAAAAAAAAAATTATTTTAAATAATGATAATATTCCGATTTTAAGTTCATATAGAGCGCAATACTATGAAGAAAGTAACTGCCAATTTTCAAAACGATTGGTTGAAAACTTTTCAAACTAGCGTGTACGCAAGTTAAATAAAAGTCGTTTTCAGAAAAACGCGTTTGAAAAAATAGTACCAAGAAAAACAAGCAATATGGGGTCGCTAATATTTTATAGTGCATACATAAATATATGTATAAAAATTGTATAGTATATACTTAAATATATGTATAAAATATTCTCAAAGTTTCAATAAGTTATATTCATTTTTTATACTATAAAAAAATTCATGAAAATCATTGAGAAAACGCTGTCCTAACCGTATTTCCCCCCTTAATGGCTTATAACAATAGAACGAGTCGAAATTTTCATTAAAAATTTTGGAAACATATTTTTCAATAGTTTTACTAACAATGTATGAAATTTAAAAAAATCGACTTTTTGAACCGTCTAACCCTATTTCCCTTCTTAAAGTTTCTGGCAGCTACAAAACCGAGTTTTATGTCCGGTCACATTTATTGCTAAAACTTTGTAACGGAGTGGAATTTTCTTAAAAGGTTTTTTTTGAAAAATTCTTAAAAGTATAAAGAATAAAAATCTCTAAAAATGAAATCGATTTATTGAAAATTTCAGGGGTATATGAGCGCTTAAGGAATAAAAATCGACAAACTTTTTCTAACTAGCTGTTATTGGCAGGTAGTTAATTCGGTGAGCCTCCCTGAAAAAAGTTCAATCGCTTTAACCTGTATCTAAAAAGGATTAGGATTTGTTGATTCCTTGAAAATTCATTTCTTCTGCAAATACAAAACTCCGTGTATGAGGAAGTGAAATATGCTTTATTCGTATCTCACAAATCAATTCGTGTCTGTCGTACGTCTCGTATCTGCAACGAGCCTAGAAACCGAACATATAAATTTTCAGGGAGATATCCCACACCTTCCAAGCGCGCAAACCTCGAATTCCTTTACAGCGGTTTCGCTGGTTGGTGTATTCCGCGAGTTCATAAGACACGTACAGATAATCAAATGTTGGAGCTATTAATTAACCGTGTGTCCAGTATGGGTTCGAAGGTTAATGATCATTTAATGGATTTAACGTTATTAGAATAATTAATCAAAGAAGATGAAAATAATTCATTCGGTCTTTCCACCGTATCGCGTCTCTTAGATCTCTTTCATCTTTATCAATCTTTCACGATCTTTTCACATCTAACGGCATCGATCGTAGAGAATTTTCTTTTTCTTTCTTTTAGGGTGAAAAACAATTTTACGAAATTTTTTAGTGAAAATATTTGCCTCATTCTCGTATACGGGAGAGAACCTCTTAAATACGTTGGCCAAATCTCATCCCATTCTTTCGTGTCTACGTCTTCGTTCCCTCACCGTTCTTATGTTGGCCCACCCCCTCGTGCAGAAATGATGAAATCCTCAAGGCGAGGATCACTCTCCTTTGTTCGGCTGTGGAACAGTGAAGAGAAGAGAGCGCATAAGGTAAAGGCAGGTATATTAGGCTTTGGTTTCCTTCCCATGGCGATCCAAGACTGTGTATACGACGATGAGAGGACCAGAGCGAATGAGACGACGACGAGGGGGCCAGGTATCGAAAAATCTTTGGGATGGCGCGGCTTTTTAGGTATAACGCTGCTGTTGGTTGCGTCGAGAGTATCGGCAAAACATCTCTGGGCAAAACGAACCGAATCATCCTTCGAAAAACACTATATATACATGATTTTTCATTTTCAATAGAAAAATAGAAACTTTGCGGAGTACAGTACTTTTCTTGATTATCTCCCATTAATTTTGTGCTTCAGTCGGAAAGAGTTAACGCTGCTTGTCATTTTGCCGCTCCGAGGTGGCATTGCTCGTAAAATTGATAATTTTCCCGGTGAATTTTTGTTCTTCTACAGTCGTCACTAAACTCTTGAATTTTTCTTGATGTCATCTTGACCTTCCGTGACATTTTTTTTTTCGGCACAACGATATGATCTTCTCGTCATTTTACTCACGTTCTAACTTTATACAGGAAAGCCTGCACCTTGTATTTTTCTGACGGGAAAGAAAAGGGTGAATTTATATATATATATATATGCGTCGATAACGTTCTTTATAAAATACAGTCGCCGTTGTACGGGCAAAGCACTTACGTCACCTACTTCCCGAGTTATCACCAAGCTTTTTACGTATAAAAGGGAAAAACCGATGAAGCTTTATAGCCGGGAGTTGCGGGAGGCTAAAACGCAGCATGTTTCCTCGATAAATGCAGAAACTACGAGACAGCAAAGTACACATATATCTTGTGCTTCTATGCATCTCGTTTTTCTTTTGCTCACAAATTATCCCTAATTTCTGCAAAGTGGAAAAGCATCGGGAGTTTTTTCAACCACCCCATTTTCGTCGCTCTTTTTCTCCTTACCGTCCTTGAAAAAAGTCTCGTCCCGTATTTTTGCCCTCGTACGCCAGCCTGGCTGGCTACACACATACACACATACACACACACAAACACATACACACGTGTCAGACAGACGAAGAAAAAAAAACAGCAGTGAGCGAGTTGAAAAAAAAAGTACGAAACAAAAGAGTGAAAAAGATGTTCGTTGCTGCTTATATACGATAACGCATCCCATACACTATATGGAGTTTCCCTCTTTTTCGTCTCTAAACTCGCTCGATGCTCATCCTCTTTCGGTATATATTGTAATAAATGGATATATATATATATGTATAGTGTTATATACATCCATGGGCACGCATCCCTCGGTCCACGAAGGACTATATTCGATGACTTAGAGACGAAAGGGTTTATGGAGTGTGTATAAGCAATTTTACTTGAAGTCTTTCTGGCACTGATCCATCTATGTTATAGCTGCGTATACTCGCCTATATGGCGTTCGGCATAGTGGTAGATGCCCACGGTTGCGGCATTCGGGCAGAATGAATGCTCTCGCTGCTCGTATCGTAATGGCGGGACGAAGTATATACAGGGAGACCGTTTCGTTGTATCAGGGCACGCATGTGCGTCAGTAAAAAGGGGCAAAGACAGCTAAAACTCAAAGCAATAGCCACACAATATATCCATATATATGTACATGAGTACAGTAGAGAGAGTGAAAAATGACGGCGAGCATTTATTCTATAAAATATATATGGGATATTCGACATGAAGTAGAAGGGTTTTGACGGGGCAATTGTTTTGGAAGGGAATTAAATTGCGAACAGTGGCTTCAAGAATGAGAATTAAGAAAAAAAAGGAGACACGATAAGATTTCGGAAACAATATATTTCCTTGGCAATTAAAAATTTCGGAGTTTAATGGTTTGTAAAGTAAAAATGAACATATTAACCTTTCGAGAATATTATACAAATTTGATGACGTTTCATTAAGCCGTTTTCAAAATAAAGTATCTTAATAAAGTAGTAGAGATATAGATGTTCTTCAACGAATTGATTCTTATTTTGTAATCAACAATGGCGAATGAAGTGACTCGAAAATAAGTCCTCTGAGAAAAATGGGATACTCGACATGAAGTAGAGCGATTTTGAGGAGGGAACTATTTTGGAAGGAAATTTATTTGCGAACAGTGGCTTCAAAAACGAGAATTAAGAAAAAAAGGAGACACGATAACAAGATACGGGAAAACAAAATCGTTCTTGGCAATTGAAAACTTCGGAGTTTAATGGTTTGTAAAGTGAAAATGAACATATTAATCTTTCGAGAAGATTATACAAATTTGATGACGTTTCATTGAGCCGTTTTCAAAATGAAGTATCTTAATAAAGTAGTAGAGATATGAATGTCCTTCAAAGAATTGATTCTTATTATGTAATCAATAATGGCGAATGAAGTGACTCTCAAATAAGTCCTCTGAGAAAAATGGGATATTCGACATGAAGTAGAGCGATTTTGAGGGGAGAACTATTTTGGACGGGAATTTATTTGCGAACAGTGGCTTTGAAAACGAGAATTGAGAAAAAAAGGAGACACGATACGTATCTTGTTATCGTGTCTCCTTTTTTTCTTAATTCTCGTTTTTAAAGCCTGTTCAAGATACGGGAAACAAAATCTTTCTTGGCAATTAAAAACTTCGGAGTTTACTGCTTTGTAAAGTGAAAATGAACATATTAACCTTTCGAGAAGATTGTACAAATTTGATGACGTTTCATTGAGCCGTTTTCAAAATGAAGTATCTTAATAAAGTAGTAGAGATATAAATATCCTTCAAACAATTGATTCTTATATTCCAACCACGAATCACGAATAAAGTGATTCCCAAATAAGTCCTCTGAGAAAAATGATCTCATTTCACGTAGAATAGCCTATAAACTTTTGTACACGACGGGCACGTATAGAGGATGCAATGTCTGTAGTCACGAGCTACACACACACATGTCAGTCGAGAAAAGTACACACGTGAGTGCGCGAATCGAGCCTGAGGCCCTGCTAGAAGAGAGACATATATATATATGAGGATTGTGAGGGCTGTACATCGGAGGGTTGGAAAACATGGGAGGCAAAAGCGAGAGAGAGCGAGAGAGAGCAAGGGAGCTGGAGCGAAAAGAAATTCGCCGGAGGGATGGTGGAAGCAGAACAAAATGCAGGAGAAAAGCATGGAACGAGATGACTGAGGGGGTTAGCTGATGGTGACGGTCGGGAAATATATCGGAGTATATATGGAAGCTTCAGTAAACAAGACTCGAGGGTAATGACAATCACTTAACGAAATTCCCATATTATGTTGGAAATTTTTATTTTTTCTCACTATTTATCGAACAACCTGTACGAGAAGACTTTTGTTTTACTTTTGTTTTTACAACTTTATTTGCGAAAAAAAATTATTTTAAATAATGATAATATTCCGATTTTAGGTTCATATAGAGCGGAATACTATGAAGAAAGTAACTGCCAACTTTCAAAACGATTGGTTGAAAACTTTTCATGCTAGCGTGTACGCAAGTTAAAAAAAAATCGTTTTCAGAAAGACGCTTTTGAAAAAATAGTGACCACTCGGTTATACACGTGGCGCGCTCGGGGCCTGAAGGAGATCTATTCACTTTAATGGCTTATAACACTAAAACGAGTCGGAATTTTCATTGAAAATTTTGGGAACATATTTTTCAATAGTTTTACTAACAATTTATGAAATAAAAAAATCGATTTTTTGAACCGTCTAACCCTATTTCACCACTTAAACCCCACAAAGAAATATCTAAGCTTGAAACCAAAGTCCAACATTTGCGTTACATTTGAGTCCTTCTTTATTAATGGCACGTGATTGGCAATACCTGATGACTCGCATTGCCCCCTAAAATTGCCGGTAGACTGATCGACGAACGGAATACATAAGCGGTGAGCCAGAGAGGGAGAGAGTAAGAGAGAAACGGATTGAACAAGAGAGTAGAGTATACCGCGGGAGAGTGTAGAGAGGTACACATAGAGGAGTAGAGCCGACGAAACGTTGGATCGTTCGGTGCTGCCGGTAGCAACGACCCTGGATGCATCGACTCCTGGGGGCTTGCTCGGCGGCGAGGGTGAATGTGGTGGGTACGGGAACGGAGGGTGTACACACATCTCCGTCTACACGTTTTATACAGATATTACAGTGGTGGATATCGGAGAGGAGGACGAGGAGGGTTGAATTCATCCAGTGTGTGATGAGAGGGAGATAGATCGGTGGATGAGTGGGAGCGAGAGATAAACGGGAACGGAGAAAGATAGAAAGCCATTCTAGTATGAGAGCTTACTACTACATGCTACTGTTACATATACGATGCTATATGTATATAAATACCCGAGTGAGGGTTGAAAAGCCGGCGGTACCTCTGCTGGGAACCAACCACCCCTAAGCCTGCCTACTTTCTCTGTCGCTCCTCAGGAAGGATCACGACCGGGTGACGGAAGCAACGAGGAGAACGGAGAGAGAGCAAGAAGACTTCTAGCAGTATTGGTACATCCACACATCCATTAGAAATATATGGGATATATACATAACATTATAGGGTGACCAGCGAGCTTTTTCCATCTCGCTCCCTCATTTCCCAGTTTCCCTAGATCTTTCGTTGTGCCTTGCACTCTTCCCTCGCCAATTCAGCATCCCTTAGACGGTTCTCCATTCCTCTCATATTTCATCTCCCTCTTTCGTTACATACACACCAGCATATCCTTCTCTTTTCCTCCCTTGTACTCTTGCAATTTCTCCTGGTTCTCTCGGTCTTCTCGCACTCTTTTCCTCCATCCAACGGACGAGTTCTCTTTCTCTCGCTCTCTGACTCTCCTCCGCTTTATAGTATATATATATATATATATAGTATACACTCTCTTTTCAACCCCCTGAGTTTATTCTCTCTCTTTCTCTCCCGTTACTGCCTCCACTATAACGCCGCCGTGCTACTGGCAAACCGACTCGCACACACTGCTCTGCTCCCGTTCTGTGCTTCGGTCCTCCGCTCACGCTATTGATCCCGCAGCATCCACCGCGAAATAACGACGTGCCCCCTCCTTCCCCCGTGTCCCCGGAGAGGGGTAGTCGTAGTGGTAGTAGTGCTGGGCTACACTGGCCTCTGTCTATATATTTACTAGCGGCGGACAAAAGGGCACAAGCCACCGTTACTTTACCCGTTAAATCGCGATTGTAAAGCCCTTTTGTTTACTAACGTTCCATATAATATGCCTGTGTGCCTTTCCTGTACTACCCTCTGCTGAAATACACCGGTGTAGGAACAAACGTGCAACGTTGCGATGCAACCCTGCTACATACGTTGCCCTCATCCTACGAAATTGTGCGTTCTTCCACCATAGCTCCCGCGGTGCTCCGTTCTTCACTCTGAGGGCGCTCTATACGTGGTTCAACGACGTTATCCCTTATACGAGCTTGCGTGAGCTTTCTCAACGCCCTGTCCTCGTAATGTCCGAAGGAACGATGACGATTCCGAGCCACTGGCGAGTACGTCTCGTCGAAGAAATCTTCGGGTCCGTGACGATATTAAAACTCGTCAATTTCGTCGACGACATGTAAAACAATATAGAATATTTAATTTAAAAAGTTTGACGTAGCTCGCGATATATCAGCGTGCTTCAGCCTCTCGTATCGATTAAAAAGTCGCCAATGTCTTCCGTAGCGGTCCATATCGTGCTTTTTTTTTCTCAACTCTCGCGCTGTCATGGCATTCAATATTACGAATAATATATTGATCCATTTTTCTTGCTTATTCCAAGCCACGCGTTATTGTGATTTATGTGCGTCGCCGAAGATAACATCGTCATTCCTCTTTCGACGCTGGGAAAACATCATTGGTTGAAGGGTGGGATGACCCGGAGAGCTTGCGGAGTTTCAACGTATCAGCAATTCTCAGTTTATTTGCCAGGCTTCGAGCAACCCTTCGAATATATTTTCTCGCCCTCCGTCAGGGTTTTCCCTTTAGATATTATTCCCGGGATACGATGCTGAACGATGGGAATGCAATTTTCAGCAGGTCTCGTTCGCCTCTTGTATTCTACTATGTGTGTGGGAATAAAATTTCATGGTAAACCAGAAGTGATGGATATTTTCCAGAATTTTATTGATATTCAAACGAAATAATTAATTTTCGTACGTTCCATCGTGTAGTTTCTCGAAAAAATTCTCTGAAGTATTTATATATTGTTTCACGTTTTTCAGCGAAGAAATCAGAAGCTTTACGAGTAGATTATTCGCCAGGCTACGTTTTTTAACATTCATTTGATTCATCGGAATAAAAATATTAACAAATATGAATCTCTATGATGATTTTTACATTTATATTTTTTTCGTAATTTTGCTACATATAACCTTATAGATTATTGAACAATGGATCACCTTGGATATTGTTGTCAAAAAGAGAAAGAATTTTTTTTTTTTATGGAATATCTGTATTCTCTTTTAGCTAGCTTTTAATAAAAATGTTAACAAATATGAATCTCTATGATGATTTTCACATTTATATTTTTTTCGGAATTTTTCTACGTATAACCTTATAGATTATTGAACAATGGAGCTCACCTTGGATATTGTTGTCAAAAAGAGTAAGAATTTTTTTTTTAAATGGAATATCTGTATTCTCTTTTAGCTAGCTATGCACTAATTTTTCCTATAGCTAGATAGTGGTACTGACGATATGGAAGCACAGAGATCTGTTCGATCTTTCGTTCGGATATAGAGCTCAGTAGCTTTCGTTTTCTGTCTTTTCTCCATTCGTTTTGCTCCCATCATTCGTCTCTCTTGCTCTATGTATATCTTTTTTTTTATCTGATCTCGGCTGTGCCTATCCCTTTTTGCAGGATGGTCTGTGAAGCTCTCGCTGGTTTTCCGCTCGATCGGTAAGAATCCGCTATATGTATATAAGGGGGTTCAAAGCAGTATAGAGCAACCATTTGCCATACATAAGCGCTATATAGAGAGTAGTAAAAGAGAGAACAGAATCGACGGTGTGGCTCTGAGCTCGATGATCCTCTATCCTTCACGCACATCCAACAAAACCATGAGAGAAGCTCGGCCATCATACAGAAAGTTTTATCCATAGTATAGCAAGGGTGACTAGCTCTTTCTCTTTCTCACCCCCCCGTACTATTATCCTCTCGCAACCCCAACGAGGAGACCTTGCTGCTGCTGCTGCTGCTGCTGCTGTTCGTGGATCGATCAATGCGTTGCCAGGACACAAAACCTATACATATAGATACCAAGCGAAATATTTTGCACGGTTATAAAATCGCCTAGGAATTAATGGGAAAAAAAAAAAAACGTTTATAATACAAAAGACTTTAGCGAGTGTGTAGATTGGAAAATCGCGCACCGGGCTTATCCATTTAGCCTCGCGAATATATTGGAAAAAAAATTCATCAGGATTCATAACGATACAACGAATTTTATTCATTTAATTCAATTTAATGTTTCGCCGAAACTCAATCGTATTTCGTTCGAACGGCATTCAATTTGTCCACCGTGTCGAGTCATCGACAAAAAAAAAAAAAAATAACATTATTTATGACGAAATAGCGTGATTTCGGGCGTTCGGACCATTCCGCAATTTCGTGAGAGAGGCGAAACGAAGATCGAGAGCTTCCAATGGATACGGGAATCGTGAGGCGTGTGGCAGATGCTCGTTTCACGCTCCCACAGTTCATCCGGAATTCCGGAGAGTGCTTCGTCCTCGTTGGACTATGTATAACCAACGAGAGAAAAAGAGAGAGAGAGAGAGAAAGAGAGAGAGGAATTTTCTTGCGCCCAAGGGAACCCCTCATTTTGCCTTTCTCGTGCATTTAGTGCAGAGGGGGAACCTCCGAGAATGGTGTTAATTTCGAGACTATGTAATAGGGCTATGCGAGCGACAGAAATAGAGAGAAAGAGAGAGAGGAACAGAGAAATTTTACGCTGAAAACAAGCAACCAACTTGAAATGTGTCGGAATGGGGATTTTAGTTGGCGGATTTATCCAGCAGTTGAATAACTCCTCGATTTTATGGCGCGGCACTGAAATATATTTTCTCTCCGTTCCTCCTCTTCTCGATCTTTCTTCTTTTGCTCAATTCGGTAATTGGCAATAATTTTTGTTGACTGCTCTCGCGAAGTGCTGCTCGACTTTCAGTACCGCGCTCTTCGGGGAAAAAAAAAGAACAGAATTAATGGATGGTGACAATAAAAATAACATACGTAGAACGAAGGAATTATCCTGTTGAGATAAATCGTTGAGGAAAAAGGTACATAGTGGATGGCGTTAAATAAATTACGATTAATTAATTATGAATAAGTACAGTAATAATAATATCTGGAAAGTATAATGTATAGAAAACGAAAAAATAATAATTTCATGGGGTTTCATGGAGTATTTCCACTACCCCCTCGATCTTTTCGTATACAGGAGCGCGGTGACGGTTGACAAATTAGCATAACAGGGTATCGACCCAACTGCCGAGTCAAGCCCGATTTCGAGTCGAAAAACCCCCTGCCGGGTTTCCAACCTCGTCTCGAGTGCCAGTTAGGCATCAATGCGACCCAAGATCTGATATAACGTTCAAACAGGAGTCCGTTATATATACACACACCACCTACCAACATCACATTCAACAACGAGTATGAATCCACCCTTTAACCACCCTCCTCGTTCGTTCATTTCTCATTCTCGTTCTACCATGCTTATTTTCTTTTTTTCTTTTATCTCCTCTCGCCTTTTATTATTTTCCATAAATAAATAACCAACCCTCTTTATTCGGACCTCTTGAGAACTTCATTAGCCGAGGGGGTTGTTTCCGAGAAAGGGGAAAAATGATATTCAACAATACAGTCTCCAGACAACGATTTTCGGGGGCTTTGTAAGGACAGTTGTAGGCGTACTATTTTCGGCAAATTGCCAAATTCCCAGGAGATTATTTAATAATGATACCGAGAGCATCCGCAATTTACTTGCCGTTCGTGAATGTTAGGATTCACGTTTCTGTGATGAATGTTTTTTTTTTCTTTTTAGGTACGCTGAGTAAGTCGATTTCAGGTTGTTACAGTGTCGGGCACTATCAAATTAGTGCGAAATTTAAGGTAGTAGTCTGATAACTTACGCCAATTTTCATGTTTTTTTTGGAGGGCGTTTTTTTGTGGAAAAATAAAAATGAATCGTTTTGGATATTTAGGATGTTTTTATTTACATATTAAAGATACAAAAAAAAATTTGTTTGAAAAAATTTAATAGTTTATTATTATTATCATTATTGATCGAAGCTGGCATCTCGAAAAAAAGCGCGTGGGTGGCCCCGGTGATTTTGGCTCTTGATGTTATCTGAAATAAAAAATTCTTAATAATTCTTAATCTATAGACATGTTATTCTGGTCGGAACTACTGAAGTTAAATTTCATGGATAAATAACAAAATGGCGGACTTTGGAAAAAAAAGTCCTTTTATTTTAGCAAAGAAGGGGTTGTAAAATTAAAAAAATTTTAACTTCAGTAGTTCCGACCACAATGCCATATCTATAGGTTAAGAATTATCAAGAATTTTTTATTTCAGATAACATCAAGAGCAAAAATCACCGGGGCCACCCACGCGCTTTTTTTTCGAGGTGCCAACTTCGATCAATAATAATAATAATAAACTATTAAATTTTCTCAAAAAATTTTTTTTTTGTATCTTTAATATGTAAATAGAAAACGTCCTAAATATTCAAAACGATTCATTTTTATTTTCCTACAAAAAAACGCCCTCCAAAAACGACATGAAAATCGGCTTAAGTTACCAGACTACTACCTTAAGGGCTCACATACCCCGGAAATTTTCAAAAAATCGATTTTTTTTACAGATCTTTATTCTTCATACTTTTAAGAATTTTGCACAAAAAAAACTTTTAAGAAAATTCTACTCCGTTACAAAATTATAGCAATAAATGTGACCGGACATCGGGTTGTGATGTCTGCCTTCCAGAAACTTTAAACGCGCGTTTCGAGGAACACGCGTTTAAAGTTTCGCGTTCGCGTTTAAACTATGCTTTTAGACAGTGTGAGCACGACAACTCAGTCAATTTTTAATATTTGTTTACTTTTGTTTTTTTTTTAAATCTTGATAATCATTTTCTCTATAGTCTGACGAGAGGTTTAAAAAATTTTTTTGTTGGACAATTTTTTATAAATTATTGAACACTATTTTTTTTTTAAATTGCATACTACAGTTTGTAATACTGTAATTTCTTTATTTTTGACAAAGAACAATATTCCCCCCGTCAGACTATCGCTACAACATTATTTTACTAGATTCTTTTTTATTTTTGCAGATTGGATAATTTTTCGTGACGTTATGATGTCGACAAGGAGGCACCATGGTTTTTATCAGTAATCCATTTATACCCGTGAAAAATAATGTCAATATAAAAAAAAAAAAAATGTTTGTTTTTTTTTCTTATAGTTAAAAAGTCAACAAAAAATGTGAAATCAACAATTTAATTATTTTTTCATCATATAACCGTTGTAATAATTTAAAAAATTTACTCGGTTTTCAGCGCGGGCAACGGTATGGTGAGCCTTTAAAAAGTTGACTTTTCACATTTTGTCAAGACAATTTTCCAAATATAACCCTCAATTGACTGGTGAAATTTCAACATAAAATTGTTAATTACCAAATGATAGAGAGAAAGCTTAGTGATTACGTCATTGGATAAATGTATCTCTGCTTCCAACAGATTTATATCTCATCAATTGGAACATTGAACTTCGCGAAGTAAAGGACTTTAAGGTTCGAGGCATGAGAAGGGGAATGAATGTTTGAGGATATCCGAGCGGTCGAACACCTCGAAGCGAACTGGGGTTGCGGCACGTCGCTTTCTCGTTCTCCTGGTTGGACTTTCGGCGACGGGGAAGCTCGGGCAACCACCACGAGACTGATCCTAATCTCTCCTTCCAGCGGGATACAAAATCCGGTAAATGCCCTGAATCAAAGGACTCCCGAAGGAAATTGGATCTGTTGAAAGGACATGAAAAGCCACGGGTATAAATGTCACCCCTTCGGTTATTGGCGAATTGCAAATGTTCTAAAAGACCATCTACTGGTTCGCAATAACATTAGCAGATACCTGGAGTATATGGGATTTGAATGTGTCGAAGATGTACCACCTCGAAAATAACTATTGACCAAGTGTTGCCAAGTAAAAGATTTTAGATAAAGAATCATTAAGAAATAAGAAATAAGATTTGGATCATAATCTAGGGTGTTGAATCGTTTTAATTATCTTTTATAAAAATACGAAAATACGGAATTCAATGTGAATTCAAATGTCTCCGTGAATCCAGGTCCGATGCTATATTCACGATGAGGTTTCCTTGCCATCGAGTTCCATGAAGGTTCAACGACCGGATTCAAACTCTCCTATTTCTCGCTCCGGGTTTTCCCGGTCCTCTTTCCTCTCGCCGGTCCAGCTCGAATCTCCCGCACAACTGGTGAGCTTTTATAAATCAGTCAACGAGGTAGAGTCCAGGAGATTCGCCATCCCCGGCTCTCTCTGGGCGCATCTCGCTCTATCGCTTTTTTTTCCCGCTCTCTCGCTTCTCGCTATACTTTTCTTTTTTACTGGCGGAATATCAATATCCATTTAGAGAAATGAGAAAGACAGAGTCAGAGAGAGAGAGAGAGAGAGAGAGAGAGAGAGTGGATCCTATTATTTAAACGAAGTGTCGTAACGATATAACTCCACCTGGCAGCTCGTTGTATATTCTCGTATTATATACACCGTAATTCTAGAAAATTGTCGTCCGTATTGATCGATAAAAGACAGCTATTAAGTTGGAACAATCGATTAGTATCAATTCGCTATTCGTAAAAGTACTCGAAAGATCTAACCATCAATGAAAATCACTACGTAACTCACACAAAATGACAGTAATTTTTGTTGTTGTAATTTCAAAAACCATCAAATTCTCACCCTTTCATCGATTCTCGCAAAATTCAATACCAAAACATCCTTAATCGTTGCTTCAGGGAAAAGAACAAAAGCAAAATTCCATCAAGCACAGAGAGGTTTTTTCATCCCCTCGCGGCACCAGCGCTCTCTCGTCGAAGTTTATTTCGCAATCTGAAAATAATAGTGCCTCTACCTGCTGCAAGTATATACGTATACACGTAATAGGGTAAAGGGTGGTTGGCACGAGAAAAGATCGGGGTGTGTAACGACGGAATAGCGGCCGTTATCGAAACGGCGTTAGCCGAGTGTCGGATGCAGCAGCGGAGGAGCACACCATAGAGAGTCGTATTCCAACGTAATTTATAAGAGCCAGGGAATAGATATGTGCCGGTCTCTCCCGGGGAGCGCGCGCTGCTGCGTTTCGATGCGGTGTGCAATGCACCGCTCACGGGGGGGTTGCTGCTCCGTTCCCCTTTCTCTCTCTCTGTCGTTGCACGTACATATGAGAGGGGGTTGATACGAGGTTGAGGGGGTGGACGAGACGGAGGTTGGTAGAAAATTTTGCAGCAGCCGGGTCCCGTGTACCAACGTCAGCGTCAGCAGCATGGGTGTAGCCACCTCAACGGTGCATCGAGAACGGGGTGGGTTCTTCCTTCATCCCTCTATACACCGGGTCAGTGGCCTCCGGTAACATTGAACCACCCCGTGGTGCAGTCACGGGCGAGGAGTGAGCGCATGCGTTAGACTCTGCCGGTAAGTCGAAAGCGCGCAAGCGCGCGTTCTCCCTCCTCGAGTGTGTGCGAAAAAAAACCGAGCCGCCATAAGGAGAGTCGACCGTCGCGGCAACCATCTCGTTCTTTCCCTCTGTGTCTCTTCTCTTTCTCGTTCTCTCCCTCTCTCTTTCGTCCTCTTCGCCTCTCCGTAGCGCGCAACGCCCTCCACCCTTGTGCAATCGCGAGGTCTCTGCACGCTTCGCCGGTACCGCACGCGGCCGGATGTCCTCGCCCTTTCAATTCGAGTCTCTTTCCCCGTGCCTCATGCACAGACGTTCACGAGCAATGTATCCATAGAGTGCGCTATTTAACTTGGGGTTATGTTATACACATCACAGTTATATAGTTTGCATGTCTTCGAAAAAGTATGTAAATCAGCGGGAGCACGACAGGTTGTCCGGACAATAGCGGGGATGGAATGTGAGTTACGTTACATGAACGACAGGGTCACCCCCCCCCCCCCCGCCCCCACCCCGCAAAGAAAAGTTAATTTGACCACTTGGAAGAGTTCGAGAGCCCGTCATTTCAGGGTGTCACGCCACGAACAGGAATATATAAGCACTTACATTAGTGTTATTATCTTCATTATTATTATCACTGATCACACTTTTTTGAATATCAGGCGTATCAGCAATCACCGAGCTATAACGATATTTTATCGCCTCGTAGTTTTTTTTTCTTCAGCTGATAAACGGAAAAATGATGGTCTGAAGTATGATAAAGTTTATTACACAGGCGTCCATTAGTTAATAATTCTCTACCCTCTCGGTTTTACGAGTTTCGTAGTGGGTTTCGATGTGAAACCACAAAAAAGTTTGTAAAGAAGAATTCGATACGATGGCGCGAGAAGCTGGGTAAAGAAAATGTTGGGCAAACGAGATTTGCACGAAAGCCATAGCGAGTTTGGAAAATCGGCGTTGAAAAAATGCCGATGATTTTTGTTATAGTTTGAACCAGTTTCCTAGGTCTCTCAATGGCTGCTTCTGGTTCTGCTGTTGCTAGCGATCGGTGGGTTCGGGTAAATGGCTTATCGATCGCGTTATACATGGAAAATTGCTGTTTCTGCTGCTGCTGGCAATGTGGCATGTCATGTAAGAGTATAGGCGCAGTGACGACTTACATAGGCGAACATCGTCGTCGTTTTCATCCCTCTCTCTCTCTCTCTCTTTCTCTCTCGTCCCTGTAGCCTAGTCGCGTGGAAAACGAGAGGCATATCTACCCTGATACGTAGCCCTAACCTCTCGCTATACTCGGTCGCTCGTCCACCGAACTCTACTCTACTCTAGTGCTTCAACCAGTCGATTGTTCTAGAAGCGCGACGACGTATCTCGACGACGGTGACGAGCCGGTGGGTCGCAGGGAGAAAGGGGCAATGTCCCCGTTTCCGAGGAGTCTCCGCGCTGAGCCCCTATTATATACCTTCTACTATTACCAGTGTGCTACGAGAGCCGGAGGGTAGTATTTTGCCTCTCTCTCTCTCTCTCTATGTGACACCAGTTTCTCGCTTCCATACTATACGCCCCTACGTACAAGTTTCTCTACGAGGTATATATACATTAGGGTGGTTCTTAATTTGGTGATGTTGGAAATTCTTTGGTATTGTTCCTCAAAAGTAATCAACATATCTAGAAAAAAAATTGGGCGCTAGCGGAACTTTGTCCAATAATTCTAACCCACCCCACCGAGCTGTCGAATTTTTATATGAAAAAATGCATGCATTCAAAATTTTGTTAAGAAAATTGTTTATTATTTCAAAACTATTTATGATAAAAGAATTTAATATAACGTTTTTGTAGGAAATATAATGCTCTACAAAAAAGGTATCTTGTGAAATTCTCGTGAATCTAATATTTATCACGTAATTAGCAAAAAACTGTCATCATTTATTCCAAAAGTCGATCATTATGGTCAAAACAGGAGTTTGACGTCGAATAGCTGCAATTTATTTTTCGTATGTATATAAGATTATGAAGAAATACGTAGCGCAATCAACAATGAAATGTAAACAATATTCAAATTTTCAATTTTATCAATTTTATTGTGAATTATAATGAATGATGTCATATGTTTTAAAAATCAACTTACAATAATGAATTACATCGGTTGGAGCAAATTTGCTTTGTTAATATCAGGATATTTTTTTTTATATTCTTCAATTATTTGTACAATAAATTGTTTCTGATCTTCATCATAAGTGAGACGATCATTGTACTCTGTAATAAGTTTCACTCCTCTTTCTGCAACATCGTTAATCACTTTAACTCCTTTAACTATTTTTAAGCCTTGTAAATAATTTTCATTAGAAAAATCCACTCGCTCACATCGATATCAAAAAATGAGGAGTTGATTTTAAATCTTTCGAAAAAAGCCATCGATTTGGAACTGATAAAGAAATCAATGTCCTTATCGATCGAAGAAGAAAAATTTATCATGAATGATAATAAAATTGATAAAATTGAAAATTTAAATATCGTTCACATACCGTTATTGAGTGCACTACGTATCTCTTCATATTTCTAATTGCATATGAAGAATACATTGCAGCTTTTCGACGTCACACTCGTGTTTTGGCCATAATGATGGACTTTTGGAATAAATGATGACAGTTTTTTGCTAATAACGTGATAAATATTAGATTCACAAGAATTTTACAAGATACCTTTCTTGTAGAGCATTAAATTTCCTATAAAAACACAATATAAATTTTTTTATCATGAATAGTTTTGAAATAATGAACAATTTTCTTAACAAAATTTTGAATGCATGCATTTTTTCGTATAAAAATTCGACAGCTCGGTGGGGTGGGTTAGAATTGTTGGACAAAGTTCCGCTTGCGCCCAATTTTTTTTCTGGATATGTTGATTACTTTCAAAGAACAATACCAAAGAATTTCCAACATCACCAAATTAAGAACCACCCTAATATAAATATAATATTATCTTCTCGGCTTTTCTCGCTATCGCAGTATAAAAAAAAGAATACTATCCTGCTGTATACGGGTCGTGGAACATGAACAGTTTAGATCAGCCCCATCACTTTAGGGGGTTGATATATTTTTTTCTATCCTCACTCTTATATTTACTCATTTTTCCTCTGTTATTTTCTCTCCTCTCACCATAGAAAAAACGATCAAATGACATAGACACTTGGGGCAACGATAAACGCACAAGTAGCGCGTTCTGCGTTCTGAAAAACGTTTCACTTATCAATTCCATGATCGTGCACTGTCAAGTGTAGAGTAGGGAAAATAGTGGAATAAAGTCAAAGATAATTGGTTTTGGGAAGTTAAGAATTATCCATTTTAAATTCTAGAATAAGTTTCAAGTAGAACGACATATATTTAAATGTGTAATATAGATATACATGCGGAGAGTACAGCCATACAATGCCAGTGGTCGAAGAGAAGTGATCGAGCCCGGAGTCTTTAGCGTCAAGAGTCCGGTAATAGTGGCAGTCAACCCTCATATGTTGCGATATTAATGTAACCGTTAATAATACTCACCCTCGCGTGTTTCTATCAAACGAGCAATCGCACGGAACCCCAGTAAACAGATCAGAGAGGGAATAGAATATCTCCGGCGGAAAAACGCTAGCAGGCGAATGCTATGCAGGAGAAGAAAAATGAATGTACGGGAAACGTGCGTGTGGCACCCTCGCAGATATCTCTCGTTCACGTTCCTGCTTTCCTACGGAGCATAGCAGCCTCTTGTATATTTCGGGTCCTGCTGCTCGATCCTCCGCTCCTTTCCTCCAGCTGATTGATGCTAGGGGATGAAAGATTGTTCGAGCATAGAAGAAGAGAGAGAGCCGTTATTCGTTCAAAGTTATACGGTGGACGTAACGGTAGTATCCTCGATACTGCCCGTAATAACGAGTCCGGGACACACTCTCATTCACCCTTCGCCCGGGGGATCCGTGCTCCCGATAATCCGCTACACTACGATGAGAAAAAAAAAAAAAACGTTACCCACTAGATCTTTATAAATGCCCATGCCGGAGAGTCTCACAGCTGTAGTTACGCAATGTCGTAACCCCTCAGTGCGCAAAACATGTGGTCACGTGGTTACGCTTCTATAGGCAAGGAAACTGTCGTGTCTGGGTTTGGGGGTAAGTTTTATTTTTCTACAAATTATTTATACAACGTGCCCCGATGTTGTCGTTCCTGATTCTGCCAATGAGAGGAAAACCGATTGGAAAATGGGACGCTAGAGAGTATCATCCTTCTAGGGGTTGTTATTGATTCTCGTACGGAGGGTTTATCTCTTGGCTTTAGACTTTCCCTCGGCGAAGATAGCGACCCCAGTGTTACGAAGCCTCGTGGCGTCGCAAATCTAGGTTGATGAATTGTCAAACTTCTTATCTAAGTGTGAGTTCTTTTTCTGCCACTGTCGACATTGTTGCCACTCTTGGCCTACCAACGGGATATCACATCTTGCGATTAATGGGGATGCAAGAGTCACTGAGCCCGCGATGAGGGTTAGTTTTATGAAAATGCAAGCAAGAGCAACGCAAAGAGAGAGAGAGAGAGATAGAAAATTAGAGAAGGCAGTGACGACGCGGAACCGCGCAACGAATGAAGATCGATTCCGAGTCTGGGTCAGCCGAGGGCGTTCACCCTCGTTGCAGCCCGGGAGAGACACCGCGGCACACCAGGGTCGTTGCCGGGGATTCGGCGGGGTAGGTATAGTTGTACGTATAGACTAGTTTCTATCCTATGCACTCTCTCTCATTCTCTCTCTCTCTCTCTCTCGAGTTGTGTGTGCAGTGGCAGTATGGCCCGCGACGAGAGGGTGAACGAGCGGGACACTCCCTATAGCCTCTGCTAACCGCTTGGACGTTCGAGTCTCTGTTCTAACCGTTGCGGAACATGCAAAATACATCCGTGTTCAAATATGAAGAAACGACAGAAATAGAAACGGTAGCGGAAATGTCAAACGAGACTCAACGCAATGAGGAATAATTCGGTAGGATGATTCCGCAAAGTTCGCAATTTAAGCCGTAGAATGTCGGATTCAACTTCCATAGAATCCGCGCAGACAAAGTTCCGTTTATTCGGATTGAAAGCTTGAAATCCTTTTGACCTTCGTTGCGTAGAAGCTAAATATTTTGTAATAAACGTGAGATTCGTAAAGATATTGTTCATTGAGCGTTTATAGCGAGGAGGTGCACGCCGAACTGCTGGATCTTCCGCTTTAACCTGGGGGCTGCAAACAACAGCAGGAGCGAGTCCTGGAGGACAAGAGGTGAATGATCGACAGGGCGGGACGTGACCTTTTGCACGAAGGGTAACGCGCCGGCAGGGGTTAGCCACGCGGGGTTGCCGTGAGCCACGGAAGCTGGGTGGTTTAATATTGGCGAGGTGGTAGCGGGTGAAGGGGGATGGTTGAATATGCTTTTGCCGGCACCGGTGTTTCTGCTGCTACTGCGCGCGGCCGAGGTTAATGCACGTACTACCTACTCCCATTTCGAATGCAACGTCCATTCCCCGTTGCGCTAATTGGTACTCGATAAGCTCACAAACTTTCCCTCCCCTCGTCATCTCTCGGCAGTGGTGCACTCACTTTCGTCACTAAAATATTATGTCATTACTTTGCCAAATTGACATAAATATAGATCGTCGATCGGCAGGATCGTTAAACGTGTTCCGAGCTAATACGATTTCATCCGCGCTAATGGAACGTATAAAGAGGGGAGAAATATTGAAATTATGACGGAACGAATAGAGACGCTTCTGCTCGATGACGAGTGCAATGGAACGCTTTAAACTATTTATACAAGCGTTATCTTTGTCCATAACCAAAGCTTAAAGTGGCAATCGATACAGCGTATTTGCAAATAATTTGTCTTGTGCCTCGGAGAGCTTTGACATGCGGGCAACGTTTAATTTCGGACTCTCGGAAAATCCAGAAACATCCACTATGCTGTGATTATATCGTTGCTGCTACGACTGTGAGGTCGTCGATTTTACGGCGGAGGGGTGGTTCCGAAAATAGCAATCGATTCTGTCAATGCTGGGGAAGCCTTAGGAAACGGGAAATTCGAGCATGGACGGTTAAATATTTGCTCTGGTCACATATACTGCTCATTCTTTGGACTCTTCGGACACGTTTTTCTTTTCGGACTCAACGTTTAGTGTTATTTATTGATGAAGTATTGAGAGGGTAGTTTTGTCGGAGTTTGTTATCCAGCGAGTTGTTCCGAAGGTTCCAGGAATTTGAATAGAGGCGCCACTCTCTGGAGGGTATCGATAATACCATCAGAGTCAATGGATCTTGATGGTATTAAGGGGATCTATCACACCCGCACTATCACTTCGAAAACGCGAAATGTACTTTCTCCGAAATGACACAACCGATTTGGATGAAACAAGCTTAGCCACTGGACTATGGTGGCAAAAAGTGGTTAAGCTTTTTTCATCCCGATCGGTTGTACCATTTTGGAAAAAGTAGCGATAAAAATTTTCAGCTGTCTCTCTAACACTCACGTGTCACGTGGTACATGTGCGCCTTCCCATTATGCAAAAATCCAGACTTTGTCACGACACTCATTTTTTCTTAATAAAAATAGACATGTGAGATAGATCATTTCGAGATCAAGGAAATAATATTAAAAAAAACAATTTTCTTCTAGTTATCATCGAATTGGCCGAACGAGTTGATTGGTAGATTTTTAAACAGATGGAGCCACGTCTCGGCAGTACGATCTACGATAAGCCTGTCTACTGTAGATTCTCAGCTGTTTGGGGGAGTCACAGTATTATATATCACGTTAGCAACAGGATCTTGAAGTATCGTATGATTACTAAAAATATTAATCCTTGCCGTACGATTATTTCTATTTTTTTAAATCGTCAATGAAGAAATAGTTTTTTGCAGTTTTCTCGAGTGCAGCCGAAGGTGCGTGTTACTAGGTGATTTTCAGACGCGTATCTTATTTTCGCCGAACGCGTTCATAAATTTCTTGTACTTCGCGGAAGTGAAGTTTTCTCTTCAACGGTCGATGCGACGTATTTATTTTTTAAATTCTCACAAAGTGCTAATGACGGACTTTCATCTTAAGCTTTGGCAGCGTTTCGTTACTTCGTGACGCGTTCGTAAAAATTGTGACATGCGTCAGCGAAGCTCGTGTCATTTGCGCTGCTTATCGATAAACGAAATTCGCATATTCATTTTTTACCGTGAACCTAATAGCGAGACATGATATTTTATTGAATTTTAGCACGTTATGACTGACATTACCGGCATTTTCAATAAGACAAGCTCCAGTTCTCCATGCTACAATCCAGTTGGCGCTGGAAGCATGTTTCCTTTATATAAAATTCTGCAGATTTCGTTTTACCGACTGAGCTATGTTGGATCAATACTGTTATCGACAGTACATAAAATCACCGTATTGTCCCCATCCGGCTCAAATCGATAGATCATTATTATTTATTGTCAAATTTGTATCTTTGCAGCAATAATTTAATTAAAAAAAAAATGGGAGTCTGGCTAGGAATCTTGTTGATAGGATTCGTTCTGCTGATTTGCGGCCTGATGGCAAAGAGCCTCTTGTGGCCTGGCAAACCAAAGAGAAGCATAAAAAATAAGCATGTCGTGGTAAATGATATTCGTTATTGAAAAATAATGTATAAATTCTCTTTGGTTTAAATAAAATCGTACCATCTTAAAGGATATTTGTTTTTTTTTTCCTCGATCGTCATCAAGGTAACTGGAGGCTCGAGCGGTATAGGAAAATGTGTGGCGTTGCTCGCTGCAAGAATGGGCGCTCACGTGACCATAATAGCTCGCGACGTAAAGAGGCTCAAAGCCGCGAGAAACGAAATTGTCGAAGCTTGCCTGGACAGGGACGCGCAAAAGGTCGAATTTCTCTCGCTCGACGTTGGCGACAAGTACGAAAATATCGAGAAGGCCTTTAACGAGATGGAAAAATCGATGGGTCAGATTTACATGCTCGTTAATTGTGCCGGTACCGCGATATGCGGTAAAATTGAAGATACCAGATCGGAAGATCTCAATCAAATGATCAATCTCAATTTGATCGGGACTTATAATTGTATCAAAGCCGTGACTCCGGGAATGAAGAGTTCGAGAGACGGAATAATCGTTTTGACTTCTTCGCTCGCTGCTCTTTTAGGTTCGTGAAGAAACTCCTTCGCTCTTAGTTTTATTTATTCGCACACAACGTTTACCCAATTTATCCCAGGAATAATCGGCTATTCGGCTTATTGCTGTACGAAATTTGCTCTACGCGGTCTCGCCGAGAGTATCGCGATGGAACTCAGTCCTTATAATGTCTCGGTGACGCTGAGCCTGCCACCCGACACAGACACGCCCGGATTTGCCGTCGAAGAATTGACTAAACCTCTGGAGACTAAGCTTGTGTCGTCCAGCAGCGTTTTGGTGAAACCTGATGCCGTAGCCGCGGCGTTACTCGACGATGCTTTGGTAAATAAATTAAAAAATATTACGTATGCATTCGACTGATCTTTTGGAAAATCCACGCACTCGTGATATGTTGAGGAAAAGGCAAAAACGGAATTATTTGTAATATCTATTGCGTGTACGCAAAAATTTACGAAAATCGCTGATTCGACTTTGATAAACTTTAAAAAATTGAAAAATGCCTGTAAACCAATGAATCAGTCGCCATTTTGAGAATCGAACGATTCCTAAGAGAATGAACATGAAATAGAGTCGTAACTCCATCGAGAAGCAGAGTTACAAGAAATTTAAGTGCGACCAACTAATTTATTTGCCAAAAGTCAAATGTCGATTTGTTTCATTTGTTTTGGAACGTCAATAAAGCGATAAATGTAAGAATTACCCTAAAAATTCTTTCGGCTGATAAATCAGTCAATTCCAGAAACAATTATCACGAATTGTACTTTATTTTTAACGTGTATCTTTTTTTTTTTCAATAGAATGAAAAATTCTTTTCCACCGTTGGTTTCGACGGTCAGATACTCACGATACTCTGTTCCGGAATGTCACCGTTCTCGTCAATATGCGATTTGATTCTTCAATCAATGCTGATGGGTCCATTGAGACTCGTGGGAGCCTGCTATCTCGTATCTTTTCGTAAAATCATCGAGAATTGCATGAAAACACGTGATATGAACAAAAAATCAAAATGAACGTTCGTCCGCGTCGCAAAATTTGTTTTCCGCCCAACGTTCCAATAAAAGCCACCGACGCACAATCTCCGACGATAAAATACACAAGAGAAAATTTAATAATGTACTTGAATGTCACGTGTTTGTATGAAATAAAAATAAAAATCTAAGAATACGATTAATTAGGATAGTTAACGGTTTTTTTTTTTCGTCATCGCACGAAGAAGAGTTTGTACGAAATAATAAAATCGTCTACAAATATATTGCGACAATGAGTCTGTAGCTTTTTTTTTTCCACGTCGTCCTGTAATGAAAAAAATTGGTGATTGGTATCGATTCGTGATTGAATTCCTCAACGGTTTGGCTTACTTTTATTTAGTATCCCGTAAGTTTTCATAGTATAATGTTCTTCATTAAGCTTTATGGTTCTTACACACATAGAGCGGGGTTCTTTTTTTTTTTTTTTCGTTCACCGCCCCACTTGCCACGATAGTTTACAACGAAACGCTTTACTTTTATCTTGTTTTCATTTTTTCTTCTCGTATGTGAAGAGTATGCGGACGAGAACGCCGTATTCTCACGATCGGTCGACGCGACTTCCGGTTGATCTCGAGACATTGAAGTGTGTTTTGAAAAAAAAAAAGAACAAAAATCATGAAATGAAAAATAGAAAAAGAACAATCAGCCTCGTGCCAACGAGAGAAATCTCGTCGGGTTGAGATTTCCGCGGAAGTCGCGTCGAGAAAAAAAATAAATAATAATACGTTTCGTCAGATTTTTCATACTGTTTTTTAGTTTCTTCCTTCATCCTCTTTGTCTTTTCTTTGGTGAACCGTGGGCTGAACTTATGCATACGAATGCTGGTAACGAAGTGTCTTAAAATTGCGAATCCATGATCGGTAAACATGTATTCTTGATTTTTTTTTCTTCTTTCGTTATCTTTCGTTTTCTTCGAAGTCGTCCTTCACCATTCATTCACCCAAAGATTACACGCGTGTGGCTCTTTTTTCTCTCTCGCGAAATCACACTTTTTCATTATATATACTCCAATCACTCGTTAAACTCAATCGTGGTCACACATACACACACACACACACACACATACACAGAGACTGCACTCACACGCTTTTTCCCCACTATTATTGTTTTTTTTTCTTTTTTTTTTCATTGTTCACCCTCACTCGTCTAGGCATCATCTCGCGGATTCGATGGTGCTATATCATTTCGTATATACACCCAGGCAATTTTGTATTAATTCGTGGGATTTTTTTGTTTTTTTTTTTTTTTTTTTTTTCGTTTTTCTTCGTTCTTCGTTTAAAATGTCTGTTGGAGAATCCGCGAGACGAGGCAAGCTTCGAGGTTTTAAGTCTCTCGCGATGTCCCCTTATTCGCTCGCTCGACAATGCTTCGTGTATATATATATATATATATTTGTTTTTTCCTATACCGCCATAAATATATCTCATAATAATAATAATAATAATAATAATAATAAAGATAGTAATATATATGACGCATTTCGAAAAAAATCGTGTGCGTGGTGTTTTTCTTTTTTTTTTTCTCTTCAAAATCAATTTACCTTTCAATTTTTTTAATCAAATATCATAACGTCATTATAATCCGGTAAATATATATATAATAAACAATGAATCAATGAATAATGATTATCGTCGAACGTTCGAATCAGTGGACGAGTCACATTTTTTTAACGAATTAATTAGACCAATCGCTATTGTAAACGTAACGATTATTATCCGTGGACGACGCGAACGCTTTTGATTGTTCGTGATTTTTGTTTTTTTTTTGTGCTTTTTTTTCCCCCATCATCGTTTATCGTAATAGTTCGACGATTCGCGAAGTCTTTCGCTCGAAAAGCTCACGAGCTTTTTACCGGAGCTTTGAATTTCTCGATCACGATTTAAAAAAAAAACGTCCAAGATGATTCCTCTGGCGATTTTTATCTGGCGAACACTCGTCGAGGTTCGGGATAATTTTTTTGTTTGTTTTTTTTTCAAGTACAAAGTATAGGCGGAGCGTGTCGTCCTCGTCGTCGTCGTCGTCGTTTCTTTTCGTTTTAGTTTTTTCTCTCTCTCTTTTTCTCGTTTCATTAGAATTAATGTCGCTATTGAATTTGGGACGCGACGAATATACAAATCTGTGCAAAGTTCCCGAGAGTCGCAACGACGATATGATAATTTTGTGATTTTTCGTCAGTTTGTTTTCCGTTTGCTTCTTCTCACTCAAATCCTTTGTTTTTTTTTTATTCGGTCGCGCGACGACACTCGGGCCTCAAAAGCACACGATCTCATTTTATTTTTCTCATTTAAAATGAATATAACGAAGGATAAGAATTGAAAAGGAGTAGTCGTGAAATTATAGGGTGTAACAGTAAACGCGCTCAAGCCAGAATGCATATATCGTGGATGTGCATTACGAATGAAAAATGAAAAATCAAACGCGCGACACTTAATTACTACAATAGACATTGGTACAAAAATTCAATGCTCGCTACGAATTATTTCTAAACGAATGTTACGTTTTTTTTCTTTCTTTCTTAATTCTTCTTTCCATTTAATTTTTTCTTCTTCTTCTTCCTATTCTTCATCTGTTCAAAGGAGTGACAAGGACGTCGATTGACTTTCGTTTCTCGCACGAGATTGCCGTCTTTGTTTTCTTTTTTGTTTGTTTCTCACACTTGGCTATCCGGCGAAAGAACTTTTCGTTTCTGGATTGTTATTTTATTTTTTTTTTAAACGGCCTCCGAGCGAGACAAGAAAGTTGCAAAAAAAATATATGGAGCAAAGTCCCTGTCGCCCCTTTTTTACATTAAAGTTGTTGTCATTCGACCAACGCAAGTCAAAGCGTCAGTCCAACGAACTTCTTCATTTTCCCTTTTCACTCATTCTCTCTCGCTCTCTCTCTCTCTGTCTCATAATTCCGCTCTTTCGTGATCTCGTGCTTTTTTTCCCCTTCAATCTGTGTAATTTTTTTGCTTCTTTTTAATCTCGTTGGTTAATAATTATCGGACAATATTCATTTATATCGTCATGTGTGTGTTTTTTTTCTTCTTCTTTCGTTAATTAAACCCTTAGTTTCACTTACCTACGGCGTTAATTAGTGTTACATCTATCGCGTGTGGCCTGCCCGTGCTACCCTCGATCGCGTTCGTTGAGACGGCGTGTCACCGTTTTTTTTATAATTTCTTTTTTTGCGCAAACTCTTTTTACGATTTCTTTTGTTTTTTTTTTTCACGTGCTATGACCTATTATTATTACTGTGCTCTTTCTCTCGTTGGGCCTGTAAATGAGCAGTGCGGTAGTTGTTTGTGATTCACCGGGAAATAGATTTGAGGAAACGGCGTTAATTAGAATTTTCAAAAAGTTTACAAAAAATATAATTAATTTTGTAATGATTTAAGACCGTCATCCCGTGGGAAGGCTCTCTTTTTACTTCTTTTTTCCGACAATTTTCTAGCGAACTAAATAAAGATACAACCGCGTAATTTTTATCACATATTTATTCACATTTTGAGCACACTTTACAATTTTTGCAGCTCGAAATCCTCGCTCATTGCTGTGGTACACGGCATTTTTTTTGTTCCAGATAAGCAAAACGCCCGCAATCGTGGTAACCGTTTTTTGAAAATGGGTGGTTAAATTGCCGTGTACCTCAGCAATGAGTGATGATTTCGGGCTGAAAATATTGTAACGAGTGCTCAAAATGTGAATAAATGTGTGGTAAAAATTTCGCAGTTGTATCTTCATTTAGTTCGCCAAAAAAAATTCCGAAAAAAGGGTAAAAAAGTGTCTTCACTCGGACGGCATTAATTTTGGAATGTTTTTGTTTTAAAGATCGATCAACAATTTTCAAACTTTTCGCAAAATGTTCCAATAATTATCTGATCTTTGAACTTTTTTTATATTTGTTTTCTTTCGTTTGTCATCATCGATCGTGTAATTGCGCAAACGTATTTACGAACCGGTTAGCACAGGCGGCCAGACAATCATTACCCAATGTGCGGTATTATGCTTTTTTTTCGTTTAAATTTAATTCTTCACCGCGTCGTTTAATGTTTTTTTTTAAATATTTTTTTTCTCTCGATTCATCATCGTTCTCACTTATGGCAAATTACACAGTAACTTTTGGGTGTCTTGTTTTTTTTTTTTACTTCTTCTCGTTTCTCATTAATTTTAACACGTACGGCATATCATAATTAACTTTATGTCATTTTATATACTATTTATTTACAGACAATCACATGAATCGTAGGTAATTCTAATATCATTTCGTATAGTTTGCCCGCCCTTTTGGAACTTCCCACCCTCAACTATATGACCGACTCGATTCCCTCTTTCTCGATCAATGTTATTTTTTTAAATGACTTTTTTTTACATAATTTATTCCCAGAGAAATCGACAAGGGAATTGAAACGAACGAAAAGAAAAAACACCTCGACATTTAACTCCTTGACAGCCTCCTCGTTTATCGTTCAGAGCTGAAACTTGTTCAATACCAAAAAAAAAAAAAAAACAAAAACGGAGAAAAACTTTGACAGAACGAAGATTTCTTTCGCGTCGAATGCGAACGCGATGCAAGCACATTTTATATTCTTTCGTATACGGTACGAGTTTTGTTTTATCTTCGCGATATAGTTTGGAATATAAAGATAATTTGTGCGGCAGCGTATCGGACACGCGCAAAAGAATCAACGATAAATTACAATTAGCTATTTTTTTTTTCTCAAATTTTTATTTTTCTATTTTTTTAGGACTCGAGCGATAGTTTTTTTTTTTCCTTTTAATGACTCGTCTGTGTTCGCAAATAAATTCGTGAACATTTGTTAATATCTCCTAATTTCGCGAGCACGTTTTTTTTTAAATGGCGAGTCAGTTGAACGAGTTGCATTTGTTTCATTTTTTTTTTTTTTTTTTTTTTTTTCGAGGTGTACGTAATCAATGCTCAATTTTAGAATTTTTCTTCGACCACTTTATGCTGCTCGTCGTCTCGCGATTGGATTTTTTTTTTGTTTTTCGTAATTTCTCTTTCTATAATTCTCGTTGTTGACTTTTCTAATCTATCTCGCGACGAGATAAATTTCATCCACTCGAGACGAGAAGCACATGACCGTGGAAGTCGACTACGTACACCCAAACGTTCTTCGTTTTTTATTTTATTTATTTATTCATTGAAATCTTTTTTATCAACGATCTTGCATTCTTTTCTTTGCTACATAAATATTTATCTCTATCGAACAAGTTTCAATTCTATCGAGGAAGACCCGACGATCTATAATATTATCGTTATTGTTGTGGCGATCGCGTGAAAGCGTTTTCCCATCGATTTCTCAAACCATGACGCTCCTCTCGATAGTCCCATACATTTCCACGGATATTATACTTTTGACAGTAGACACTTTGGATGGGGAATGGAAAAGTCGGAAATAGCCTCGGAGCTGAGATAAAATTTCGCAAACATGGTTTACAACGTATACACACAGATATACATGTATATAGTCGAGAAAAACGAAAATTTACGCCGTAATGCCAGAGTTTCCGGTTTATTCCATCCCCCCGCAAAGTCGTAACGTATTTTTTTCAACCCCTATTTCCACGGACACTTTGTGACCTTGTTCGCTTCCTTTATGTTTCCCTTCGTCGACTATACATCCGTTTATTTATTCTCGCCAGAAAAACAATTCGATCAAAACGGCAGTATTATAATTACCGGAAGTTAAATGAAGTTAAAAGTCAATTAAAAATGGCGGAGTCCGATAAAATTGCATTACGAATTAAAGGATCAAAAAATGATTCGCTTTAGTCCGTGAGGATTTTTGGGTTTGATGATATTGGTTTTGGAGTAAAAATTTTGGAGTAAAAATTTTGGAGTGAAAATCTCGAGAAAAAAGAAACGAGAGATCACACGTGAGGAATTGAATATTAAAAAATTCCATAATTGAAATTGAGCTCTGTTCACAAAATGTCCAACTTAGCGTTCGATCGCCATGAAGATGCCGATGAAAATTGTCGACGAAGTGAAAGAAAAAAGAGCAAGCAAGAAAATTATTGGAGGGTTGAATCAAATCCACGCTAAATGTCAACGCTCGAGCTTGGATACGCTTTCCCCTTTGCCCCTCACCACCTTTACAAATGCCCGTCGTCTATTACTCGAGAATGAAAAATAGTCTTCGTGTAATGCACGATAGGTACGAGTTTCACAACCAATCTGGTCTATAATCAAATTTCCCGCTGTTCTTACACCCCTTATCGTGACTAATACACCGTTACCCGTTACCGAGCGTTGCTGGTTGATATTCTGGACTGATGAATTATCCCCAAGAACTCCGGTATAGAACTCTCTTTCTCCCTGCTTCGTAATATCGCGTCTTTCGACCACCACCCCACACCTGCCCATCCCCCTCATGATATGAAGTTGGCCGAAGAGTGTGGTCGAATTGAAATGCCCCGGGGGTTTAACCGGAAGTTCGAACGGCCTAATAGCAAAATCAATGCCACGGCTCGTTCACGTTTCTTCGTAACGCTCGCACGCAAACAACCAACCAGAAAATCCACATCCGAGAGTTCCGAGAGACGTTCTTTTTCAAACTTTTTATTCCCTCCAAGGGGTTTCATTGAATTTCCGGTTTCGTGTGTGTGCTTAAATCTTCGTGGCTCGTCGCAATTACGATGCAATCTCCGAGACAGCGTTGAATATCAAACCGGAAGGATGGGAATAAAAATAACGTGACTCACGGAACTCTCGTCGTTAGGAATTTTCGAGGTCAATAATCGATCTCGATACAATCGATAATATCTATTACTACTAATTTCTAACGGCCGGATCGTACTGTCTCCAGATTTAAGTACACTCGTTAATTGTTGCTTTTTCAACTTGATTCCTTGGGGGAGGAAGAAAAGAAATCTGTTGGGAGTACGACTGTGGTGAAGGAGAGACAGCTAAAAGCTTAATGGAGAATCTATAATAGTTAACAATCGGCATGGCCGAAATGGGGGGGCCACTGGAAAACCCCAGGAACTAACACATTATCCCCATAGATTCAATAAACACTTATCAATTTGTATTACTAAAATAAAATTAGCCAATTTGTAATAAATTCTTTTTTTCTGGGCGTATAGACGATTACTATAATTTCAAAAACTCCCAATAAATTTATCTTCCTCCGTAGGATCATTGGTGATAAAATCTCTCATCGTAAATTTCCTCTCTCCATTCATTAGTAATCTCGTAACACTATCATCGCGATTCGGTGGCTGTTGGACATCGATCGTGTGGTTTCGGTTCGTCAAAGTTTATCGTGGATGTTAGCAAGTGGAATATTGACCAAGAAGAAAAAAAAAGCAAAAATTTAAATGGACATTGTACGATGATAAAATACAATATTGAACGTTTTTCATTTTCGCAAGCTATTTTCGGTAAAGTAAAATCATTTCTTTTTGCCTGCCATTGAATTATATAATAAAATGTAAAAATTCGATAGTTATATTGAGACGGAAATCCAGCAATTTAATTGGGTTAGTAATCCAACGGGGTTATCGAATTTTTGCAATTTATTATTTAATGCTAAATCTTAATGTTAAAATAATACTGGTCGAGGAAAGAAATTGGAAAATGTTTGGGAATTTGACTCGGAGAGCGGGAATACCGAGGCGCGATGGATTTTTCATCTCATCTCTCACATATTTTTTTTTATCCTTCTATCATGCATTCTTTCTCACTCTGCTTCTCTCTCTTCCTTACTCTCTCTCTCTCTCTCTCTCGTTACTCTCCGTTTCACTCAACGTGGACGTCTTGATCGTCGTAATTCAGCACGAATATCATGTTTTTTTTTGTCGTGAGATTGCGTATAAATTCAATTCATAAATAATTATCTGAAATCGGAAATTTTCCAGTGTCATTAATTGCTCTCTGGATTCTCGACAAATATCTGAATCTCATCCGAGGCCTCGCTGGTCCGACGACTCGTGGAATTGTTCTTTATTTATGTTATTATTTTTTATTTTTGTTTTTCGTTGCCAATGCACGACACTCGCGTAATTTTTTTGCTTTTTCCTTGATTACATTTTTTCGTACGTTTCTTTTTCTACGACCTTTCCACTTTGTTCCGGCGGTTTTCCAGCACCATACGAAAGAGACGCGCAAAGACGTCTTTTCGGTCGGCTCGCGAGGGCCATTTGATCGTGAACTGGACGTCATGATTATCGTACGATCGGTGAATTTCCGGTGTAAGCGAGGAGCAACGATCTCTGATAGGTGATGAGTACCATTGATATTAGAACGACGAGAACGAAGAGACGTCTTCCGTGATTAGACGATAGGCTAACGGAGCCTGCGAGCCACCAGAGAGCGCGACAACCACCCGGTGCCGCGCTTATCCCTCTTTGTATGGCAGCGGGATGCTCGCCTGGATAAATAAATAATTTATCTTTGTATTGTTAATTTAATGTAATTTCATTTTCTTTTCGTTTCTGGCTCATTGATACCACCAAATTTTTCGCAAATATCACAATTTTGTGCGCTATCAGGAACAACATGTGTTCTCCTCTTATTCTGTCAAAAAAAAATCTCATCGAAAATGCCAAAGGAGAGATTGAAAATCTCCTGCAATTTTTAACAGAAAAATATAGTTTTTTTTCCATTAAGGGATATGGCCACGGTAGAATTTTCGATAAATCGTTTTTTTCTGCTTAAACGATGCTTTATCATCATAAAAATAAGTTAAGTTAAGTTAAGGTAGTAGTTAGTATTTTTTTTCACCGACTTTGAGCGTATAACGTAAGTCTACCTTTGTGATTTTTACCCGATTGACTTCAAATTTGAAAATTATCTTTCTAATTGCATTTCGCAGAGTAGTACGTACGGAATTTCTGATTAATTAAAAACTTTCCATTTTATGAGCAGTTTTATACGAAATTTTTCACTGGAAATTCATCTTTTAAGGGGGAAAATAGGGTTAGACAGTTCAAAAAATCGATTTTTTTTTATTTCATAAATTGTTAGTAAAACTATTGAAAAATATGTTCCCAAAATTTTAAATGAAAATTCCGACTCGTTCCATTGTTATAAACCATTAAAGTGAGTAACTCTCCTTCAGGCCCCGAGCGCGCCACGTGTATAACCGAGCGGTCACTATTTTTTCAAACGCGTTTTTCTGAAAACGACTTTTATTGAACTTGCGTACACGCTAGTCTGGAAAGTTTTCAACTGATCGTTTTGAAAATTGGCAGTTACTTTTTTCATAGTATTGCGCTCTATATGAACCTAAAATCGGAATATTATCATTATTTAAAATATGTTTTTTTTTGCAAATAAAGTTGTAAAAAATGGCAAAAAATCATGCTTTTTTGTTTTGACCCCTGTAAAAAATTCAATTTTCTATTTTTTCGATAGCATTCAGGTTCATATAGAAGAGAGACATATAATAAAAGTAAATTCCAACCTCGTTTGATTTCAAATGAAAATTGCGGCTTCCAGAATGTACGCAAAATGCTGAGTCTGATTGTGACCTGTAATACGGGGTCGCTAATATCCCCGGTGTTTTTCAAGAAAATTCTCTAAAAATTTTATAGTATATACTTAAATGTATGTATAAAATATTCTCAAAGTTTCAATAAATTATATTCATTTTTTATACTATAAAAAAATGCATGAAAATCATTGAGAAAACGCTGTCCTAACCCTATTTCCCCCCTTAAGTTCAAATGTCTACAATATTTGAGTAAAACAATATTTCTCAAATTCCTTACGTACTTCTCTATGTATTCTGATGTAGATTAACGAAAATTATTATTTTTCGTTCTGGGTCAAGAATTGTGGATGTCAAATGTCACGACCGAAAAAAAAGATACCAAAAGCAAATAGCACTAGTCGGCCATTTTGTATAACAAACAAACAAACAAAAAATGTTTTATTTGCTTGATATTTATACTAAATAGATGTGTAATTAGTTTTATAAATAAATCACTTTTTCATACAAAAAAAAATTGTTAAATGTACACATGATTTTATACCCGCTACCGTGGCCATACCCCTTAAAGCGAGAACTTTTTTACAAATAAAAAAATTGTGATTTCTATATCGTTCCTTTATTAATTGTTGTTGTAATTTGTTTTTTTTCTTTCAATTTTGAAATTATCGAGTATCAATAAAATGTTCCACTCACCATTGAGAACGTGAAGAGTGACATTAGCACTGTCGAGATTACTCGGGCTGCAAGTGTAATTCCCCGAGTCCTCGGGTCTCGCGTTGTGAATTACGAGGCTACTGTCGAAACCGGCTTCGGTTCTCGTTGGGGGATGAATGTCGAGCTTGCCATACTGATCGCTCAACACTCTGTCACCCTTGTGATACCAGAATACGTACGAGGGCGCTTCGAGTGACTGATTTATCACGCATCTGAGGGACACCGTGCTTCCGGTTCTGACGTATCTGTCCCGATCACCGACTATCTCGATCTTTGGCACTGTTAATTAACGCATCGTTTAATCATTCAACAATTAATTAGTTAAAACATAAATTTATCACCTCAAATTAAGTTAATGAATTAATTAAAATTCATTTCAGTGAATTATTTACTAAAGACCACGAGTTATTAATTAATGTAGTAATGATAAATAAAAGGATATTCGATAAAATCGATGATTATTTAATTTTATCATAAAGATTTTTGTCCTTTTTTTTTGTATTTCTTTCATTAAAACACTCACCAACGACGTTGAGATGAACAAAATGACTGGTTTTCGGCTCGGTTGAGATTTGACACTCGTAATCACCCTCGTCCCTCGCCTGTACGTACTTCACCTGCAGTGTCCACGTTTCCGAGCCATCGACGAATATCGCCTGAAATCTCTCGTCAGCGATGAACATTACTCTATCAACTGAGAGAATGTGAGCGTCCTTTTTCCTGATCCATGACACCTTTACGACGTAAATTTTGCCGCAGAGAATGAAAACAAAATACAAAATGACTTTTTACAATAAAATTTTTTGTCGAAAGATTGAATTTCTTTTTGTTTGGTTTTTTATTGTTCAACGAAACGTTTTGTGATTTATGATGTACTTAGGGGGGGGGGGGGGGGGGGGGGGGGAGACAGAAGTGCTTTATGCCGTTGAAATTAAAAGTAGAGTAGTATGGAGGGATAAGGGAGTTTATACAGTATATTAATAAAAAGGAGCGTTAATTATATCCCTGTGAAAGGTTGTAGTCGAGGGGTTAACGTGCTTGTAGGATCTACCGTTCACATTTAATTATAGACCGAGATACCGTCGAACGCTCTATATAACCGGTGTACACACACACACATATTATTATTACTTCGCCATGTGTGTGCGTGGATGTTAGTTCGCGTATTACGTACAACTACACGCTAGGGTGTACCAGCGTGATTATTATAATTTGCGTGCCACCGGATACTTTGCCGAAGCAGAGCACTAAATTTTCTCGTTACTGCGTAAAGGTCATTCGTATATATACCTATATATATTTTTGTATATATGTCTGGTCCAGGAATAAAATTTTCCGTACACTATAATTGTGTCATCAAAATATTGCATGGAACGAAAGGAAAAAAGAAAAAAAATGTCCACCGGCACGTCTGTAATACAAGCGACGGAATGTATTCATTGCTAATTAAAATATTCCAAGATTCTTAATTGCTCGGAGTTTGTCACGATCCCTTTGAACGACGGTTGAAAGAGAAAGAGACAAAAATGACTGAACGACGGGAAGAAAAAAAAAAGGTTAATTGCAACTAACAAAAACACGCTCTGTGCAAATATTTTTATCATTTCGCGCATAAATTTATCATATGCAATGTGGGTAATGTAAAATGAAAAATGATGGTCTCATGCCGGGGGTTGGTAGAGTTTTGAAAGATCGCAGCTTGGACACACTCATAAAGAAAGAAAATACTGAGAGAGAGAGAGGGAAAACCGACGAACGGCTTTCACACGCGATCTTCCGGTGGGGTGGCTGTGGTATTAAAGTTTTTTTTCACGCACCGCACAAACTTTCATGCTCCAATAGCTCGTGTATATTTATTCACAATGGTATAGCGGAGTTGATACTTTCACGATATCCTCAAGAAACCAGCGAACATGATTACTTTTTGAGATCTACAAGTTCCAGATCCACAGAGAGAGGAAGAGTGATGAAGCATTAAAGTGGAAATAGGGGATGAGGAATGAACAATTCTAACAGAAATGAGATTGAGGGACGTTTGATTGGTTTACACTTTAAATAAATTTGCTCAATTACAAAGACGAGGCAAGTTTATCGTCGTGTGAAAAAAAAGAAAATTAATCCTGAACGTAGATTGAGGTACACAAAGATAGGACTATAATTGAGGATTAAGAATAATTTCAAAATAATTCACGTGACTCGCGTCGAAAAACTAGCAAATAAAATAAAGAGAAGTAATCGAACTGTTGACCTAACTAGAAATGATATATCCGTATATACTTAAGATATAAACGAAAAAAACCAAAAAGAGAGTGCGACTTTGAGGATGAATGAAATATTAATATCAAATGAAGGTGAGATGTCATCCGTAATAAATAAGTGAGTGTGTATAGTCCATCCTTGAATATGTAGCAAGGGAAACTGTAGATATGACGAAAGGATGAGATGAGAGAAGCAAAAAAAAAACGAACGTAAGAAAGAGAAAGATGAGAAAAGTTTCAGGGAGTCCGTCAGGACGAAGGACAGGACATCAGAGAGGTCTTTTGCGGTAAAAGTTCCCGGAGCTTCAGCAACTATAACGCGAAATGACGTCGAGAGAGAGGAAAAGCGTAAAGCATTGGCCAAAGTCCTAATTTCGCTCAGAGGTCTCCCTTTGTGGCTTTAGGGGCGGAGAGAGAGTGAGAGATAGAGACCCGAAAGAACCAAGAAGGATAGCGAGTCATCTCTCTCTCTCTCTCTCTCTCTCCTCTCTTCCACGCTGTGCCTCATGAAAATTAATTCCGCGAGATTCTTTACCACGTAAAAAAAGATATAGGGCTATATTGCAATCTTTCCCGCTCGACCCTCTCTCTTTTCTCTGCCCCCCCCCCCTGTCTCTTTATCATTATCTCTTTCTCTTATCACTTTCAAAGCTTTTCGCGTGAAGTTAAAAAAGAAAAAAAAAATTCCCCGATTCACGCCCGCCATGTTTCTCAACAGTATTCAAGAGCTCAATGCCCCATATTACTCTATCGTCGTCCTGGAAAATCGATTCACTAAAGTTTCGCGAGGAGGTCACTCGATCTCTCCATCTATCTCTCCCTCTTTCTCTCTCTCTCTCTCCCTTTCTGTGCAGGCAATATACTCTCTGAAGGAAAAGAGGATATTGGTTTTCACGAGTCTATCGTGTGAAACCGACGGCACCGTCAAAAAGACCCGCGTCCCGACAACCAAAAAGGGCTTAAAAAGATATATGTATACGAGGTCAAAGCTTTTTAAGTATCTGGGATATTCGAGTGCTTTCTCTCTCTCTCTCTCTCTCTCTCTCTCTCTCTCTCTCTCTCTCTCCCTCTCTCTCTCTCTCTCTCTCTCTCTCTTCAACAGTATGAGAGTCAGTAGTTATGTTCGGCTGTGGCTATTAACTTGTTTTTAACTTGTTTTTAGCCTGTTTTTAGTTTAACCTGTCGCGGTCTAGGCTTATGAAGGGAGATTGTTGCTTGTAAAATGCTTATGGTTACTTCTAGTGGGGCGTAAGCGCGCGGATTTGAGTGTCAAATCGTCATTATGCCTAATTGTTCTTTTGCGCAAGAGTGTGGATTGTGCTCAGCTAGCAAATAGTGTATTATTTAAGTTTTGCTTTGTATAGCGTCATGATTGTGATGTATTTGTGTGATTTTTTAGTTGTAGTATGATTAGGATGTAAGTTATGCTTGTAATTTTTGTATTATTTAACACTTGCCTAACAGCAGTGCTAACGCATAAATAAATTAATCAATCAATCAATCTCTCTCTCTCTCTCTCTCTCTCTCTCTCTCTATCTGTTTCTGTGAACTACTCGATACGAAATACCGAAAGCTCTCTTCTTATTGTTTTCACGCTGGAAAATTTCCTCCGATTAGGACGGTCAAACAAACAAAAATTCTTTATGATCCTATTAAACGATCCGAATTTACCAGAATCTATTAAACTATATTTGAAAAAAAAAACAAAAAATTGTAAAAAATATATGTATATTTAAATAGATTTTTCTCATTACACATTTCGATCTGTACGATTATTTCAATATTTTTTATTTCCCGCCAGGAAAATTGTACACATGACGCGCTTGTAATTCTCACGGATATGACCTACAATCTGCGACGGTATCTCGCGTAATACGCGTTGAGAGAGAGAGAGAATCACACCGGCACTTTGTTGACGCGCGATTTTATCTGATTTGCACACGACGATGACGACGACGCCATTGGGCAATATTACATTATATATACATGCATACGTAGATGGGGTTGCGGGCACGTGATATATTCATGAGAATTGAATTTCAGAAAATTATTCTCTCGGCTGTAACCGATGACCCAGTTCGATAGGAAATGAAGGAGTGGTCGAACGATTGCGGGAATATCCGAGATTATAGCGTAGCACACACAGCTGACCAGGATTATTGGTCCCCGTGGGGATTCGGAGGGAAAAGGGTATAGATATCGACAAACTTATGCGACGTTTCGTCGCTCTAACACTAAAGTTTCATCGGGTATGTACATTTGTATGTGTATACGAGTATGTTCTGGTATACCGACGATTATGATAGGAGAGTCGTGATCGGACGTGGCTGTTTCTACTTATCGAAGTACGGTCAGATAATATTCCAAGCAGCATGGAAGTTTCGGTATAAACTCGTGATTTGTTCGCCGTCATCGTCGTCGTCGAATTGCTTGCTCACACGGCTTGCCTACTCTTTTTCGTTCTTTCCATTTCACTTCTTTTATCTTTCGCCTCCTTCTCACTTTTTTTAAGGGCTGACATACCCCTGAAATTTTCGAAAAAATCGTTCTTTTTCACAGATTTTTATTCTTTATACTTTTAAGAATTAGGAAAAAAAAACTTTTACGAAAATTCCACTACGTTACAAAGTTATAGCAATAAAGGTGACCGGACATCGGGTTCACGCTGTACCCAACATAAACTTTTAACGCGTTTCTCTCGAAACTATGTTTTTAGACAATGTCAGCACGATAACTCAGTCAATTTTTAGTATTTTTCAACTTTTTTTTTTTTAATCTTGATAATTATTTTATCTATAGACTGACGAGAGGTTTTTTTAATTTTTTTGTTGAACAATTTTTTATAAATTATTAAACTTTAATTGTTTTTTTTTAAATTGCATACTAAAGTTTGAAATACTGTAAGTTCTTTCGTTTTGAAAAAAAAAATTAAAAAAAAAAAAATCCGTAATAAATAATGTTAATTTAAAAAAAAAAAATATTTTAATTTTTTTTCTTGTAGTTAAAAATTTAATTGTTGATTTCACATCTTTCATTAAATTTTTAACTATAAGAAAAAAAATTCAAATATTTTTAAAAAAATATTAACATTATTTTTTACGGGTATGATTTTTTTTTTTTTTTTTCATTAAAATATTTTAATTTTTTTTCATTTAAAAATATTTAATTTTTTTTTCTTATAGTTGACAATTTAACGAAAGATGTGAAATCAACAATTACATTTTTTTTTCACCACATAACGTTTATAATATTTTTTTAAATTTACTCAGTTTTCAGCGCGCAGGGATATGTGAGGCCTTAACCCCCGACTGAAAGTAAGTGGTATTACGCTTTTTTTTCTTACTTAGAAGAGAGCCACGTCTCTCTTGATATTATCTTTACAATGTTCACTCTACTGAAGTGGTGTAATTCACACATGTCAGTCATATTTTTCATTAGGTTTCTGCCAATGTAATTATTTCAATCTTTTCAGCGTTACACCTCTTTCAAGGGAGGGTTTTTTTAATCTTTAACTTTTCCTACCCTTTCTTTCGTTCATTCATAATCTTCCCTTTTCTTTCTATCTTTCTACCACTTTCTTTCCCTTTCCCTCTTTCTTTTTCGCCCCTTTTCATTCACTCATCTTCTCTTTCGTCTTTCCATGTTCTTTTTCTTAAGATGGTGAGCGGCAGCAAAGAGCTCGTCCTCTTATCTCAAGTTTCTCTCTTCGAAGACCCTTCGACCATCGGAGAACTACCCCTGTATGAGAGAATATCCCCTATCGGAACTTCGCGTTCATCCTAACGATTATTATCAAGACCGAGTCGGTGGCGTTAGTACATATTACATAAATGTGTATAGCTTTTAGTCCGACTATATATACCGAGTAAACAGAAAATGTTCTCGTGACATGAGATAGTACAATAGGGAAAAATTTTCCACCCACTTTTGCTCGACATCAGTAGAAGAACCACCATTGTGTCGAAGACGACACAAGTTTCGTTTGTACCCACGGTTGTATAGTGCGTCACGGTAAAGGGCTCGTTGGACTAAGTTTTGAGTAGTTTTTTCGAGAATAAAAGTTACATTAGACGATATTTATCGACTTCTTAAGCCGTTTCTGCTTGTTTCGTCAATTTTTATACGACACACATGCGTAAAAGGTACACTAAAGCAACGTGAAGAGGAAGTGTGACGAAAAAATTGTGCTGGTACATAGAATATGGAAAAATCGAGTGTTTCTTTAATGCTCTATTAATTATTTATGTCGTTTTTTTGTTTTGTAGTATAGTCACCGATTTATTTCCAAGCTGGCGAACTTTGCAAGGCAAGTAAGCGTGGGTGCCGAGCTGGGCGGTAAGGTTTTCCGGATTGTTCGAGTCGAAGTACGGACCCGGATAGAGGCCTGTGTATCTCTTCACCAACGAGTGCGATCTCGTGCTCACCCCTGAAAAAATAAAATATATATCATTGCGGTACATGTAACATTTGTGAATGCAATAGAATTAATCGAACAATACGGATAAATCTGATATTGATGAATGTTGAGAAATTCATCAATAACAACAAACAATTTGTCTCGTTATTAAAAATCTTTGCTACCATAAAAATGATGAATTCAAAGGATGAAATGGAAAAGTAGTTTAATTAATGTAAAAAAAAGTTTTTGTTGGATGTGGTAAAAGAAATGTTTTATAAATTTAAATTTTAGATGAACTAAACAGAGAATTGATAATAATAACCAAATGTCATTCAGCTCAACTAAAATTTGATAAACAATAACAAAAAAAATGTAATTCTTCACATCCAACTATAAAGATGATTTAAGATTAAATAAGCTTCTTCAATCTTCTTACATTCTTGCTTCGTATATAGATATGAAGTTTTAAAAAAGAGCTTTGCTCGGTTTAACGACGTATTTTCCAATCAAAACTTTAACTCGTGTCTCGTCTCTGAACTTCGGGAGAGTACGAGCTCGTTTTCTTTTTTCTGTGTAAACCACATAGAGCAGAGGGCGTTAAAATCAGTTTTATCGTCTCTTCGATTATAAATATTTAAAGAGCACTCTGAACCAAGAATTCTTCTATTTATCCTTTACTCCACCTTCCTCTCTTCATCTACTTATCGGTACATATAGAATGTTCGCCTCTACCGGAAGTGCTCTCAGGAGGGGAAAGTGCCCGGACTATAGAAGCAGCCTCTACCCCAATAAGAATAATCCGGTCTGGGAATAATCCAATAATACTTGGTGAATCCTTCTTCCGTACGGGCATAACAGAGAGAATCTAGAATGTATGTATATCTTAAAAGAAGAGAGAGAGAGAAAAATAGAGCGAAGGGGGAGGACCACATTTCGCGATATCTGTGCTTTTTGTCCTCGTTCACTTTGGTATTTCTCATCCCCCTCGCATTCTCTCTCATTCGTCTCTATTTCACCGTTTCAGCACGCTCCATGTACTCTTACACATGCTACTATCTGCTTCTATACCTTCCATACTTTTCACGGTAAATCTTATCGCGCCACTCTTCCGGTCTTTCTTTGCCTTTATACGCTATATATACACCCGACTACCGTGGAGTACGACACTGCTGGGGCGCGGAAATGGATACTAATCCCCGGGATTCAGGTCCGAGGGTTCTTCAGACACGGTTGGGATCAAGAGCGTTTCGTTTCTCGCAATGCACCAACGTCGACGTTCCCTCGAGCTTGCACCTTTATCTCTTTTACTTCTATTCATAGATTATACAAACGCACACATGCATACATCGCAGGATATTCACTCGCTTTGACTCGAATAGCCATATAAAACGGACGTGTAATGTGTTTTAATTTGTAAACTCGAATATCACATGTAGAACTGCAAATATTCGTAGGGAAAGTTTTACAGAAAAGCCACAATTCTCGATAATTATATCTCCTGTTTGACGAAGCACTTCGTTAATGCAAAAAAACAGTCGATCGAGAGAAATTTTTTTTTTTCGTTGTTCGAAATAAGGGAGGAAATAGGGTTACGACAGCGTTTTCTCAATGATTTTCATGAATTTTTTATAGTATAAAAAATGAATATAGTTTATTAAAACTTTGAGAATATTTTATACATATATTTAAGTATATACTATAAAATATTAGCGACCGCATATTGCAGGTCACAATCAGACTTAGCATTTTGCGTACATTCTGGAAGCCGCAATTTTCATCTGAAATCAAACGGGGTTGGAATCTACTTTTATTATATGTCTCTCTTGTATATGAACCTAAATGCTATCAAAAAAATAGAAAATTGAATTTTTTACAGGGGTCAAAACAAAAAAGCATGATTTTTACAACTTTATTTGCAAAAAAAAAATTATTTTAAATAATGATAATATTCCGATTTCAGGTTCATATAGAGCGCTATGATACTATGAAGAAAGTAACTGCCAATTTTCAAAACGATTGTTAAAAATTTTTCAAACTAGCGTGTACGCAAGTTAAAAAAAGTCGTTTTCAATAAAACGCATTTGAAAAAATAGTACCAAGAAAAACAAGCAATATGCGGTCGCTAATATCTTCGGTGTTTTTTAAGGAAATTCTTCAAAAAATTCTTCAAAATTTTATAGTATATACTTAAATATATGTATAAAATATTCTCAAAGTTTCAATAAATTATATTCATTTTTTATACTATAAAAAAATTCATGAAAATCATTGAGAAAACGCTGTCTTAACGCTATTCCCCCCCTTAATGGCTTATAACAATAGAATGAGTCGGAATTTTCATTTAAAATTTTGGGAACATATTGTTCAATAGTTTTACTAACAATTTATGAAATTTAAAAAAAATTGATTTTTTGAACCGTCTAACCCTATTTCCCCCTTAATAACGTAAAGTTGTATCGAGTTTCGTGGTGTTCCTGTTTGTAATCGAATAAACGAACGTGAATGGCAATTAATTTCAACGGCGATGTATAAACTGATTTATTATTCATAAAATATAAGACTCGAGTGCAACAGGTGTTCGATTATATTCCTTACACGTTGGGATGTACAAATCGGTCATTGTAAATTACACCTGTGATAAAGCCGCGATCAGAGTGAATAATAAATGTAGGAGTGTCTCTCGTGAAAAAATTAAAAAGTTCGATTCTCGTAATGTCGTTTCAAATATCGTGTGGAATATTTTGTCGATATATCGGACTTTCGACGATGACGGACGATAATTTACGGAGTAAAACAATAATCAATGGTTATTGAAAAATTATATACGAATTTGTTGGAATTCATTCGTTCGAAATGTCAGTTGAGCTTTTTTTTTTTGGTGTAGTAAAAAACTGTAAGCAATTTTTCATGAAAAATATATTTCATGAAAAATATATTTTTGAGATTATATTAAGGTCGTTTTTACTATCAAATGCAACATTTTTGGAAATCGATCACGGCCTTTTATAAGTAATCGTAAAATAAACATTCGACTTCAAATTAATTGATAAAGACATTGTCAATTAATCGAGTTTTTTTAAACGAACAAAATTTTTCGTAGAAAATCAATTTTTCTGAAATTTCATGTTTTTTATTGAAGTATTGAAAACGCGAGTACGTTCACAAGTGAGCGATCGAGAATATTGCAGGTATTCATTTTACAAAAGTGTATTTATGGGTGGTACATCACGTACAACAACCAGGAAGGGCTTACAGAGTGAGCTTCCAGGATCGTCTGGGCATGGAGACAGAAGAAGTAGAATCACCGGAAATGGACGGCAACAAGGCGCTCTCTCTCTCCCTCTCTCGCTCTAACGGAAATGTATATTTCCCTCGGGGAAGGATTAAGGGTGAAAAGAGAGAACGATAAGACGAGAAAGCGCACAAAAAGGTGAAAAAAACCTACGAAAAAGGCATGGAATGAGATCGAGGCATGGAATGAGATCGAGGCATGGAATGAGATCGAGACACGGAAAAAAGGGGAAAAAATGAAATGATAAAGAGATAGAATGGGATAGAAAGAGAAAAGGGGCAACGAGCAGGGGAGAGCAAAGCTCAGGAGCTTTGATAACAAAAGTCGGAAATGTTGGTGAAAGAGCGCTTTTTTTTATCTACCCATCGCAATCGTCATTTATTTTTTCCTTTCACTTGCATTCTAACAACGCAAGTGCGATCCTTTTTCCAAAGTCGATACTTTTTTAAGCACAGTTATCTTTACATATGCTTTTCGTGTAAAAACAGAACCCAACAAAACACTTGTGAGGATGTAAAAAGTGACTGTCAATGTGAATCGAAATCCTCTTTTCCTCACTGCCCGGCTCTCACATACAAACATTTTCGTTATCGAAAGCCTCTATCACTCGCATCGAGATAAATATTTTTAACCTACAATAAATCAATCATGCATATATAAAAATCTGTGATGCAGGCAATTTTTTTTTTTTTTTCATCCCCAACGTGTTTCCCATAGTTCGGGGAAAATGGTTCAATTAATATATCGAGCTTAACGAGTTTGCAGCATTTCGTTAAGGAGGGAAATAGGGTTAGACGTTTCAAAACTCGATTTTTTTTAAATTTCATAAATTGTTAGTAAAACTATTGAAAAATATGTTCCCAAAATTTTAAATGAAAATTCCGACTCATTCTATTGTTATAAGCCATTAAGGGGAGAAATAGTGTTAGGACAGCGTTTTCTCAATGATTTTCATGAATTTTTTTATAGTATAAAAAATGAATATAATTTATTAAAAATTTGAGAATATTTTATACATTGTTAAGGTATATACTATAAAATTTTTGAAGAATTTCCTTCAAAAACACCGCAGATATTGGAGACCCCATATTGCAGGTCACAATCAGACTCAGCATTTTGCTATTTTTTCAAACGCGTTTTTCTGAAAATGACTTTTTTGATCTTGCGTACACGCTAGTTTGAAAAGTTTTCAACCAATCGTTTTGAAAATTGGCAGTTACTTTCTTCATAGTATTGCGCTCTATATGAACCTAAAATCGGAATATTATCATTATTTAAAATAATTTTTTTTTTGCAAATAAAGTTATAAAAAATGGCAAAAAATCATGCTTTTTTGTTTTGACCCCTGTAAAAAATTCAACTTTCAATTTTTTTGATAGCATTTAGGTTCATATAGAAGAGAGACATATAATAAAAGTAAATTCCAACCTCGTTTGATTTCAGATGAAAATTGCGGCTTCCAGAATGTACGCAAAATGCTGAGTCTGATTGTGACCTACAATATGGGGTCGCTAATTTCTTCGGTGTTTTTCAAGGAAATTCTTCAAAAATTTTATAGTATATACTTAAATATATGTATAAAATATTCTCAAAGTTTCAATAAATTATATTCATTTTTTATATTATAAAAAAATTTATGAAAATCATTGAGAAAACGCTGTCCTAACCCTATTTCCTCTCTTAATTCCCTTTTTCAATTCGCCCCGAACGCGCTCTATATACACGAGAGTAAAACCGTACAGTATTTTTTACTGTCTGAAAAAATGAAAATAAACAATTTGTTTTTTTTTTTAAGAGAACGAACGAGAGTGGATTCGGGTTAAACGGAATTGTTCATAAGTGCTGGTTTTATCGATTTTCGCTTAATGTCAAGTCTTTAGTTTCTGTGGTTATATACACATACATGTGCATATGTTCATGTGCATATATACAATTGTGGGGGGTTTTGTGCTGTTGAATTTGATGCTCTCTGGCCTCACAACGGTATTCTAGGTACACACACACATATGTTGTACATTTCGAAACACGGCAAAACGTGTGCGTTACGAGAATTGTGTTTGTGTGTGCTCGATTCGACGCTAGTCGAACCGGGAAAATTAACCCCACTCGTTCCTCTGACGCGAAAGCTCTTTCACTCGGACTGATTGGTTGTGCTACACGCTACGGAACAAACGAGAGCTCTTCATTACGCTCTTGACACCGTTTTTCATTTTGCATTTTCCTTTCTTTTCTAATGCCTCTCTTTGATACATTGATATTTATTAAAAAAAAGCAACCTTACAACCGTTTGCGTACAGATGACGAGCTATTCGCTTTGCGATATCAACATTTCTATATCTAACAAAATGATTTAAAAATCATTGTTAGTATATTTCAAGTAATGGCACTTCAATGATCACTTTTACAACGCCGTTTTGTCATTAAACCTCGTACTTCTCGTTATTTCGAACGAAGCTTTGATAAAAAAATCAGAAATAGCGCAAAGGTTTAACGCCACGTTAAAAGTTATCTCTCATTGAATTTTTCATCCCCTATGTTCATCTTCAGCTCTATCCCTTCACTTCATCGTTCGCGTTATCCTCAAATTGAATCTTCAACAATATATTTTATTCAATCTTTATCTTCGAATTTATCTCGAAACAATATCTCCAATTGTATCGTCAATTTCATCCCTGACGGTAACTTTTTTTTTCGTTACGTATCTCTTTTCCTCACATTTTCTCGTCGTAAAGTACCTCGGCAATTGTCACTGTAATAAGATTTAGAGTTTAGAGCGATCAGAGCTGGTATTAAAAAAAGGATCTCTCCCGAGTGAGTGTTAGTAGAGAATTTAGATGTAACGAAGTTTTATCCGACGAACTTTTATGCGACACATTAACCTCCCCTACGATACCCGAGTTCAAGTATTGAGTGTATCTAACCATAGCCTCTCACTGTTCCGCTAACCTCGTCCGTTTATCTGGGTTATCGAACTCAAATCAACGACCGATGCTCTTCGGTTATATAGCTCGGGATATGTGGAACGGTGCCGGCGAAAAAAAAAAACTCAAACTCTCCTCGCACCAGAGTATGTTCGTGTGCGAGAGAGCAAGAGAGAGAGTGGGGGGGAGGGGAGTAGTATAGCAGGGTGTATTCGTGTTGAAGAATTTATATACATGGAGTGTAGTGGGTGGGATGTTAAGGGGGGTGTAGCCGGGTCGTTGTCGTTGATGTAAACGACCTTTCACACTAGATGAAATCGCGTCAGGGATTCACGCGCAGATGCATTTATGTATATATGTATATGTTGCTGACTCTATCGTCGGCCATAAAGCCCCGTCAGGATCCATTCAATCACGGGGAAGGAAAAACCTTGCGCGACGGGAAAAAGGTAAAAACGAGCTCGTTGAAGGCAGCGGAGAGTTGGGAGGAAAAAAAAAACATTCCAAACTACGGAAGGAAAAAGAAGAAAGATAGAAAAAAAAAACGAACCGAAAGCATAGTAGCGAGAGGGAGAGATGGGAGGAAAAAAAGACCGTTATTTATACAGGCTGATTTTGAAGCGAGAAAATCGACCCCAGAGACTTTCGACAAAACGAAGGGAGACCGCAATTCGAAGGGGCACGATAGTCGTGCCTGATGGTCCACATTCAGTATCTTTCTCACTCTCTCTCTTTCTCTCATTTCAAATGGATTTTGCACGGTCCACAATACCGATACAAAAGTACCTCGTTGCGTCGAGGAAGAGAACCAGGGGTGCATTTTAGAGGGTGCTCGTTGGGTATTTAGTTGTTATATACAGATATATCGGAAGACTTGACTCGCGGGAAGAAGGAATGGATGGAAGATAAGTAAGAAAGAAAAAAAAAGAAAAAAGGAGCACGTTGTGGAAAAGTTCTGAGGGTAGCAGCTTCAAGTTCGCAGTATGCTTCTGAGCGGAAATCTTTTCCAACGCCACTCTACCTTCGTACATCTATATGTTTATATAGATTCCTCCGGCCGAAAAATCCGAAAGAAAATAATTTCCCTCCGTTCTTCCTTTCCAGGTTTCTCTCCATCCTCCTTTCCCTTTCCCCACAATCGCTCCCTTGCCTGCTTCCTTCTACATCTCTCGGGAAACGACGAACGTGTGGGATGTCGAGGGTGGGAGGTATTGAATCTTTACCCGCGATCAATCCGACCCGATTCCAACATCCATCTCCCTCTCTCTCTCTCTCTCTCTGTCTGTCTCTCTCTCTTTATCTCTTTCTCTGTCTCTTTCATTCTACCTCTCTTCCTTCTTCGTTTCCCGCTTGTGTTCGTCTCTCTGGACTACGGTGCCACGTACGTCTGACCCAAATCCGTCGACCAACAATCTTCCACCCCTTTGCCTTGCCAACCCCTGAACGCGGGTCCCGTACATATATATCTATGTGTACGAAAATATATCGAGTGTATCGTCCGAAAATCCAGCTTTACCGAACGTTACCCTTTGAAATATATCAAACCACATGCTATTTCAATACATGATGTATGATATATAACCGCTGCTTGTGTCGAGTGACGTTTATGCGACTGCAGGGGAAATTGAAGTTTCCGTGACTTTGGGGCATTCGAGAGGCAAAGTTTTTTGAGAAATTGTGTTATAAGAGTGTTTGAGATTTGCTAACTTCCAGATTTAGAGATCGATCGCTACAAGCAACGTCAACTAGTATCGAGTCAATGGAGGATATTGAAATTCCTGACGGTACTGATAAATTCATGAGGTAGAGCATTTTGCAGATTCCATTAGGAATCTTAATACTATTCAGTTTAATTAAGTCTTAATGACGTTTCACAAACGCTCTTAAATCTTTTAATACACTTTTCTAGTGTCCTACGTTATCATAATCAGCACCGGATGTCAGTGCAAGCTTTATCTTACTACTAAAATAAAGCTGGAGAGTTTGTATGTTTGGTTGAACGCGCTAATCTCAGGAAATACTAATCTCATTTGAAAAATTCTTTTTGCAACAGATAGTCCGCTTATTTGGGAAGGCTCTAAGCCCTATAACTTTATGCTATAACCCTAAGGAGCGGCGGCGACGTCGGTTTAATTTTTAGTAATTGATCCTTTCATATTTCCACATAATATCCGGATGGTATTTAGAGTTAATGGGATGCACTTGGTAATGTAATCATAATACGTATGAAACAGATATATAATCCAAGTTTAACGCGGATGAAATCGCGTGGTACAGCTAGTACTATAATAAAAGTGATTTGTAATATTAGATGACGAGGACCAATGACATTTTAGAACATTTCGTAAACATCGTTCGTTTTCGTCGCGAAACTATATATCGATCTGTCTTTCCACCCTTAGCACACTGTCCCTGGAGCTTGCACAGCGTGTTATAGCGCGAGTACACGACCCACTTTTCTGTGGTTTGTTTCTCTCTCTCCCTCGCTTGCCCAATCTCTCATATACACGATACGAAGAGAAGAACATATACCGGACACACATTTTATTTCCCCTGCTCATACGTGTAGCGCAGTGAACGTTGCATTTGCGAAATAACGAAAAGGAATTCTCGCACGATAGAATGCGCAATTATTTCCAGAGTCCTAGAAATATCGTAGGGGGTGGGGGAGATGGATTGGAGGATAAAAAAAGAACTGCACGAGATTGGCGAAACGCGAGAGACCGAAGATTCAATGACCCCATGAATCGTTAGGTTTTATAACGCACGCTCTGGCGCTATATCTTTATTATCGAAATCGCAACGTGGTATCAATTTTATGAAATTGCCGTATCTATGTATGTCCGTGTATGCATGTAATACAATAATTCACCGAGGGGCAAAGGATCTTTGATGAAAAGGGGATAACGTTAATGGCCGGCGGTTACTAACGGTATATACTGATGTGCGTTATCTGTGTCTCGTAATACTCCACATAGTTATATAAAAGTATATATTGTGTGTTAGCAAGTAAAAGGGCGTTAGTGAGTAAATTTACCGAGTGAAGAAACGCCATTTTGTTTTGCAGCATCCTGAAACAGCACCTCATCATCCTCATCGTATCTTACTCGATACGACACTACATCTTATAACATTTGTATATTAACGTATTCCAGATGGAATGGGGTGGTTTTGCGGCCGAGATAATATTTGAAATCTGTTTAAATCGCGAGGAGTGGGCGTGAAAGAAAAAATTAACAAACATAACCTCAGAAACTAAGCTTTTGCAAAGTCTTCTTTAGTTTATTTCTTTCGTCCAACGGCCATTCGCTAATTAACGAATTCTTTGGACCGGAAATCGTTTCTCTTTGCGTGAAATCTTCTACTAAACCTCGTACCACATTTGTATATACACGGTATGTACACAAATAGTAATGGTGCACGGTACGTTATAATACACATCCTCTTTCGCGCATCCTTACCGCTCCACTGTCGCCACCACCACAACCATCTTTCACAATGCTCCCGTAAATAGACATCGTCATCATCATTGTCATTGGAGAGCAAAACCTCCGGGGTCAAGCCGAAAAAAAAGCTCTTTCCTTTGTCCTATTCATTGTGGCCTCGTTAAGGAAAAAAAAAACAACAAAAACAAAACAACTTTTACATCTTTGCCGCAAACGTCTTACCAGTGATTCCCAGAAGGATCCAGCATACGAGGCAGAGTACGTAGTAGTTAACGTATAAGGGAGTCCTCATGGTGACGACGAGGACCATGATTCGACTACCATCTCAGTGCTTCGTCCACCAGTGATAATTTTTATTAATACAATTGTTATTTTCGCTGTCGTCGTTGTTGTTGCAATCGAGGCGTAACACCGAGTTTCCCGTTCGCCGGTCCATTCGTAATATCTCAAAAACCATCCAGTCGGGATGACGTTCCTTCGTCACGTTTCTCACGATGCGTCTCGCGATATTATCAATTGTCAAACGTTGTTCATCGATGCTTCGATAATTCCGGCAAGTTTTTTCGACACTTCCACTTCGACAATGCCGACGACGCTGCCTTCCGGTTCCGGCAGCCTCGTGCATCACACACACACACCACGCACCCACACGCACACACTGTCAGCACCTCACACCGTTCACATATTCACCGGGGAATTCTTTACTCTTTCAAACCTTTCGCCCCCGTCCACCACCACCCCCGGCTGTCTCTTCGCTTCCGGTCCTGTCGATCGTTCCGGCTTTCGTACCCGTATCCTTTTACCCCTGTCGCTCTCCTTTTCTTCTCTCTAAAACACAATCAACGACTCAAAACACTTTTGCCATAACACTTGATAATCATTCGGTTTCTTGTTTTTTTATTTAATTTTTCTTTAGCAACGAAAAATTTGGAGTTTATCCGGAATTAAGAAAAGTAGATGATTGACGAACGAATAGGCAGGGTTTACCGGTGCGGCTAAGGGTTGGACTTTTTTATTGTTTTCTTGCTTTCCTTTCATTTATTATTACACACGCACATTGACACATTCTACTTCACGGAGTTTATGCTTTTATTGCAAGATCACCCGTTCAATTTTCACCCGTTTAATCACCCGTTTACGGGAGACAGATAATTGAGCGGACGTTGCGAATTTTCTCACTGATAGACAATTTCTTTCTTTTTGTTATTATTTTATTAATTTATATATTTTTAAAATATTATTTCTCCTTGAATAATCTCCCCTGTCGGAAGAGCGCGTTGTGTGCGCGTCGCGCACGATTATTACGGTTATACGGAAACTTCGGGTGGGCCGGTCTCGTCGTTCCGACGCCCGGGCGAAGCTCTGAACCGCCGGGCTCCAGTGGCACTGCCCGCGCCCGCCCGGGATCCGCGCAAGCGTGCTCTTCGTCTCTCTATGATCGGTCTTCTCGCTCCTTTTTCCTCTACTCGCTCTCTCTCTCTCTCTCTCTTACTCACCCTCAAACCTCTATTCTACCACCCGTCGTTTTACCGCCCCTCACCACCTTATACCCTCGTGTCGAGATCGCGATCTATCCTTCTCGCTCGTGTCTATGTGCAGTTGTGTATAGACACGGGAGTGTCTCTCCGTTTCGCTCGATCTCACGCGTCCGACGTTGCAGTCTACACCCTCGAACGCCCTCTGCAAACCCTTACAGATGGCGGGAGAGAGAGGGGGTGATTGCTCGAGCGAGAATGAGAGAGATACTAAAATTACGAGGTGGGGGACGAGTCGAAGCGAAACTCTCGCTTTCTCCCTCTTCTGCGCACTGTCAACCCTTTTCCCTAAGCAATTTTCCATCTCGCTCAAACCCCTCGGATTTTCATCTACCCTCCTATATATTTATATAAATATATAACAGCATTTCTCGTTCACTATGTTTGTCTATCGTTTCGTCGTCTCGTTCTTTTCCAACGTATGTATAGACCCTCTTTATCGTGTAACTACTCGGTCTTCCGGAACTGTCGTGATGGACAAAATTTTCCGGTCATTTTGATGGCATCGCACCCCCCTCCCACACCGAGCACATCGAGTAACATTATCAGCGTGCGATCCAGACCCGTGTCTCGTTTAGCCACACGATATAACGCACAAAACACCCCTATACTCGAAGCTCTTGCGAAGGGCCCAAACTTGCTTTATCTTGCCGGCTATTACAACTCGAGGGAGAACACACGATGAGAAGAAAGGGCGAGAATCGCGAGAACCGGATGTGGTCTGATGGACGGTGAATTGAGGGTAAAAAGACGACCAACGTAGTACAGTCTAGACTTCGCTTAGCATTGTACAGTTGGATTTAATTAAATTTCCGTATATTATAAAGCCGTTGTACGCAGTTGGAAATTTAAAAACAATCGATTTTTTTTTATTGCATTTTCGGAATGTACGTATATTTGAGTATATTCTCTGAAAATTTCAAATCAATCCGGCAAATATTCTTGGAGATACATTTGTAAAGACGCTTGGAGCGTTACAAAGTAGGCGGCCTACACTTTGTGTTTCCAAAGTCGGTGAGCACGATTTCTCAAAAACGGCTCAACCGATCGGTCTGCAATTTTAATCCAACCTTCTGAGATATATTCTTCAGGTATTGATCCAAGGAATAAGATATCCAATAATTATTTATATTTTTTTTAAACAATTCAACGAAAAAATTTCGTTCGAAAATTGGATGTTTTTCTTTTTGGAGCCGGCATTTTTTCAAAAATCAAAATTTCGACTATTCCTTCGATCAATACTTAGATTTATCTATCCACTAATAAAATCTTTTTGGTTTTTTTATTTTGAATAATCCAAACCGGAGATAACGTGCTCACCCTCAGACACCTTTTTTTAGAGGAGCTCCCGGAGATCGGCGATAGCAGTTTTAAAAATCATTATTTTTACAAATAAAAAATATGAAAATAAAGTTAAAAGTTGCCACAGTACGTATATAAATTTTTACGTTAATAAATTAAAATATCTTTCCAGGAAAGATTCTTGTAAAATCGCCTTTTTTCGGTCTCCTGACTGCTCATAACTCCGAAGAGAACGGCCATAATTGCACCAACGCCACGCGTTATAAAAACACGTATCGACAATCGATCTCGATCAATATTCAGTATCGATATTGAATTGGGACGGAAATTGAACGATAATCATTACACAAGAGTCTCCGGGGGATGATAGAGCAAGAACAATTGATGACACCGATTGACGACACATGTTTTAATCAATATCGAATAAATTTCATAGTTGAGGAATCGATGGCAAAAAAATTCCGTCTTGATTACAATAAATTTCAGCCAATAACGAAATATAACGAGTTTCAAAAATCTGTCAATAATATTTAAAAAAAACACCACAATAGTGTTAATCGTTTGCAGTAAAAAATAATTTTGTGAAAATGCGAAATTTATATTAGTCAAACAAAGTTTGTTACAATTTAACAAAAATTCGTAGTGAATTAAACGTGTTTTGTTCGTCAAATCGACTAAAAAAACAATTATGAAGTCAGGATGAACAATTCTCCATTTGTTATTAAAAAGATTTTATTATTTTTTTCGCTTATTTTGACTACACGTAATGGGGAAAAGAACTTTTTTACTATGCTCGCGCACAAATGTTAAGTCTCAATGTAAATTCTTGATGGAATATATATCAACTTCGTTGACCGAGCGAAGTGAAGAGAAAACCACTAATGAGAAGCGTTAAATGTTTTCGGTGCTATATACATTCGTGAAATAAGTTTAAAAGCTCCAAAAAGTCTGCAGGAATAACGAGAGAAAGGGAGAGAGAGAGAGAGAGAGAGAGAGAGAGAGAGAGAAATCGTCGGACCAGGTGAAAAGTCCAGAATGAAAACGGGTTGTCTGAATTCAACGAGAAACGATGTAACACCCACCCACTGTCCCTTTTGCTCTCGCACTCACCCTTCATTTTCGCGCTCACCCTCGCGGAGGGGTGTCGGAACTGCTCGGCACGCTCGAGCACTCGTTCTCCTTCAATTAGCGATATAAACCCATCCCCTCGTTCCTTTGCCGCCCATCACGAGAGAGTTTCGCCCCACAAGCCCGGAAGACTAGTCCCTCCGTTTTAACAGGTAATTTAAATTTTCCTGCGGCGCCCTCTCTTCTTTGCCCCTAATTCTCTGTCTCACCCAATTTCGACGCGTTCTTTTTCCTCTTCTCTCCTACGTTATTCCCCACTATCTCATTTTAATTCGTCAAATTATACATATAATCGCATCGTATACATACACTCTCGCCAAACATTTCTATGGAGAATAATTAGTTACATAATAAGCCGTATGTACGAGGGAGTCTCGTTTAATTCGATAAAACCGCGCGCTGAACGTAAAAAACTTTTTGATGGCAATTCTCTCTTTTTCTGTCGTCGCTTTTTTTTTCGCGCTCTGTCCGCATCACTGCGCTGCATTTCAAGTGTAGCAGAGTGTGTACACGCCACGAGTTTGACTAGAGTGGGAAACGAGAGATCCGTCTCGTATTCTCTCTCTCTCTCTCCTTCGCACTACCTATGGAATTTCAGTAAATTCTGTACAGCGTAGAAATAACACAGCCATTTCCCTCTGCTCCGCTTTTTACGCTCGCTCTCACTATCGTCCTTTTCTTTCTATCTTTTTACGGTGTATATAGAGGGAAAAAGAACTTTTCAACCTTCGCCCTTTTTATTTTTTGCTCTTCCATCGTTTCTATGACTTTTCTCGTTCCTACCCCTTTGCCATTTTCTCACCAGTCTGAGCTCTCGTCGCGATGCTTTCCAGAGAGATGCTTTCTCGAACACCGCCTACAAACACCCCTTCCCTAACCCTCGATCTTTCTTTCTCTCTATCTTACTATATTGCTCTCTCTCTTTCTCTATTTCAGTGGTGGATTCCAAGATCGCGGCTATTTCAACTCGCGTCCTACACTTGGCCGATCCATTTTCCGTGGAAAGCTAATTTGCCCCGGCTGGAAACTTGCGAGAGCACGAAACACGTAGGATAAATACGTTCTTCCGGTCGTGGAACGTGTTTTGCTCGCTCATGAACATCTCGTGCGAGAGAAAGAGAGAGAAATACAGCTGGGGGAGGGGGGTGGGGTGGAGTAGAAGATGGTGGAAAAGGGTAAAACGTCGTTGGGCGCATATCGGTGTCGTAAGTCATGTCGTCCCCGGCGTATAGTTGTAAAAGACCCGTTGTGTAACGATATTATCGGGGAATCCACAGCGCCTATACATCTAACGAGATCCCTTCCCATATATCGGACATTCCACATAAAATCTCTACCATTTAACAGTAATCTCGAATTTTTTTTAAAGTAAAATTTATTTTGTTAGATTTTACAAAATATTTTAATCAATTTAATAAACATGCCGTTCAATTACTTTTCGAATTATCGAAAAAAATCTGTATATACTAATATGATTTGTCATTTTAACCAATTATTCTTGAGCATTGCATATTTTAGTCAATTTAATAAACACGCCGTTTAATTGCTTTTGGAACTATTGTAAAAAAATCTGTAAATACTAATATGATTTGTCATTTTAATCTTATTATTTTCTACATTGCCCTCGACACTGGGAAGCAATTAAAGCACGATATTTGTCACCGCAGTGAATTGAATAAATTATAGTCAAACCATCTCGACAATAATTTTCTATAAATATTCAGCAGATAATTCGAAAAAAAATTAGAATTTCTATCTTTACCTCACAGAAACCATTTTTCTATTAATAAATGCTTTTAAGGGGGGAAATAGGGTTAGACGGTTCAAAAAATCGATTTTTTTTTTATTTTATAAATTGTTAGTAAAACTATTGAAAAATATGTTCCCAAAATTTTAAATGAAAATTCCAACTCGTTTTATCGTTATAAGCCATTTAAGTGAGTAGCTCTCCTTCAGGCCCCGAGCGCGCTATTTTTTCAAACGCGTTTTTCTGAAAATGACTTTTTTTTAACTTGCGTACGCGCTAGTTTGAAAAGTTTTCAACCAATCGTTTTGAAAATTGGCAGTTACTTTCTTCATAGTATTGCGCTTTATATGAACCTAAAATCGGAATATTATCATTATTTAAAATAATTTTTTTTTGCAAATAATGTTGTAAAAAATAACAAAAAATCATGCTTTTTTGTTTTGACCCATGTGAAAAATTCAATTTTCTATTTTTTTCATAGCATTTAGGTTCATATAGAAGAGAGACATATAATAAACGTAAATTCCAAATTCGTTTGATTTCAGATGAAAATTGCGGCTTCCAAAATGTACGCAAAATGCTGAGTCTGATTGTGACCTGCAATATGGGGTCGCTAATATCTACGGTGTTTTTCAAGGAAATTCCTCATAAATTTTATAGTATATACTTAAATATATGTATAAAATATTCTCGTAGTTTCAATAAATTATATTCATTTTTTATGCTATAAAAAAATTCACGAAAATCATTGAGAAAACGCTGTCCTAACCCTATTTCCCCCCTTAACCAGAAGCATTTGAAAGACGGACCAACTCCGTTATTATAAAAAAACAAAACAAAAAAGTTCATCGCGATGGTCGATCGAACATGAAATGTCTCATGTATAATTGATCTATGTATATAATTGTGCTTTCTCCTATTCCCGGTTCGCAGGACCGTAAGATTAATTGCCAGCGACAAATCGAGGCAGGCAATCGGAGGTGATTTTCGTCACGAAGTTTTTGTAACGACCTTCAACCTTCATAATGAAACATTTCGATTATACATTGGATAAGATACATGATATAAGAACGAAATGTTTTTTGTTTATGTTTTTTTTTTCCCCCTCCTCCTTCGTCGAACGTTACGAGATATTTTACGTTGCCGCTATCAATTTCGCTTGTGTAGAAATGATAAAATATGATGACGATGATAAACATATATCCGAGAGACAATTTGTCGGACGTAAATTTGGGGAAACGTTGAGGAATGAACGCTGAGGTGAATTTGGGAAAGTATGAGAGAGATTTGCTAACTCACGATGATCCCGGACCCAGAGCTCGAACGCATACATAATATATGATATATGTATATATATATAACCTTTCGATTTGGCCAAATGTTAATTAAGGCTCTGTGAGCTTATATATAGACGTAAGCGACCGACATATACGACGTCGACGACGACTTTGTTCCTGGAAATAATGATCTTCCCATTATCCAACCGACTCCCTCCAGCCCGTACACCTCTCCCGTTTATGCTCACTCTGTCTCCCTCTCTCTCATTCTCACTCTCTCTCTCTCTCTCTGTATTTCAATCTTCCGCACGAGCATTATCCACTTCATCGTCCGTATTATCGTCCCCGGTGGTACTCACGCCAACCAGCAGCCCTCTCAACTCACAGTTCCTCTTCTGTACCATAGTGTACTATGTATATACTATATATGTATGCCTATATATATAAACTGGAGTATAGTGTAGAGAACTGGAGTGAGCGAGGACATACTGAGAGGAGGATATATGTATTCTCCCCTGCTGGGGGGGGGGGGGGGGGGGGGTGGAAAAAGATTCTTCTTGGAGAATCTGCCACGGAGTCCACCGGCATCGTTTGGTCCTTGGAGACTTACCTCTCTGAAAGGACCAATTGTTTCGAACGTCTTGAGACTCCTGCCATGACTCTTTCCCTACGTTCCATCTCTTGTTTGGTCCCCCCCCTTCTCCCAGCCCTTACCTCTCTCCGCTCACCCTTTACTATCACTTCTTTATCCCTTTCTTCTTCCACGACGTCTTCTTCAACTTCTTCTTTCACCTCCTCTTATTCGGCTCTTCACTGTACGAGAATCGATGACAAAGAACTAATTACACGGCACGTGGCATTCGGCCATGGTGGTACCGTAATACCAGTTATAGTAATAGCCGGAGCTTTGCTCTTTGAACTTCGAACTTTTTTCATTCTTTTTTTTCTACCCCCCGCCTCCTCCGGCTCTCTTTTAACTCGTTTCGATTGAAAGCTCGCTGTATATATAAATATATCGTTCAATAGTAAACGTAAGGGCGCAATCCTCGTCAGGTTCGAGGGTTAAATGACACCATTTTATTGGCTGCCGATCGTTCTAACTGTGCGACTAAGCGATCCAACACCTTTCCAAAGCCCGTCATAGAACTCTCGCGAATATCGGAATGGCATACATAGATGTGGAGATAAAGAGGCATGAAAAAAAGAAACGACACTTTTCAATTTAAATTCTCATTTTCGCAGCTGCCAGTTAGTATGTAACGTTTCCTTTCTTTCGCCCCCTCAGGTGGAGAGAACGCTTTTTCCAACCGGCGCTTTACATTTTACATTGGATTAGAGGACTCGAGGAAATTCGCGTAATTGTAGGCTGGCACGATGGTTAGTGGATATTTAACGATGAAAGACAGCTGTTTGTGATTCTCCTTCTCTCTCGTATCGTCGTTCAAAGCGAATTTTCCGATTAATGCAATAGCGATGCAAGCCAGAATTTTCAGCGCAAAGCCAGAATTTTCAGCGTACTTCGGCATCATAGAAAAAGCAATTAGAATTTTTATATTTTTTCCACGATTACAAAGTTGGTTAGGATATTATTTTGAACGATGTCACATTCGAGAACTTTAATTGTCCGTCACTCGCGCGTTTCTGCGATCCCAGAAGATCGAGAGAATCGAGAGAAGATAACCGCGGATTTCTGACGCCGTAGCCGAACCCCTCGTGAACGTTGACGAGAATACCGGAGGGATGAACGGCGAGAGTAGAAGGCTGGAAAAATGGAAAGTGACGGGACAGAGCATGGGAATAAGAGAGAAGGGGATAGAGTGCGCGAGAGAACGATTGACTGAGCGAGATGATGTACCGGAGAAATTGGGGATGAACGGAAGGAGAGAAGAAAAAAAAAATATTATAAAAAAAAAAACGCTCCTCTCGCTTCAGAAGATTTCACCGGAGAGGAATACCGTTGGGCAATCAAACTTTTACTCGTTCTGACATTCCCCGATAAATCTTCCGTGTTTTACCGTGGCGCGGTGTCTCGTACGGATTCTCCTCATCTCCCAGTTCGGGCTCCCTTTGGCCCCGAAAGTTTTCGTCATAATTACACCGCGCTGAATATATAATGGAACGCGAGAGTTCGAAGGAAAAGAAGAAATATGTATGTATATAGCAGAAAGTTTAAACGCAATGAGCGATTTTTCCGGAATGACAGGAGGGTGTGAGAATTGAGAAAAAGGCACGAAGACCTCTTCGCTTGACATTGACATCACTTTCGAAAAATCCACGTCGGAACATTGTCACGTTAACCTCCCACCCACTGACAGTGATTCGAGGATTACCCATAAGGGTAGAGAGAAAAGTAGGTAACCGAGGAGACAGGGAGGGAGAACCGGCCGTTGGACGACGATTAATGGGCGACAAACACGCGATGCTCTCATTAAGGTACTTTTTTTTTTCATCCTCTCACTTCCTCGTCCCTCTTCAGTCGCCGGTTTAAACGTCGCATGCCTACTACTGTCCTCCCTTCGGGACTTCGGAGTCCGTTTTCCTACTACCTCTGCTTCTCGTGTTTCTTGCTGTCGTTCGTCGATTATACAGGACCGATTACTCGCGATCATGAATTAAATGGTACAAAAGCATTACGAAACGGAAATCAAGGCGAGAGGGGTTGCTCGATGTACCTACATGCGCCGTAATAGATTCTACGACTTGGCGAAATGGAAAAAAGAAACGATTAATCCTTAACCGTTGGGCAGTCGGTTGTGATATGAGCGTAAAGGGAATCTCGGTTGAGCCGAGGGTTGAATCATAAATCTGTTGTTTAAGGTAGTAGTCTGGTAACTTAAGCCGATTTTCATGTCTTTTTTGGAGGACGTTTTTTTGTAGGAAAATAAAAATGAATCGTTTTGGATATTTAGGATGTTTTTATTTACATATTAAAGATACAAAAAAAAATTTGTTTGAAAAAATTTAATAGTTTATTACTATTACTATTATTGATCGAAGTTGGGACCTCGAAAAAAAAGCGCGTGGGTGGCCCCGGTGATTTTGGCTCTTGATGTTATCTGAAATAAAAAATTCTTGATAATTCTTAATCTATAGACATGTCATTCTGGTCGGAACTACTGGAGTTAAATTTCATGGATAAATAACAAACTGGCGGACTTTGGAAAAAAAAGTTTTTTCTTCCAAAGTCCGCCATTTTGTTATTTATCCATGAAATTTAACTTCAGTAGTTTAGACCAGAATGACATGTCTATAGATTAAGGCCTTACATACGTCCAGCGGTACCGAAAACGTACCAAAAGAAAAACTGTTTTTAGGAGGGATAGAAATAGAAATTGATAAAAAAATTCTTACACATTGTTTATTACTGTGTTAAGTTTGTAAAAAAATTTATTTCAATTTTTTTTTTCAAAAATTACAACATGAAAAATCACATTTTTTGAAGCACTGTAAAAAAAAAGTTGCTCCACGGTCGGCAGTATTTCTTCCTCAAATGTTGACGGATCTGCAAAATGTAAAGAAATTCTTGTAAAATAAGGTAGTAGTTATAGTCTGTCGAGCCGGATTTTTGAAATTCGAAAAATTAAACAATTTACGGTAATTTAAAAAAAAATGTTAAGTTTGTGTCAAAAAAGTCACACTTTAATTGTTTTTATAAAATTTTCTAATTATAATTTTAAAAATCCGGCTCGACAAACTATAGAAAAAACAATTCCGAATATTTAAAAAAAAAAAATCATCAAAAAATGTTAAAAACCGTACGAGTTATCATGCCGACCGTGTCAGAAAAAGTAGTTTTGAGAAAAACGCGTTTAAAGTTTCAAGCGCGTTTCGCTCGAAGTCGCGCGCGGCTGGAGCAAGAACTTTATGAATTTTTTAAATTTATTTAGTTAACTTATGTCTAATCTCCCATTCCAGCTTCATATTATACGCCTTCCCTGTCAGTAAAAAATTGTTGTTTATTTTTTTCTAATCGACGAATTGTTCAACTCAGGTAGACGCGCGTCAGACCTTTGTCCTTTCGTCGGGCAGTCACATTATCTACAATAACTTTTGAACTATGGGGAATTTTTACAATCAGCTTACACAGAAATATGCCTAAGACTATAAGGAATAATAATATGTAAACAAAAAAAAATCGATTTTTTTTAAATTCTCGACGTATGTAAGGCCTTAAGAATTATAAAGAATTTTTGATTTTTGATTTTTGGAAAAAAAAGTTTTATTTTCCAAAGTCCGCTATTTTGTTATTTATCCATGAAATTTAACTTCAGTAGTTCCGACCAGAATGACATGTCTATAGATTAAGAATTATCAAGAATTTTTTATTTTTGATTTTTGGAAAAAAAGTTTTTTTTTCCAAAGTCCGCCATTTTGTTATTTATACATGAAATTTAACTTCAGTCGTTCCAACCAGAATGACATGTCTATAGATTAAGAATTATCAAGAATTTTTGATTTTTGATTTTTGGAAAAAAAGTTTTTTTTTCCAAAGTCCGCCATTTTGTTATTTATACATGAAATTTAACTTCGGTCGTTCCGACCAGAATGACATGTCTATAGATTAAGAATTATCAAGAATTTTTGATTTTTGATTTTTGGAAAAAAAAGTTTATTTTCCAAAGTCTGCCATTTTGTTATTTATCCATGAAATTTAACTTCAGTGGCTCCGACCAGAATGACATGTCTATAGATTAAGAATTATCAACAATTTTTGATTTTTGATTTTTGGAAAAAAAAGTTTTTTTTCCAAAGTCCGTCATTTTGTTATTTATCCATGAAATTTAACTTCAGTAGTTCCGACCAGAATGACATGTCTATAGATTAAGAATTATCAAGAATTTTTTATTTCAGATAACATCAAGAGCCAAAATCACCGGGGCCACCCACGCGCTTTTTTTTCGAGGTGCCAACTTCGATCAATAACAATAATAGTAATAGACTATTAAATTTTTTCAAACAAATTTTTTTTTTAATCTTTAATATGTAAATAAAAACATCCTAAATATCCAAAACGATTCACTTTTATTTTCCTACAAAAAAACGCCCTCCAAAAAAGCCATGAAACTCGGCTTAAGTTACCAGACTCCTACCTTAATCCTCGGACAATTTACAAAGTGCTAACGAACAATATACGCCTGACAAATGATATTTAATTCAAGTTTCGTTGACATTGGGTCCGAGTCACAGGGACAGAGCACGTTGATTGTTGATGAAAATTCTTTGAACGGGAAAAAAATTGATCAAACGAGAGTAGAGTTATGATCATTTGAACTTACAATATTTTTATATTTCTGTTAAAATGCGCAAATATTTTTTTTCTCTCCTTTCCACCAATCTACAGAATCGGAAATGTTTCTCCGATTACTAATCACCGCAAGTTTTTTTTTTTTTTTGGTCTATTGAAAGCTGAACAATATAATGTGAAAAAAAAACAAAACAAAAACGAAAAATATTCAACTTTTTTTCGATTTTGTGAAAATGCGAGGGTGGAAAGCTCCCCGAGGTACTATAACCTCCTAGTTTCTATGTATAGGGTCTCGTTGTATTTTCGAGATACCGAAAACGTAATTGGGACTGCCTTTGGGATTTCAATTTCACTCGGTGCTAGACGCTACATTCGCGTCTATACCTATCCTCGTCAGTATCGCATGTATTTATGTATATGTACGCGCATGTACAGACGCTACGCCGTTTGCACTTCTATTTTGTTTCTAGTTTGCATCCCTAAGTACTTGTCGCAAGTGAGCTTGCTACTAGCATTCATATATACATAAATACAATATATATATATACTACATTTCTGTATGTATATGTGTAGTGCCTGGAAGCGCTTGCGTTCGAGTTTACACGTGCTTTCGCATAAATTTACACCGTGAAAGCAACGGTACAAGGCCTTGTGTATATACAACCCGTTAAAACTTTATCGTACAGTGAAAATATACATTATATATATATATATATATATATATATATAAGATATATATATATATGTTTTAGTATTATTAATATGCACTGTTACAATCTTGAACGAGCTCACGCGTGAAATTACACGCGTCGCGCATTTTCCATTGCCCCATGGCTTTTACGCTTGAGTATATAACACACAATGTACGAAAATCAGTGAGCGTTTCCCGTTTATCGTATATACATACGTGAAAACGTGTACGAAACGTAAATAGTTGTACTTTGGGCGGGAAGATATATAGAGAAGCACGAGAGAGCTTTATCACAAGTCGAGCGGTGCAACTGTGCGATAAAATTTCTTCAAGAGTTATGAATTTCGCAAAGTTCGCCATCTCGTAGAGGTGGACTATGGTGGATGCGCATACACAAGTTTGCCCAAGAGAAAGCAGACGATCATGAGAGCAATATAACGTTTTCACTGGAACGTTATACTTGGCGATGGGGCAGGGTGTAGAGGGGTCGAAGAAGGAAGGTGTTTTGCGCTTCGAATGGGTTTTGCCTTGGGTAAACTCTTGGAATTATATCGCGTACAATTGATTCTGATTACGGTCGATGAAGAAGAGGGTTTATCCTGTTTGCAGTTTCTTCTTGATACTCATTCGGAAATCCTCGTTCATAGTTGTGAGCGTAACGGTAAGAACTACAAATGGTACACTGTAATAGCAGAGTTCTCGCCGAACCTAAGTACGGCCCTGCTAATGGTTCCACGGCTAATTCTCGGCAAACCCAACGCTGCACGCAACAACCAGAGAGTACAGAGCCTAGGTTATTACGTAATGGCTGGATATATACGAGGATATTAAATGAACTGTGGGATAACGTACGATCCTTAAATTCAGATTTACCGGTTCTGTTATACGATAGTAAGGTTTTTGTAACGTTAATGTTTTGTCGCAGATATTATTTGTGAGGTTTACCATTGATTGTTCCAAATTTTCGAAGGGGCTGTTTTTTCGCCAAACATTATCAAAGATCTCTCAAAGTAGTGATGTAACAAGCGAGACGAGACAAGAAAAAATCAAGATCGAGCCTAACTTCTCGAATGTTATAGCCAAGACATACTCTTGTTATCGAGTTTGACAGGGGAGTTTTTGTTTCGTCTCGATCTCGTCTCGAATCTCGCTTGTATTTCAACATCGATCGGTTCGAACTAGAACTTTTCAAACTGTCGCGATGAAACGCACATCGAGTGACATTGGCCCCACGTCGGTTACCGATACTGGAGAAAAACGCATGTGCATCGATAATATTCCACAAGGAATTGTATTTCCATAGGGATGTTTTAATCGCGATCATTTTAACGCGGGGGCGCACACCCTTCGATTACTTCAAAAACAGAAATTGTACTTTCTCCGAAACGGCACAACTGTCCGGACTCAGATAGCTTAGCCCAAGCGGAATTGTGGGAAAAAGTGGTTAAGTTTTTCCTGTTTAAAAATAATCCACCGTTTAGCAGTGGGTACAATTCTAATATTACAGCTATGTCTCTTGCACTGATGTGCGACGTGGTAACATCTAAACCATCGCCATCAAAGTACGGGTTCTCATTAAAACAATAAAACATTTTACTATAATCGAGATTCTCGCTTGGTCACGCTTGTCAATTCAATACATATCGAGACGAGATTATATCTGCAATTCACGTCATGCAATCGATATACAAATTTTATATAAATGACAATCGCAAGCGAGAACGAGCGAGACGGTCGAGATTCTCGTCTTGTTTTGCATCACTATCTCAAAGCATGGAACAAAGTTTTTTTTCTTTAAATTTAGCGTTATTTGATAATAGGGAATTGGAGGGTCCTTGATCTAGTCCCGTCAAACTCGTTCGCTGATATCCTTGACTATTACTTTATTGGTAGAGATACGAGGTCTGTTCAAAAAGTATCGCGAATTTTGAATTTCCGCGGGCTACGTATGTCCGATTTTCGAATTTTTTGTGGCGTTAGGTTGGTACTCATGTCCCTCACTTATGCCGAAAAAATCGGCATAATTTTGAATGTTTAGTTAATTGTTGACAGCTGTTTTGATTAAACGTGTTTTGGCTTGTCTTCGATTTTTGCCTATTCCAAAAAAGCAGCTTTCATTGCGATGATCGAGCTTTGGTTTCCACGTCATAACCATAAACCCATGATTCGTCACCAGTTATGACCCTCTGGAGCAAATTTGGGTCGTCGCGGACCAAGTCCAATAGCTCCTTAGCAACGTTAACGCGACACTGTTTTTCTTCGAAATTGAGCAATTTTGGCACGAATTTCGCGGCGACCCGTCTCACGCCCAAATCATTGGTAAAAATCGAATAGCACGAGCCAATCGATATGTTTAGTTCCTCGGCAACTTCTTCAACGGTGATTCGACGATTGGCCAATATTATTTTCTTTGCTTCATCAATGTTTTCGTCCGTTGTTGATGTGCTCGGGCGTCCGGAACGCATTTCGTTGTTCGCATCTTCTCGGCCCTCTGAGAACATTTTGTACCACCGATAAACGTTGCTTTGGTCCAAGGTAGCTTCACCATATGCCACAGTCAACATTCGGAATGCGTCCGCGCACTTAATTTTGTTTTTCACACAAAATTTGATACGGATTCTTCGATCCATTTTTTGGAATAGGCAAAAATCGAAGACAAGCCAAAACACGTCTAACCAAAACAGCTGTCAACAATTAACTAAACATTCAAAATGGCCGATTTTTTCAGCATAAGTGAGGGACATGAGGACCAACCTAACGCCACAAAAAAATCGATAATCGAATATACGTAGCCCGCGGAAATTCAAAATTCGCGATACTTTTTGAACAGACCTCGTAGTTTTAGCTGGGTATATAAACTCCTGACAATGGCGGTTGGTTTAGTAGATTGCGGTGACGCCTGCGAAGTAAAATAGCATTTGTATACAGTGTCGGTTTAGCGTTCACGAACCAGCGGTTATACCATGTGAATATTGTACGAACGTCCGAAGGAACGGTCACGTGTCAACCCTTCGTGTTCGTTCCTCGCGTCGAACAACCATCCATCATCGTAATTCGTCCGTCAAATAAAACGGATATTTTTCAGTGTCTCATCCACTTATGCGGATAGATTTTTATATCTATACTTTCGTTGCCGGACAGGCAAACGGGCGAGCAACGTATTTGTCGCGTCTTTCCGCGGAGGGATCCCTCAAAGCCTGTCATTTTAATCTTAGCAACCCCGCATATTTTTTCTCACTTCCCCCTCTCTCATCTCTCGTTACGCATTAAATATTCTTTCTCGCTTTATCTCTCTTTCCTCTCATTTTCTCTCAGGCCTTCCTTTTCATCCCCTCCTCCCTCTCTCTCTCTCTCTCTTCCCCTCGCTTCATGAATAAATCCCACATGGCTGGGGTAGCCAACGGGGCTAGGATTCAGTGAAAACAACCACAGCTTTGGCCCTCATTCTCTCGCTCTCCTTCTGGTTGCTTTTATGCACGAGCATAATCACCGCGAGTATAGGGTGAGCCAGAGATCCAACAATATCATAATCCGGAATAATCAAGGACCAAAATTCTGTGATTTCATTCTCTGGCTAAACTCATCGCACAACCCCCCAAGCCTCTCTCTTTGACCTCTCTCTCTCTCTCTCTTTGGTTTGCTGGCAGTGAATGTGCGCGAAAACCGCATATAATAGGTGTCGGTGTTAAATGTTTCCCTGGGTACCATCCATAAATTACGTAATACACACACATCGTATAGTACGGAGACTTTTTATTCGAATTATTTGGTCGAATAAAATTATGAATATTCGATTCACAGATTAATTGTTTAATTATAATACATAGCGAATCATTCGTGATTAATGAACGTTATGTTATGTAATTGTGTTGACGAAATAATGATAATGAATTATTCAGTCGTATGAATAAATGATCAATGTTGCTCCAATTACGTAGCTCGTTTTTTTATTCGATATTTATTAAATTAGCGTGATGAATGAGTATTTTTTATATACATTTGTAAGTGCCCACATACAAACGTATTATGTACTATGATAGAAGATTTCTAAAAAAAAAAAAATATGGGAAAGTCACGTAAAGAGAGGACGGACGGAATTTGTCCTGTGAAATAAAAAATGAATCGAACGGTGAAGAAAAGACCGAATGGAAATATACGTGGCGCCAAACTGATTTTCCATCACTGAGAAAGAGAGGGAGAGCAAAGTGTGAAGAACGTGCTCGACGAATCTCGAAGACCGAAATCGACGGGGCTGTTCGGTACCGTTCAAAAACATTGGAATCTTCAGTGAAAACGAATTCCGTGATTCCTCGACCGTACACGACAACTTGGCCGCTTATGTTACAACCCTCCTTATTTCTCGCTCTCTTTCCCACTGTCTCGCTGCGTGACGATTACTACTTGTCGAGGATGTCGAAGAAAAATTGTTCACTGGCTCTATGCTCTCATCGTCCGGCTCTATTTCGTTTTCTTTTCTTTCTCCTCTATCTTCATCCCCCAAACCACGCTCTTGATCAGAGCTTTGACGAAGGGTCGCGATAAAAATAGAAATGATAATTCTTTCGTTTCGCTCGGCTGCTTTTTTTTTCGTTTGTTTTTTATATACTGGGAATTCTCGAGTCAGAGGCTTGGCTCATTATGTCCTCTCGGGGTAGTGAAGTGATCGGAATCATCGATAAAATATTTATCGACTATCCTCTTATTTTTAGCCACGAAGAAAGTACGAATTATCCCTCTTTATATTTCCTCCAGGAAAAAAATCCGAACCACACGAAAGATCGTTGATTCACAATTGACTCTTCAACGGAGCAAGTATCGACAATTATTCTTAAATAAAAGGATCAATAATCATTGTAAATTTGTATTATTTTTTATATAAAAAAAAGTTTATAATTTTTTTTTATATAATCGTTTTGTTCGTACGCCGCTCGTTATCCCTGTTTGTTGATTCGGTATTATTCTACGTACAGCCGCAACGGAATTATACGTATATCACCATTGTGCTTTGTGCGGTATACCCGCGAAAACGAGCGTTATCAGCCTCGCAAAATCCGGTACGAGGTATATAACCGACTGCAAAAGCGTTCCTCGACGAAATCTCTCAGTGCATATATACTATCGTGTATAGCTGTGAGAATTAAGGGTAGGGAAAAGGTAGGGAATGATGAGAGAAGGGGACGAAGCGACAGAGAGAGAGGGAGCAAGGGAGCTCTCACGATTCAACTATGCCGGGGGCTGGTTAGAGAGAATTTCCGGCCAATTGGCGAGAGAGAAGCGTAACGATATACGTATAGGGATATCTGGCCAACGCGGTAATCCACTTTTCCCGTGATATATCTTCTACAACTATCACATATATCTATATACATATATGGGTTATTTCACGTAAAATCGAATGATATTTGGACGAGGGAGTCTTTGTGAGTCTTTTCAGTCGTTCGCAATATTTACAACCACCTTTGATTTAATGACCACGGGTAGCGGGTATAAAATCATGCGCACATTTAACAATTATTTTTTTCTATGAAAAAGTGATTTATTTATAAAACTAATTACACATCTATTTAGTATAAATATCAAGGTAATAAAAAATATTTTTTGTTGTTTTTTTATTATACAAAATGGCCGGTTACTGCTATTTCCTTTTGGTATCTTTTTTTTTGACGCGTGACATTTAGCATCCACAATTTTTGACGCAGATAAAAAAAAAATTCTCGTTAATCTACATCAGAATACCTAGCGGTGTACGTACGGAATATGAAAAATATTGTTTCATTCCAATACTGTCGGCATTTGAACTTAAAAGGTGAATTTCCAGTGGACAAATTTCGTATAAAACTGCTAATAAAATGGAAAGTTTTCAATTAATGAGAAATTCCGTAGGTACGTCTTTGCGAAATGCAACTAGAAACATAATTTTTTAATTTGAAGTCAATCGGGTAAAAATTGTCGAAGTTATTTATCAAACGACGCACTTGAGTGCTGTATGGCCGTGCCAGAGGCTTACGTTATACGGTAAAAGTCGATGAAATAAAAATTTTCTCGCTATAAATCGGATAGTAAATTATTTTTATGATGATAAAGCAACGTTTAAGCAAAAAAAAACATTGATTTTTTAAAAATTCTACCGTGGCTATCGCCTTTAAGGTAGTAGTTTGGTAACTTAAGCCGATTTTCATGTCTTTTTTGGAGGGCGTTTCTTTGTAGGAAAATAAAAATGAATCGTTTTGGATATTTAGAATGTTTTTATTTACATATTGAAGATACAAAAAAAAAATTTTTTGAAAAAATTTAATAGTTTATTATTATTATTATTATTGATCGAAGTTGGCACCTCGGAAAAAAAGCGCGTGGGTGGCCCCGGTGATTTTGGCTCTTGATGTTATCTGAAATAAAAAATTCTTGATAATTCTTAATCTATAGACACGTCATTCTGGTCGGAACTACTGAAGTTAAATTTCATGGATAAATAACAAAATGGCGGACTTCGGAAACAACATCAACTTTTGAATGACAACATCAAGAGCCGAAATCACCGGGGCCACCCACGCGCTTTTTTTCGAGGTGCCAACTTCGATCAATAATAATAATAATAATAAACTATTAAATTTTTTCAAAATAATTTTTTTTTGTATCTTTAATATGTAAATAAAAACATCCTAAATATCCAAAGCGATTCATTTTTATTTTCCTACAAAAAAACGCCCTCCAAAAAAGACATGAAGATCGGCTTAAGTTACCAGAATACTACCTTAATGCACGACACGCGGTAAACTAATACAAAGAAAGTAAATAAACAATAGATGGATGAACGGAACAATGGCGAACATCGAGGAGTAATATGTTGAACTTTTTCGCGTTGATTAAATTTTCTGTTTAAAAAATCAACGTCAGTAAATTAAATGTATAAGAAAAATTGGCTTGGCTAAAAATCGTACTACTTCATGAGAAAAAGCCCGTATATATATACATATATGTACGTATAATTACGTGGAGATCGTTGAAACGTTTCGGTGTGGCTCTTCGTTCGCTCCTGGAAAAGCAAGACGAACGTGAGATGCGCGGGAGCTTGCGGCGAAACGAAAAGCCCCGGGAGCATTATAGTATATATATATATATATATATACACATATATATATTTATATATGTAAATGCTTAGTCGAGACGGTACCACGTCGCTTGATATGCGAGAGAACCAAAGCACCGAGTGGATAATCGATCGAACCTATGTGTAATAACGTTTATATACTGTATATATAACTATTACTACTCTACATTATATATTATATGAATCTCTCTCACTGTACGTATACATAAGTACGTATATACATTGAAGATTTTTCCTTGCTATCGAGATAGACGTAGCACGCCCCCGCGTTATTTATAACGCGGGGGGGGGGGGGGGGGAGGCGAGCACTGGCTCGTGATACCCAAGCAAATATAATCAATCTAAACTATCCGCAACCAATGTGCGGTCAGACGAAATTCTTTTTACGTTTTTTCTTTTTTTCATTCACTTTTTTCAATACGTTTTCGTAAGCATCGTCCCGGAAAATTTTTCATCGACGTTCAAGTGATTGGATTTTTCGCCCAGTTGGCCAGGATTTATCAAAGTACAAAGAAAAAAAAAATGAAAAGAGTACCCCAGGAACAAAAGATGATAAAAGAGCATTAGGTCAGAGAACTTGAAACGGCATTAGGTTGGCTAAACCGTCTTTTGAATAAAACGAAAAATCGCCTTGTGTATATAAAAATGCAGATAAGACAACGACAACAACAAAAACTATAACAGTAAATGAAAAACAAGTAAATGACGGTATATATAAACTGGAGGAATCGGCCTGGCGAGAGATTCTCGTACATGAAACTTTTATATACTGCAAGCTCTGGATACACAAAAATATATATATATATACGAGGTCTGTTCAAAAATTATTGCGAATTTTGAATTTCCGCGGGCTACGTATATTCGATTTTCGATTTTTTTGCGTTAGGTTGGTACTCATGTCCCTCACTTATGCTGAAAAAATCGGTCATTTTGAATGTTTAGTTAATTGTTGACAGCCGTTTTGGTTAGACGTGTTTTGGCTTGTCTTCGATTTTTGCCTATTCCAAAAAAATGGATCAAAGAATTTGTATCAAATTTTGTGTGAAAAACAAAATTAAGTGCGCGGACGCATTCCGAACGTTGACTGTGGCATATGGTGAACCTACCTTGGACCAAAGCAACGTTTATCGGTGGTACAAAATGTTCCCAGAGGGTCGAGAAGATGTGAACAACGAAATGCGTTCCGGACGCCCGAGCACATCAACACCAGACGAAAACATTGACGAAGTGTAGAAAATAATATTGGCCAATCGTCGAATCACCGTTACTGAAGTTGCTGAGAAACTAAACATATCGATTGGTTCGTGCTATTCGGATTTTTACCACTGATTTGGGCATGAGACCGGTCGCCGCGAAATTCGTGCCAAAATTGCTCAATCTCGAACAAAAACAGTGTCGCGTTAATATTGCTAAGGAGCTGTTGGACTCGTTCCGCGACGACCCAAATTTGCTCCGGAGGGTCATAACTCGTGACGAATCATGGGTTTATGGTTATGACGTGGAGACCAAAGCTCAATCATCGCAATGGAAGCTGCTTTTTTGGGATAGTGGAAAAAATCGAAGACAAGCCAAAACACGTCTAACCAAAACGGCTGTCAACAATTAACTAAACATTCAAAATTGCCGATTTTTTTAGCATAAATGAGGGACACGAGTACCAACCTAACGCCAGAAAAAAATCGATAATCGAATATACGTAGCCCGCGGAAATTGAAAATTAGCGATACTTTTTGAACAGACCTCGTATAGTATATATCACGTTCAATAAACGTTGCTCTCGATCAGGCGTAAAGATTCACGTTAAGTGGATACGGAACCTCAGTTTCAACTACGTATCGTTGCACGTTAGGTGTTACATGTATCAGTTACTAAGTAGAAAAAAGTCGCGATCGACGTCAATTTACGTGTTAAATATTGTGCTTTACGTCCTTTTCCCACTTTCGGGGCTACGATATATAGGTACGTTACATAGAAGGTACATGGGTTCGATTCAATCTCTTATCCAGGCATGGTATATGGAATTTATATACGTGTATACTAAAAGCCAGGATACACGGAGTCGAGGGCAGTAAATAGTGCACGCGAGATATCCTCCTCCCTCTCTCGCCCGCCCTTTAAAACGAGCTTTTACGATCTTGAAGAAGCGCCAGCAGTAAGATTTTCAATTAAGTTACTGTTTCCTCTATTTTTTTTCTTTTACGACACACAGGATGAGGGGACTGTCGCTTAAAGCGGGCTAGGATATCTCGTTGGACCTTACAGATAAAAGACGCCTGTTTGTCATGTCCCTTTCGACAGTTAAAGTTGACATAAAAATCGTCGGTCCACAGCCTTATTTCTCGGGTGTATAGGGCTGATTCCCTTGGAATACGAGTGTAGTAACCAACGATAAGTTCGATGGAATGTCAAATACTCTCGTGAATTCGATCTCAATGACTGAACTTCCAGAGCAGAGTTAGAGTTTTCCCTGATCATTGGAAAATTACTTGAAGGTTGATGGGATGCTGGTTATATCATCTAAGATTGTTTTATAATACATCAATTTTTATTGTGACAGTGAACTGATCGTTTATTCTGTTAATCGACTGGAAATCTCTTTGGAAATAATTTAGGTGATTATACGCAGTCAGGGCTGAAAGAAAAAAAATTCGTTATCGTAATCTACATATATTTGAGTATATACACAGAAAATTTCGTGTCAATCTAACAAATATTCTCGAAGTTACACGCATATTTGTAAAGACGTGTCGGAGCGTTTGAGCATGATTTTAAAAGTTTGAACGCGTGTTTCGTAAAACTCTGCTTTTAAAGTCGGCGAGCAAGATTCCTCGGAAACGGTTAAACCGAACAGTCTCAAATTTTTACACAAGCTTTATAAATATATATTTTTAGTGATTAATCGAAGGTTTTTTCTCGCCGATAAATATTTTCCATTTTGTGAACAATTTAAGGCCAAAATTTTTATCAAGAATTGAATTTTTTTTTTAGAAGCCGCCATTTTGTTGAATATAAATATTTTGCTCATTCCTTCGATTCGATACTAGATAATACTCTATATTATCGAAATCATTTTTCTTTTTCCACCTTGGATGATCCAATCCAGAGATATCCTGCTCACCGCAAGACGCCTTTTTTTTAGAGGAGCTCCCGAGGAACGGCCGTAGCAGCTTTAAAAATCATTATTTTTACAAATAAAAAATATGAAAATAAAGTTAAAAGTCACCACAATATGTATATAAATTTTTACGTTTATAAATTAAAATGTCTTTCCAGGAAAAATTCTTGAAAAATCACTGTTTTCTCTTGACCACGTGCAAGCCCTTAATTTGGTAAACTAGTAGGATCAGGAATTGAGTGTATCACAGCCGTAACTTCCATTCAATTTTTCGCCCCACCTTTCCATTTATTATCCTCTCACCTGACGTTTTGACCGACTATTTTCTCCAAAGTCCACGTTCTCAGTGAAATGAGTTTACACATACTCCGGCTCATGTCCAGCACTCCTGTTTATCATCGGAGTACAGGGGTGGTCATGAGGCAATGCCAGAATGTCTAAATTTCATGAAAATACACGAAACTCAGTGACGCACAATATCTACGATTTACCAGAGGTACATATTACGCAATGCGAGAGACGCAGTTGCGGTTTAATATACATATATCTATATAACCGTAGTTATATATATATATATATATATATATATATATATATATACGCATATTAAACGCACCTATAAGCAAAGGTACAAGCTCTCTGTGGGTTCGTGTAAACTCCATGTTCCACGCGTGTGTTTACGTACGTGAATACGCCGGAAACCGTGCGAGGGTGCGTTTACCCCTCTCTGTCGCCCTTCCATTCTTGTTAAAGCACATACACATATACAATGTGCACACATAATGCATACACGTACAAACTACATATATATAATGTATACACGAAATACGCCCTATCAGATTGTGTACCAGCTATACCATCACGCATATATCCTACGGCGTTTCTATTTACCCTGCACTATCTATATGAACGCCTCTCTGTTATTCACCTATGTACAGCATATTTTATATGTATATACATTGAAATCTCGATACAAATCGAATTCGCGTGTCACCCAGGGCTTTATCAGACATGGGATATAAAAGAGAGAGGAAGAGAGAGAGAGAGAGAGAAAGGGAGTGGGAAAAAGTGAAAGCAGGGTCTTTCGAAGCTTTCCCAGAGCTGTACAACCCTCCTCTGGTTATAAAATGAAATTCGCGATATATATACATATATGAATATATATAGAGAGAGAAAGAGAGAGGGAGAGGGAGAGAGAGAGAGAGAGAGAGAGAGAGACAGATAAAAAATCATGTACCAAAAACCGGGATTCTCTGAGCGATCGAACATTGGTTCCACAATGTGTGAGTGTTTCCTAGGAAAAGAAAGCCTCTGCGAGCAACAGCATCGAATCCGGATCACCCGCACCATCCGGTGAGCCAGCATAGTTCTCTGTTTCGGTCCGGGCAAACCGGGCGAGATAGAGAAGAGAAAGAGATAGGCAATCTCGGGCCTCGCGACCCGACAACACAATCAGCTGTACCCAGCATCTCGTACTATCAGATTTATGGGTATGGGATATTCAACGTGAATTGAAACGATTTTTGAATGAGAACATATTTTCCGGGAACTCTCGTCGAGGAGCTATCAAAGAGAAAAACTTACCGATTCTTAAATTTAAACGATGCTAAGTAGAAAAGAATGTGTAAAAATAGGGAATTTGACAGAAGACATATTGTTTCGAGAGTTACGATATATTGATAATGCGACAATAATTTATTCGTCTATTCGCTAATTTGTTTAAGTATAGAAACACAATATACACAAATTTTATCGAATTAAACAGCTGTTTAAAACTGTCTTTAACTAAAAATCACGTTTCACGTGAAGTTTCCGATATACGTGCACCGCGATACTCGAATCGGATTCATATTCATCTCTGTAATGTCATATGCACTCATTGATTCGATTTTTTGTCCGCTCTTCTATTTTTTTTTTTTATTTCGTCGTTCTCTTCCTATTTCTCATTCATTTGATTTTTAACCACAGCTATATCTCCTATCACTCGTGCTCGCGGTCTCGATAACGGAATGTAACGGGAAAAAAAAAATCAGAAAAAAAACACGTTCGTGTGCATGTCGCAACAAACGTTTAAAAAATTTTTTTTCACGTTCGTCATGTTGCATACGTTGAATATAGATCGTACGATTGAGCAGTTTTTATGGGTTTCATACGACGAGATTTTGTTGGAATTCTCTCGTTGATGGGAAATACCAATTTTACGTTGAGAAAAAAAATAATGTACGATTAATTTTTATTGGTTTCTTTGCTAGCTGGAGACTCGTAACCATTGCGTTACAGGATGAAGAATTTTTCTACTGATTCCGGCCCGTTTTTGTGGCGGCATACTTCACTTCAACTGGATGGGAAATGGCTGAGCATGCACTAAATATTTGTCGTGGCTCTCGTAGGTATACGAGTGCAGATAGAATATCCTATGTATAAACATTTATACATATACGACGGGGGACCCAAAAAAAAACGGGAATTTCGTCATAATTTCTTTATTATTAAATATTTTTACGGCAAATTTTGATCACCTTCAAAGTATTCTCCTTTGACCACAACGCACCTCTGCAAACGATCCTTCCAATGTTCAAAACATTTTTTAAATTCACTCATCGGGATGTTCTTTAGGCCTTCCAGCGATTTTTGTTTTACCTCCTCCACAGTGGCAAAACGCTTGATTGCTGCTTTGTTTCGGGGTCGTATCCATAGCACCACGATTCATCACCGGTAATCACCTTGGGAAAAAGTTCAGGGTCCTCTTCGAGCTGATTTTGAAGTTCAAAACATGCCTGAAGTTGACGCTCCCTTTTCTCGTCTGTGAGAAGGCGAGGGACAAATTTGGCTGCAATTCTGCTCATGTGCAAATCTTTGGATAAAATCCTCCGAATTGAACTCCATGATATCCCAGATATCTCACAGAGTTGATCAATGGTTCGGCGACGGTCTTCGTGAATGAGAGCATTGATTTTGTCAACGTTTTCGTCACTTCTTGACGTTGAGGGGCGTCCTGAACGGGGTTGGTCTTCATTTGACATTTCTCCATTTTTAAAACGTGAAAACCACTCGTAGACTCTTGTTTTACTTAGGGCAGCATCTCCATAAGCAGTCTTAAGCATTACAGTAGTTTCCGCGGCCGATTTCCCCAACAAGAAACAAAATTTCACAGCCGCGCGTTGCTCTCGACAATCGGCCATCACGTTTTCGCCGAAATGGAAAAAGTTGTTTCACTACAAAAATTCCCACGGGCGAACCGATGCACTCACGGCGACAGAACTTCGCACACTAACTCAGGAGACGTGTCCCCAACGGACACCTGGTCGAGCAATGGGTTCCCCCACTCTCCCTCCCCGCCGCAGCGCAATTCCCGTTTTTTTCGGGTCCCCCCTCGTATATATATAAATACTAGGGGGGCCGCGCCCCTCTGCGCTAACCCCCTTACACGCCGCCGGACCGGACCCAACCCGACCCGAATTTTTATTTTTTTTCACTGTTTCGATACCCTATTCGATCGGAAATTTTCCGCTGATTACGAATAACACCAAGTTTCTGTCGAAAAATCAAGAAATCAATGGGAAAAATGCGAAAATTGAAAAAATCACTTTTTAGACGATTTTCAATGAAATTTCGAGTTTCTCGAGAAAATGGCCACTAAATTAGTGATCAGCGTATCAAAATACATCGATATAGCGTCCTAAGAAAAAAATTTAAAAATCCAAAATTCTTTTGCACTTCGGCCAAACAGAAGTGGCTTCACTAAAATCGCTGTATCGTTGCTTCCCGATGAAGTTGGAATCCCACTCTGTGCTCATTATTTTCATAACCATTCAACCTTTAAAATGCCGCTTCGTTTATTGAGCTACGATTTTTTTTTGATTTTTCATAGATTTTTAAAGTCAGACCATCGATTTTTGCGAATTTTTCCATACAACATTTTTTTTTCCCCCTTCTCATTTTTTTCGCCGATTTTCAACCCGCTCTCACGGCTACAATAATTGAGATATAGGGATGATCCAAAATGCATTCTCTGAGTCTACTCGGGACGTTTTAAAAACGCTCGTCAAAACAAAAAATCGATGAAACGGGAACCAAGTTATAACCATTTGAAATTTCGACATTTTTAGGATTCCGAAAAAGTGGGCAAAAAATTAATTTTTTTTTTTTTTTATGTTTCAATACCCTAATCGATCGGAAATTTTCCGCTGATTATGAATAACACCGAGTTTTAGTCGAAATCTCAAAATATCAATGTCAAAAAGGCGAAAAACGAAAAAAAAACCACTTTTTGGACGATTTTCAATAAAATTTCGAGTTTCTCAACGAAATGGCTACTGAATTAGTAATCAGCGCGTCACAATACATCGATATACCGTCCTAAAAGAAAATTTAAAGATTCAATCGCCAAACGAAACGGGGTATCTCGAGAAACGTTGGGCGCCAGGTACAAAGTACCACCGGCCATAGGACCGGCTTTATTTAATTTGTTTTCTCGAAGATGCGCGATACAGAAAGGAAACCGCGCGGCCGCAAATGGCGAGGACCGACGGAGGCTCGGCTAGCTCAGCTCACCTGAGAGACTATGGCAGAGGGGCGAGGTAGAAAACGAGTGATAACAACGCAAAGCTTCAGGAAAGTGGGCTTATAATCAAGCACTTTCCGGTAAGGTTCAACACATGACCAAATAATAAAAGCAACCGGTCTCTAAACTGTTCACATCATTTATTCAACCTTGTTACAATTTCGCTATCAGAACTCAAGGTGAAGATAGTTAATTTTCAGGATCGTAATACAACTCCATAGGTACGCGCGCTGATACAGCGTGAAAAGGTTACTCGCGATACAATTAACGAGTTTGTCAGAAACTAACACAGGCACGAACAAATCACGAAAGACATTCCAAAACCTCTTCGGCGAAACACAGAAAATTATGTAAAATAAAAAGAAGACAATACGGTAACTAGTCCTGAGGTATAATATGTCGGCGAGATATATGGAATGATACAAATTGAAGAAGGTAGTTAGGTAGCTAGTCCAACTGTAGGTAACTTCGACAAGAGATAAGAAATTATACAAGCTGAGAAAAGGTAATTAGGTAACTTGTCCTAATACAGGTAAATTCGGCAAAAGATAAGAAATTATACAAACTGAGAAAAGGTAATTAGGTAACTAGTCGTAATACAGGTAAATTCGGCAAAAGGTAAGAGATTAAATCAAGCAAGAAAAAGGTAATTAGGTAACCAGTCCTATTCCAGGTAACTCCGGCAAGATAAGAAATGATACAAAATGAGATAAGATAATCAGATAAGTAGTCCTATTCCAGGTAATTCCGACGAGATAACAAATTATACGAAATGAGATAAGGTAATTAGGTAACTAGTCCTATTCCAGGTAACTCCGGCAAGATAAGAAATAATACAAAATAAGATAAGGTAATTAAGTAACAAGTCCTATTCCCGATAAATCCGACGAGATAAGAAATTATACGAAATGGGATAAGGTAATTAGGTAACTAGTCCTAAGCCAAATAAATCCGACAAGGTAAGAAATTATACGAATCGACAAAGGTACTAAGATAACGAGAAAATTATATCCGGACTTAACGGACACCGGATACGTGGGACGTTCCGGACACACGGTATATAAGAAAATTATTCGCACGGAAATATATGCGAATGACACGACGACGACGAAATAATACTTTTACACGCTCGCATACGGATATCGGGAGAACTTGCCAAGGTCCGACAACGCGAACAAAAGAAGGCAAACACGATAAGGAGAGACAATAAAACAAGACGGTTGCGTGAGCCGAGCCCTCTCGCCCCACAATAAGCCGCCGAACTCATCTTCATACGCGAACGATTGACACATTTTTTTTTTTTCAATTACATTGACAATTTTACGTGGATCTATACTAAATTGTTCAATAAAATAAAATAACTCAGCTATAATCCACCATCTGTAATAACAATAACGCTATAGAATTGAGTCATTAAAACAAATTTAACACCGCAATTACCAACGTCGATATGATCATAAAATTTCCGCCATCATTTCAGACTGCGATGTTTCGAGCATTCTACATAATCACAACTCGACGAGAATATGCATCAAAGCAGCAACAAATTGCGTGTCCGAGTGGTATCCCCGTTGTACGACTATATGCCTCGAGCGCGGGTGTGCCCGCTCGACGCGTTAACACGCTACGGAATATAACTATCGTTCTGCTCTCGCGAGATGAGAATATTGGACCAGAGTGGTATGCAGGAAGCACGAGCGAGAGCGCGGTAAATAAGAGAATGAAAGAGGAGAAAAAAAAATTGAAAAAATAAGGAAATACACTCACGTGTACGTACTTCATCGCCTTCACTGTCGCGCGTGCGTGCGTAAGATTCCTTAACACGGAGAAACAGTTAAAGACGGAGTGACAGAGAAAGAAAACTGGCTGGGGCGAACAAAGGGGAGTAAACGAGAGAAGGAGCGAGGGAGAGTGAGAGCGGAAAAGAGTGAGGGAGCAAGGAAAAGATGAAGAGGAAAAGCGAGTGAGGCAGTGAGAGAGAGATGGTGATAGCGAATGAGTGAGAATGGTGAAGAGACAAAGGGACAAAAACGAAGCGCGGGAGGGAGAGCGGAAAAGAGTGAAGGAGCAATGAAGAGATAAAAGGGAAAGGAAGTGAGGCAGCGAGAAAAAGAGACAGTTGATATCGAAAGAGTCAAGATGGTTAAGGGAGGATGAATAAGAGCAGAAGAAAGTGAGGGGCGTAAGGGAGGGATAAAGAGGGAAAACAAGGGTTTTCGATATTACAAATTTCTGAACCTTTCGCGGAACATCAACGAACAATACAGGAGTAATAGTTACAATTCGACGCTTGAAAATCGTTTAGTTTATAGCCATTATCGTACGCGTCAATGTTATAAATATTTTTGGCCCAGATATTCATTAATTATCGCCGAGTACTTGAGGTTGTTAATAAATAACACGGTGTCATTTTCACAAACAATAATATTCATTTATTAACATACATAGTTTTTTTTCTGTGCATTATAATTGTCGAAGCACGGTCGTAGTTGCCGAATGTTGATCGTGATCCTTCATTGCACTTCAGAATTTTCTTCGTAGCAATATTTTGCTTGCTTGCAACAAAATAAAGACGTCCACTTCATTAACTAATTTCACCGGCCCTAGCCAGATATTTCTCCACAGTTTCACGCTGATCACGCGTTATTTAAAATTACTTGTTGAAATCGTTGCCGTAGGATAAGTCTCGGTTCAGATCGGTGTAGAAAATTATGTCACATATTTTGAACATTGCAGAGAATATTTTACAATGGGTTTTCCGTAAGAAAAATAACCGATATCAAATTCTGAATCACCCTGTATGTACAGAACATATCTGTACACGCGGTGACACATTGATGTGTATATACACCGTGTATAGACATTATTTCGATGGGGATATTTAAAATTTCGTCGGAATTAAAAATTGGTTTACAAAAGCTATATTTACCCTCGATCTTCGATGGGCAGTTCACTCGCGTCCCTTGTATTTATCCACCAATACCATTACGAGGCTTTCCATCAGAGCCTCCTTTCCCAGATGGTCCTTCATTTACGAAAACTTATAAATTTTTCACGACGTTTTAATCGAATTGAACAACAGGCCAAACATGTCATCGTACTGAGATATGCGATTTGTTACATACCTCCCTTCCGTTGATCTTTATCTTTCACCAAAGAAATTCGTAAATATTTGACGTTTTAATCGAATTCACCAAGGGTAAAAAAATATCATTATATTGAGATATGAAATTTGTTACTCACAATTTTTATCTACTATCGCATTGACGATATCTGTAGAACAGTTTCCCCATAAAGAAGTTTGAAAATTATCATTTTTCAATCGCAATCTATTTATTTGTAAATTTGCGACATTTCAATCGTAACCAAAAAGAATTCAAACCATCTCATATTGACATATACAATTTGTTACTTACCGCGTAGTGGGACGGACGCAGAGCCACCTGTAGAATTGTTTCCCCGTAAAGATATTTGAAAGTTATCATGTATCAATCGCAATATATTTATTTGTAAATTTGCGACATTTCAATCGAAACCAAAAACGATCCAAAACATCTCATATTGAGATATACAATTTGTTACTTACCATGGTTTTGGGGGCCTGGTGTAGAGTCGCCCGGTCCTAAAGTAATTCGTAAAATTTTACGTTTCAATTCAGTTTATCAATAACTAAAACATCTCACATGGCGATATAAAATTTGTTACTTACCACGGTGGTTGAATAGAAATTTGTAAATTATCATATTGCAAGCTAAATTTATCAATTTTTAAATTTGCGACGTTTTAATGGAAACCCAAAACGATCCAAAAGCCCCAAGTAATTTGTACATTTTTACACTTTAATCGACTTTATCAATAACCAAAACATTTTACACTTTTTGATATAAAGAAATTTGCAAATTATCATATTTCAATAGAAATCTATCAATAACCAATGCGTCACATATTAAGATGTGCAATTTGTTACTTACGATGATCGAACTTTTTCATCTATAATCAAAACATGTTTTTAATAGCCAAAATTTTGTGAAGCTTTGTTATCGCAAGATTACGACATATCTATCGAATATACTTACACAGGCCGCGAAGCCTATGGCGAAGCATACGAGAATGAGAAGCGTGGGTCGCAGCATTTTTTAAAGCGATGTCTGTTGAAAGTGAAGAAATTTCACTTGAGCCTGATTTCGAGATTAAATCACCAGTTAAATGTTAAATAGTCAAGGAACAAAAACTTTAAATAGTCGAGGTTATTGTGGGCAATTCCGAGGAAGCAATTTGTAAGTTTTATCGTGGTATAATTTTTCGTATTCTTGTATCGTGAAAAATGACTCATAAGGTTTGCGTTTCGAAGAAAAATTGCGAATAAAAAGTGGATTCTCGAGAAACTCGTGGCTTAATAAAATAATTTACATGCAGAAATAAATTATCGTAATTTAAAATGATCGAAAAACGGTGAAATACTAAAGAAACAGACACTCACCTCAAAGGTCGAAGTGTTTGAAAAAATATCAAAATTCCGTGGATACAGGGTGCGTGACTCTGCCAAATATCTGGAACGAACCGTCTGACTTCGAGGATGTTCCGTGGGTTTTCATACGAAATAATCGGGAAGTACAGTGCTGGCGAAAGGGGAATCGGTTAAACAAATTAACGCGGGAGTGGGAGAGTGATGATCACGTTGTCTCGGTTCTATTAGGTATCCGATACTGTTGAGTATCGATGCTCCAATCGAGACACGCCAGCAGGTACGTACGTGGCATGTCGTACGAGCCGCATTGCTTGCCGCGTACGACATGTACTTTTTCCCGCAAAATCGTAAAATCTCGAAACCGTGTGTATCGTATAACGAATATAAAATAAAATATTAAATTTCGATTTTATTTTACATTTCTTATTTTTCCTTTCCAACGATTAGATAAATCGACAATGCTCGCCTCAAACTTTTATGTGCAATTTCATGCGTTTTCGCGAACGCATAAATGACTATACGACGTGCTTAAAAATGACCTTGGTCTGTTTTTTCGCACAATCGCGAAATCCCGTAACCGCGTGTGTGTGTCGAAAGACAAATGGTCTGTAACATACTTAAATGTAGAATCGAGAATAATTCTGTAAATTTGATTCTTTCTTCAGTCATTCTATCTGGCAAACGGATCTATATGGTATCACGAAAACAGGTTATCAAATAATGGTCACCGTTTGGAAAAAATCAACCTGATATAAGCTTCACATGAATTTTGCCTCTCAATTTTTCAACTATCAATATTATCCAACATCCGTGTTAGTGGAATCATTGGAGAATCTTTCAGCAAAGTGCTTTGAGAAATTTTAGTCCGATCACTGTCATCGGTTTTGGTACTTGAAAAACGAGACGGAAATTTGTGTCACTTCTACGGCATTAACAAGTGGAAAGAATATTAATTATCCTTTAGTCGGTCTAATGATGTATCCCTTACATACCAAGAAAATTTAAAATTATTAATTTACCAATGTACAATTGTCATTTGGTTTTTCCTCCAGCTTAGTCACAGAGACAATAGCAAGCTCGAATTCTTATGTAACATTTTATGGATTTCTGCAAAGACATAAATGAATATACAACGACCGTGAAAATGACCTCCGTCATCCGGCAAAGTCGTGAAATTTCGGATACGTGTATGTCGCAGAAAAATATAAAATTTCTGTTTTGTTTTTAATTATTTATTTTGTCTTCAACCAAAGATTAGATAAATCGACAATGCTCACTCCGATTTTTTACGACGTGCTTAAAAATTACCTCTGTCTATTTTGCCGTGAAATCGTGAAATCCTAGAGCCATGTATGTCGGGAGACAAATGGTTTATAACGTGGTCGATTTTTAAAAATTATTTTTGCAGTATTCCCAAGAAGCAAGAGATATTAATTATATTCGATATAGCGAATGTTTAATTAATATAATAAAAAATTAACAAATGCATTTACAGATCACCCAATTAATTGCAAAACCGCCTAACAATACATTTTAACTAAGATCATAATGAAAATAGTGCTTACGACGGGATTTCGAGGATATGGATTTTGAAAATTTCATAAAACACGTGTTTGAAAGTCTCAACTCTGAGCGGAACGAACTTGGCTGATCGATCGATAATTCGTTGGGCCCACCTCTCTTAAGGGATAACACCACTGTGACCCGCTGTTTTTTTTCACATTTTTGAAGAATTTTTTTTTGTGGGAAAAAAAAGAGATATTCGAAAATTTTTGTTGGGTTTTGTTCCTTGTTTATTAATGTATCAAAAAACATTTTTTTCACATTTTTCACGCCGCATGGTGGCGCTGGGGAAGCTCTCGCGTCAGGGGCTGTCATCTCCGCGGCACGCATCAGAACTCTCTTCAACGTCGATCTGAAAAAAATATTGAGTGTTTTCGTTAATAATATGATATTTTGAAGAGAAGTACATAGGGATTTGGAAAAATGTTTTCAAATCCCTATGTAATTCTCTTCAAAATATCATATTATTAACGAAAACACTCGGTATTTTTTTTTTGTTGGGGTTCGTGAAATGCCGGAAACGTGTGCGTCGCGAAACAAATATAAAACAAAATATATAATTGCAATTTTATTTTGCATTTTATATTTGTCCTTCGACAAAAGATTAGATAGACCGAGAATACTCGCCTCGAGCTTTCACGCGCAATTTTATACATTTCTGCAAAGACATAAATGCCAGGCATTATGGGCTTAAAAATAAACTCAATTTCTCCTTCCGTGTAAAGTCGTGAAATGCCGAAAACGTGTGCGTCGCAAAACAAATATAAAATTGCAATTTTATTTTGCATTTTTTATTTGTCCTTCGACAAAAGATTAGATAGACCGAGAATAATCGCCTCGAGCTTTCACACACAATTTTATACATTTCCGCAAAGACATAAATGGCAGGCATGATGTGCTTAAGAATAAACGCGATTTTTCGTTCCGTGTAAAGTCGTGAAATGCCGAAAACGTGTGCGTCGCAAAACAAATATAAAATTGCAATTTTATTTTGCATTTTTTATTTGTCCTTGGACAAAAGATTAGATAGACCGAGAATACTCGCCTCGAGCTTTCACGCGCAATTTTATACATTTCCGCAAAGACATAAATGCCAGGCATTATGGGCTTAAAAATAAACTCAATTTTTCCTTCCGTGTAAAGTCGTGAAATGCCGAAAACGTGGGCGTCGCAAAACAAATATAAAATTGCAATTTTATTTTGCATTTTTTATTTGTCCTTCGACAAAAGATTAGATAGACCGAGAATACTCGCCTCGAGCTTTCACGCGCAATTTTATACATTTCCGCAAAGACATAAATGCCAGGCATGATATGCTTAAAAATAAACTTAATTTGTCCTTCCGTGTAAAGTCGTGAAATCACGGAAACGTGGGCGTCGCAAAACAAATATAAAATTGCAATTTTGTTTTGCATTTTTTATTTGTCCTTCAACAAAAGATTAGATAGACCGAGAATACTCGCCTCGAGCTCTTACATGCAATTTTATACATTTCCGCAAAGACATAAATGATTATATGATGTGCTTAAAAATAAACTCAATTTTTCCTTACGTGTAAAGTAGTAAACCTCGGAAACGTGTGCGTCGCTAAACAAATATAAAATTTCAATTTCATTTTATATTTTTTATTTGCCCTTCGACAAAAGATTAGATAAATCGAAGATTTTCGCCTCGAACTTTTACGTGCAATTTTATACATTTCCGCAAAGGGATAAACGCCAGGCATGATGTGCTTAAAGATAAACTCAATTTGTCCTTCCGTGTAAAGTCGTGAAATCACTGAAACGTGTGCGTCGCGAAACAAATATAAAATTGCAATTTTATTTTACATTTTTTATTTGTCCTTGGACAAAAGATTAGATAGACCGAGAATACTCGCCTCGAGCTTTCACGCGCAATTTTATACATTTCCGCAAAGGCATAAATGCCAGGCATGATGTGCTTAAAAATAAACTCAATTTTTCCTTCCGTGCAAAGTCGTGAAATCCCGGAAACGTGTGCGTCGCTAAACAAATATAAAATTTCAATTTCATTTTATATTTTTTATTTGCCCTTCGACAAAAGATTAGATAAATCGAAGATTTTCGCCTCGAACTTTTACGTGCAATTTTTGTTCATTTCCGCAAAGGCTCAAATGCCAGGCATGATGTGCTTAAAAATAAACTCAATTTTTCCTTCCGTGCAAAGTCGTGAAATCCCGAAAACGTGTGCGTTGCAAAACAAATATAAAACAAAATATAAAATTTCAATTTTATTATGCATTTTTTATTTGTCCTTCGAGAAAAGATTAGAGAGATCGAAAATACTCGCCTCGATCTTTTACGTGCAATTTTATACATTTCCGCAAAGGCATAAATGACAGGCATGATGTGCTTAAAAATACACTGAATTTTTCCTTCCGTATAAAGTCGTGAAATCCCGGAAACGTGTGCGTCGCAAAACAATATAAAACAAAATATACAATTTCAATTTTATTTTGCATTTTTTATTTCTCCTTCGATAAACATTAGGTAGATCGAGAATACTCGCCTCGAGCTCTTACGTGCAATTTTATATATTTCCGCAAAGGCTCAAATGCCAGGCATGATGTGCTTAAAAATAAACTCAATTTTTCCTTCCGTATAAAGTCGTGAAATCCTGGAAACGTGTGCGTCGCAAAACAAATATAAAACAAAATATAAAACTTCAATTTTATTTTTCGTTTTTTATTTGTTCTTCGACAAAAGATTAGATACATCGAAAATACTCGCCTCGAGCTTTTACGTGCAATTTTATACATTTCCGCAAAGACATAAATGAATATATGATGTGCCTAAAAATAAACTCAATTTTTCCTTCCGTGTAAAGTCGTAAAACCCCAGAAACGTGTGCGCTGCTAGACATATATAAAATTTCAATTCCATTTTATATTTTTTATTTGCCCTTCGACAAAAGATTAGATAAATCGAAGATTTTCGCCTCGAGTTTTTACGTGAAATTTTATACATTTCCGCAAAGGCTCAAATGTCAGGCACGATGTGCTTAAAAATAAACTCAATTTTTCCTTCCGTATAAAGTCGTGAAATACGCGGGACGCGGGTATGATGGTACGATTTTCGTAATGCTTAATCCTTAATGAGGTTAATGAGAAGAGTTCATATCAACAAACACATTTGGAATGACAAGGAGACAACTGGGACGTAAAAACTCAAATAGTGGTAGCTTACTTCTTAAAACTGTTTTCTTGTACAAATACAAAAATACGTCAACTTTAATTTTATTTCCGCTATAAAATAGCATAGCTTTCATTCCAATCGATTCGCAAGTTTTCAATGTAGGGTGCAAGAAGTAGATGTTCAAGGGTGTTTTGATCCCTTAAAATATATATATTTTTTCATTACCTGGTGGGTTCTTCATTCCTTCGCATAAGAAACATTTCAATTTTTGTTTCATCAAAATCGATGCACTGCTTGTATGTGAGACTACAAAATCGCCCCTTGACCTGTGCAACTTTAGAGGGTGGTTTCACCCCTTAATACCGTTTTTCCTCGATAAAAAAAAACGTGTCGCTCAGTTTTTAATGCTCTGTAACATCCATGAGTTTCGACAAAATCGGAGCGGGACACCTCGGGTACTTTCCTTGTCAGATAGAGCATGTATAGCTGTATCAGCTGGTGATTTTTGTTTTAATAGAACGAGTACGTTAGTTGATTTTTTAATTGAATATCCCTGTTGGATTTAAAAGTGTCGATGTGCAGAATAGTTGTAATTGTGTAGACAACTAGAGAAAATTGCAATGTTTAAATAAAAAATTGTGTGGTTAACCGCTCTAACGTAGAGCAAGAAGCAAGTAATCTTCATTGCTCGAAAGTTTGACGCTTGTCGAACCACCCTTCGATGCATATCGACGGCGATCCTTAGCATAACTTATTTGTTTAAATAATAATAGTTATTATTTACTTTGACCGTTCTAACATACAGCGGGAAATGAATTACTCTGCTGGATGGTAGGAACAGCTGATACGAGTTGCATACGCTATGGTGTGTCCAAGTGCTACCGAGTAGCGGCGAGAGCCACTCGCTTCATATGCGTAGTGTACAGAGCCATATGTAGAATAAGTTATGTGCAATACAGCAACCGTCTGCTATTCGGCTTCGCTGCTCCGTCACGCGGGGCATCGAAAACTCATAGAAGACGCGCGCTGTGACATCTACTGGCAATTACAAGCGGCTCGTAGAGAAATACTACGAGCCCTGCACTACCGCGACGAGGAGGGCCGCATCGAAATTTTCTTGCGACTGATACATCCGGATTTTGAAAATTTCATAAAACACGCGTTTGAAAATTCTCAACTCTGGCCGGAACGAACTTGGCTGATGAATCGATAATTCGTTGGGCCCACCTCCCTTAAGAAGGGGTGGTATTAATTGTTTTCAAACAAATATGAGAGAATCCGGAGGTAATTATCACCGATTATTTTTTGTACGGTTACTTTTATCGATTAGACACAAGAGAGCTTTTTTGTAGAGCATCAAATGTTCTACAAAAATGTGCTAAAAAACTCTTGTAACCTTAAAGTCAAAAGAAAAAATTTCCCATGTTATTTAAATGGGATATAAAAATTTTCGATGAGGGACCTCTTAATTTAAATATGAAGGGCTAATACTTGCAGAGCTTTTTTTTTGAGATGCCAAACAATACATTTTTCATTATATCGAGGGAAAAAAAAATTAGTCATTTTATTTGACCCACCCTAATATACAGTATCTATATATATTATAGATGCTGTATATATTGTGTACACGTTAGGAATAAACATCTCTACTACCATAATAAATTGTACAGCGTGTGGATAGCGTGTGTACACGGTTATTTGCCGGACAGATATACATTATGGGGTATTCTATGCTAATTGGACGAATCCCCTGAAAATTTGTTACAATCAACATGAATATTCATTGTTCTGTGAGATTAACCCAGAATTCCAAGGTTAAATCAGTTTTTTTCATTGCAACAAGTAATTATAACTGAATGATAGTCGTGGATTAGAAAAAATCATGGACAAAGATGAAAAGGGTGGTTTGGAAAAGGAAAATTTAGTCGAGTTGAAATACAATGCCCCGTATGCAGATATGCCCTATCAGAAATGCCTTTATATACACATATATATATATAGATTATTAAGAAGCAAAAGGGCGTTATTCGAGCAATGTTATACGTATAGTGATGGGGGTTAAGTCCTCCTCATTGCCAGGCAGTCGACATCCACACACAGTAAAACATCTTTCGTGATATATGTGTATGTGCATTTGTATATATGTGTTAGTTTGTGTAAGGTTCTACCGAACAGCACGGATGTTTCGAACGAGCTTTCACGGTGTGTGATAGTACACGAATAGAAGGGGAGAGAGTCGCTTCTCTCATCCGCGTACCTCGGAATACTCCCGCTGCGAGATTCGTGCGCTTGCAGGAGATCTACACAGAGGCTGCCGGCTGCTGGGGCTTCTGCCAAGCGAGCTCGTGGAACCTCGTAAATTCTATCGGCGTCGAGAGAATGTGTAAGCTCTCTCTCTCTCTCTCTCTGTCTTTTTTGCTCTTTCTCTCCCTTTCTCTCTCTCTCTCTTTTTCTGTCCCTCTGTGTCTCCGAGAGGCCGTTTCCCGAGAGTTTCCCAGCAGCCGGAGTTCTCTCCTCATCCTCCCCCGTTCAACCCTTGCTCTATAAACCCACCGCGCCTTTTTTTACTCGCTTCTTTTTTCTACCCTACGTACCCTGTAGGACAACCAGATGAGAGAAAACAAATTGAGAGACCGTATACGTAGCGAGAAAATATACTCGACGGGTTACTTCGATTTTTGGGGAAAACTTTCAGGCTGAAGGGTTGAAGAAATCGAGAGTCGGTATATAATCATACTGAAATAATGGCCAGTGTTTGAAAAACTTGTCGTTGTCAGAAACTCCACCATAAATATTATTGTAGACGATGTTGCGGAAAGATTTATACAATAGATTTTCTGGGGATAATAAATTGTAATAGTTTTCGGATTAACTTTTAGACGTTAATTCTTCTTTCGAACGATGATTTATGTTCCCCTGATCAAAGTTTTTGATAATATAAGTGAGAAACATCGAAAATAATATGGTTTAAATTAATGAAGATAGTAGAATCACGAAAAAAAAATTGGCATTTATTTGATAATCTAAATTACGAAAAATAACTTCAAAGTTATTTTTTTCTCGCGGAAACTCCTGCGCGGTTAAAAAAAGGGTGTTTGCAAAGGGAAATTCCAAGAAGCCCCGATAGCGTGGAATTCTGGAGTCATCAGGATAAGCTGCTTTTGAACTGTTTGCCCAAAGAATTCCTGGAGAAGGGGTTGCGGAAAGAAAAATTGAAGAACACCTACGGCTTCGGTATCGTGTTACCAACCGCGAGAAATCGTTCCCGGGATTCCTGATTCCGGATACATTGGGTTTTTCACGTGCAGTGGAATCTTTTTTGACCGAGGGAATTTTTAGAAATCCTTACTGTTCCTAATGGTGTCATAAAAAGAAGAATTTTAGAAAGAGGTCGCTTAAAAAAATTAAACAGCCTGGACCGACATTTTGCTACTGATTACTGCCTAGATCTCAAATTGAATTTCTGTAAAAACTCCTTGAGCGAAAAATCGTTCAGCTTTATAGGGAAAACCCCGTATCATTAGCAGGAATGATTCCTCCTCTCTGTGTGCAGTCTGTCCTTTTGGCGACTTCTTTCGATTTCGCGATACCGCTTATTCTTATCGTGTATTCTAGCCGGCAGCGAATCAACGAACGGGGTTTTCCGGACTCGAATCAATCGACCGGGAGAATCCCACGTATTTTTTTTTCCCCCTATTTGTTTTTCAACCCTCTGTTTGACTGCTGTCTCTCCGTTCTCTGGATCATCGTCTAGTAATTTCCGTATATACGCTACCGGGAGCAAAAAAATCTTGACATAACGACCGTTAGAGAGATAACCTGGCCGCATGATTGTTATGGGAAAATCGTAAATTGATGTTCCAGGCTTCCGGCACGAAATACGCGTAACCACAGTCTCTGTGATGATATGATCGGTTTTTTTATTGAGAAAAAGAGGCAGGGGGGTGGCGACAGATCGGCGAATTGATTGTTAGAGGACGTGAATCCATAAGTCGTTGAGACGAGGATTATTACGCTATGTACCAGAGATCCGTTCACTTCTCCGTTGTCTCTCGATGAGCAATTTTATTAGGGTTCTTTTTTTATGGATTATTGATCATCGTCACTGAGTCAAGGGAATTTATGAGATTTTAATAAAACTCAATGAATCTCAATGAAACAGAATTGATTGAATAACATTTGTAGCTCGGCCAAATAGATTTTAATTAATTATGGATGTATTCCAAACGGTAAGTGTTTTGAAAAGTTTCAAATATTTTTAACGGTAATCTCATTAAAATGAAATCAATTATGTTCGTTTTAAATCTCGATCATTCATTTTTCACGTTAACGCTGATAAATAGTCCATAAATAAAATAATGAGCTTTTCAAAAGAATTTTATCGTTTATTATTCGTATAGGTATATCAATATTATGCAAATTGAGAAACGAACAATCCATAGCGATGCCTGATCATTTTTTCTCACTTTTTTTTGTTCTCAAGCATGAAACAATTTTTCTGCATGCTCGTCACGCGGCACTCGTTCAATTTTCGTAAATTGCCGAAATTTACAAGGGTGCATAACGATAAAGGTGAAAAAAAAAAAAAACAACACTTTCCCTCAGGGGCTACATATGGCTCAAGGATCTTGACTGAAATTTTTTGGGGTTGAACGCGCGCACATCTCGATCATTCTACGATCATCCCCTTCTGGCATTCGGGCGTTTATCTATGTGTGTATGTGTGTGTGTTTGTGTGTGTGCGTGAAGGGGGCGTCCGCTGGGGCCATTTTCGGTTTCGAAGAGACTTTGCCGTGGGGGACACGGGAGATTGGCTGAAGCCGAGACAGAGAATTTTCCCATAAAAACTTCCTAATAGACTCGAGGAAAGAGCGGTTAGCTCTCGGAAAAAAAGGCAACCCCCTTTCAACCCCCTCACTCACTATCTCTCTCGCTCTCTCTCTTTCTATGTTCTTTTCTCCCCCTTCTGCGTTCTTTTACACCGACACATATAACATACGTATATACACCACCTAGAGAGACCAGTTTCTCGCCTTTTTATCCTTCCTCTCCTCTCGTTCGATCGTAAATCCTTATACGACTTATATACCCATGGCAGTACTTCGTCGCATACGGTAATTACGGTCGAAGCAATTTCCTCTTCATTTCAGTATATAAAGGAGAAAGAAGGGGAACAGAGTCTTTTCTCGTGACGTGGAATTTATGAAAAGTGACGCGCCGCCGATGAACCTTCGAGACGTCTCGTAATACGCAAAAGCACAAAGAATGCATGAAATATAAGTTCAGGAACAGAGAGCCAAAGAAGTGGGGTAGACAATAATAAGAGATACGAAAAAAAGGGGGAAAAAAATGAGATGAATAAGACGAGACAAACGAAGCATGTAAGATCGCATTGTAAGAAGGATTTAATAATCATGAGACTCGGCAGCGTCTTAGAATATAGCGGGGTAAAATGGATCATTCTTGAATAATTGCCAATTTCATGTTAATCTCATGAAATATAATAAATGACATTTTTCCTGTATCTTTTATCGTAGTTACTTTGACTCTTTCTGTTATTATTACAATTGCGAAATAAAATATTTTTGTGGAATAGTGTTTTCCCTAGTGGATCTAGTATTAATCTCCAAGTGTTCTTCTTTGTGGCATAAAGAGGAAGTTAAGTTATGAAATAGGATGCCGCGACATTGCTGGTCCAAAATCTATTACATTTTGGATCTCAAGGGTTCTGGCCACGGTAAAATTTTCAAAAAATCAATATTTTTTTTTTGCTTAAGGGAGGAAATAGGGTTAGACAATTCAAAAAATCGATTTTTTTTTCATTTAATAAATTGTTAGTAAAACTATTCAAAAATATGTTCCCAAAATTAAAAATGAAAATTCCGACTCGTTCTATTGTTACAAGCCATTAAGGGGGGAAATAGGGTTAGGACAGCGTTTTCTCAATAATTTTCATGAATTTTTTTATAGTGTAAAAAATGAATATAATTTATTGAAACTTTGAGAATATTTTATACATATATTTAAGTATATACTATAAAATTTTTATGCGTATATTTAAGTATATACTTTAAAATATTAGCGACAGCATATTGCTTGTTTTTCTTGGTACTATTTTTTCAAACGCGTTTTTCTGAAAACGACTTTTTTTGAACTTGCGTACACGCTAGTTTGAAAAGTGTTCAACCAATCGTTTTGAGAATTGACAGTTATTTTCTTCACAGTATTGCGCTCTATATGAACCTAAAATTGGAATATTATCATTATTTAAAATAATTTTTTTTTCGCAAATAAAGTTGTAAAAAATGGCAAAAAATCATGTTTTGTTTTGACCCCTGTAAAAAATTCAATTTTCTATTTTTTTGATAGCATTTAGGTTCATATAGAAGAGAGACATATAATAAAAGTAATTTCCAACCTCGTTTGATTTCAGATAAAAATTGCGGCTTCCAGAATGTACGCAAAATGCTGAGTCTGATTGTGACCTGCAATATGGGGTCGCTAATATTTTTTAGTATATACTTAAATATATGTATAAAATATTCTGAAAGTTTCAATAAATTATATTCATTTTTCATAGTATAAAAAAATTCAAGAAAATCATTGAGAAAACGCTGTCCTAACCCTATTTCCTCCCTTAATTAAAAACTTACCATTTTATGAGCAGTTTTATACGAAACTTTTCATTGGAAATTCACCTTTCAAGTTCAAATGCCTACAACATTCGAATAAAACAAAATTTTTCAAATTCCGTACGTACATCTCCAGGTATTCTGATGTAGATTAACGAGAATTTTTGTTTTTGTTGTAGGTCAAAAATTGTGGATGCCAAATGTCACGCCCAAAAAAAAACATGAAAAGCTAATAGCAGTAGTCGGCCATTTTGTATAACACAAAAACAAAAAAAAATATTTTTTATTAGCTTGATATTTATAGTAAATAGTTGTATGAATTACTTTTATAAATAAATCACTTTTTCATACAAAAAAAATTGTTAAATGTGCACATGACTTTATACCCGCTACCGTAGTCATACGCCTTAACACCCTTATTATGCAACCAATAAAAAAGGGTCCAAACCAAAAGAGGGCTCAATACAACACCGAGAAGATTCACATGCAATTTGGAAATGTCGATAGTGGTCCATTTCGCCTCATTCGCCATTTTACTCCAATATCATTTAAATATGTATATAAGAATCATAAAATCTGTAATATAATGAGAAATGAGAGTAAAATCGTGCTTTCATCGTGCAAACAAGAAAAAAAAACGCCACGATCCGGTCTCCAGTATTATGATGAATATTTCTTTTTCGCAAAGAAATATCTTGCCTTTCATCCCTGACATATTTATCTTTATTGGCCATTCTTCATTCGCTCTCTGCTGTTCATTATCCTTCATGGTACATTCACGCGAATACACCGAGTTAGAGGGAGTCCAATATTGCTCGGGCTATTGTGCACAGAGGGATCATTATATTCGGATCGTTTGCGTCAAAGGATCAATGTCCAACGTTCATACGATCTTCCCAATCGAAATAAGATGAATAGAGATTCGATCTCTCGACTCACCCCCCCCCCCCCCCCCCCCCGCCACTCTCCTACTCAGGTCGGACTACACACAGATCTTCGGAGTTTTGCGTAGTAATGTCTCTTCGTGAAGGAAATCCCGTTGCTCTCGTAGTTGTTGCTGTTCAGCTCGAATCACATCGGCTCACAGATAGTACACTCTCTTTCTCTAGCTGCAGGCTGTGTGAATCACATGCCTGGTTTACTGGATATACGAGACACGTTTATATAGATATATAAATGATGGTTCTCTAGTTCTCTCTCCCCCTCTCTCTCGCTCTTTCTCTCTCTGTCTCTGTAACTAGGAATATAGGCCAAATGGCTTCAGCCTGACTGTCCGAATTGTGCTATATCCCAATTCACCGTCCACATATATATACGGATCATTCCGAAATAAAGTCAAAGAACTTTTGGTCGATAAAATCTCTTGAAAGTTCCTTAAAACGTGAATATGGTGGCGTAAAAAATGTTTAAAAAACGTCAAAAGGGATGTTTCTCGCGATAATAAAATATTTCGAAGCCCTTGTACGTTATCTGTGATCCACGTCAGATTATATCGAGCCTACTCTATTATCTCCTCGGTAATATTGCGTTACACAAAGGCATCTGTGAGTAGAACCGAAGTAAATTAGATACGCAGTGGTAGTACCCGGAAATTGGTCAGACGGCTGTCCGGTAATATGTATACACGTGTCGCCGAGTACTAAGACCCTCGTTAGTGCGTGAAAGTCAGAGCACTGTAGCAAGTTACATATACGTAACATTCTGGGTTGCATCAGATCCGTAAAGCAAGAGAACGAGGGAGGTGAGAGAGAGAGAGAGAGGGGCTGGGAGTGGGAGAACCGCATACATATACAATATATATAATAATAACGAAATCACTGGTACTTTTACCGCTGCTGGGAGTTGTCCCAGGTGTATCCGGTGTTCCGTAACGGTCCTACATTCGATTCGAGAAAATCTCTCTATCTCTCTCTCTCTCTCTTTCTCTCTCTCCAACGAAAATTCCCCTCAAACGAGAGAACTCCGACACGAGACCAGAAAACTACCCTCGCAGTTGCACAAACTCCTGTATATTATACACAAACACACTCACATAACGTTAGCTAAAAGTCAGAAGGGTTTACGTTACGTCATTTGCGAAGTGAAATGCCCGTAGGATACGCCTATTGATGTTTAACCAAAGGGCATATCTAGAACTCTGATAAAAGTAGTATTAGTACATTCGACAGCCTTTAGTAATCGATTATATTGGTCATAAAAACTTTTTCTCTCGTTCATCCCCCGTTTTTTTTATCCCCAGGAAGCTTTTCGTCTCTTTCACTTCCTTTCTCTCTTTTTCTCACCCTCACCCTCTCTCTTTCTCTCTCTCTCTCTCTCTCTCTCTGTGTCACGTTTTATGCCACAGGAGGGCAATTACTATATATGGTCGGCCTATACCTAATGGCTGTCAGTCTCCCACCAACTGCACAATTAATCTGTAATCCCAGATCTCGACGTGAGATGGTTGCGAGGCCCCATTGGATCTGTCGCGAATGTCCGTGTGTGTGTGTGCATTTTTTTAAATCGAATGTCCCAAAAGCGTGAACACTTCTCGCGGAGTAGGATTGGAACGGGATTATGGACGAAGAAGGAGTGGAAAAAGGAGTTGCGCTCGTGTGTGTGTGGAGTTATACGAAAAGTTTGGGGCAGATTTTGGGTAGAAACGAAGACCGCCGGTCCTATAACGGACTGTTACTACTGCGAGCCTTTATATGCTCTCTCCCTCTTCCGCCGAGTTCCTCGCCAGCCGCAGTAGATATACAGTCTGACTAATCGACACGACGACTACTCGCTTTTTTCTATATATTATAAAAGGACCAAAAGCAATGGTAACTTTACGTGTTATATCACGAGATTTACGCCCTTTTGTTTGTTAATAGTCGGATATATGTTTCGAGACAGAGGAAAGGCTCGCTCGGGAGGACAAACGCGTCGAGATAGGAGCCGTGTTAAATATACAGTATAACTTTTGGGCTCGTTTTCCTCCTGCGTACCAACGCTCGTTCGCGTGTCACTGATACGTTAATAATGATATTTATCGTGGCGACAAAAACACACTGCCACACCCACCTAGTAGACACTCGATTCTCCATAGCAAATGCCATGTCTAATTAAGGGTGTAACTGGTATACGTATCTTAAACACGAAAATTGTCTAACATACGTTTTTTGTGATAAGGGCAAAGGGTTGTTTCTTTTTATCTCGTGAAAACACGTTTTTTTCCGAAATATTCGTGATAGAATTTTGATGATATGCGGATTAATCAGGAAAATATGTTGAGGGAGGATAAATGTACTGATAAAGGCGCCTGGAATTAATTCTTTTATAATTCAAGCACGGTTTCGGATAATTGAATGGAATTTGGCACAGAAGTTGAACAATCTTTCATCGTTGTTAATTATGGACTCAATTAAAATTAATGATGATATTAAAATTTTTACAAAATTTTCAATATTCTTGGAAGATTTATTTTTACGCTCTTGTTCAAACTTTGAGCTACAATTTTCTGGAGAGACGAAGTAGCGATCAAGGGTGTTGGCTATTAAATTTGCTGAAAATCGTTAAAGGGGTTTACATTTTTTGGTTGTTTTTTTTTTTAATAAAGAAAAATCTTATAAGGGCGTTAAGTACATGAAACAGGATTTCATCGAGCAGAATCTTTTTGTATACCTCAATTAATGCACGAAAAAGCTTAATTAATGTGAAAAATCTTAAAGATTTAATTTAAATTTTACACGTGGAAGTGAAAACATTTCAAAACTTTTTCGGTAGGCAAAAATTTGTAAATAAGTTAAAATTGCAAGGAACGAATGTGTACATTCTCAATTTGATGAATCCTAATTTTTTTTCAATCTATTTAGAACAGTTGATCGAATTATCTGAGGATTTAAAAATTATTCGAACGTTTAATTCGATGAGTACCGAGCGAGGCGACACGTCAAAGCCAGGACTCATCGAGTTATTTATCCTCGTTGGAGCCAACGAAAGAGCGACAGATCGATGGGAATAACCGGCGACCCACAGAGCGAAAACTTCTCTCATTGAGAGAGACAGAGAGAGAGAGAGAGAGAGAGAGAGAGAGAGAGAGAGGGAGAGAGAGAGAGAGAGAGCTGGATGCACGCAGTACCGCGGTTTATTGCTAAGAGTTAAGTTTATTACGAATCCACTGGAGTATAACCAAGCCAAAGCTTTAGTATATATAGTGCACGTATATATATACAAACAGCAAATTGCACGAGTACATAGTGTACGACGTTTATATATCTATATGCAGATATAAAATGTTATATAGGATGATGGACGAAACAAAATAGAGAGAATCATGAAAATTTTGCTCATTTCGAAATTAAATCGTAGAGGAAATTTCTGTAGTTAGAGAATTAGCGTCTCGTTAATTCCGAGCTTGCACAAATGAAAATTTCAAATTTTGTGAATGTCCAATTATTTAATGAAATATTGGAAAATTTAGCAATAAGATGATTCGAAATTTAACAACGAGAAGGGGTGAAAATCTGTGAGTGAGAAATTGCGAAATTTGTTAATGTAAAATTCAGAAATTAATTTAATATTTTGGTAAGAAAATATAAGCACGAAAAAGTAGAATATAAGATACTATACCAAAAAAAGCTTCGTAGATAATTTGCCAATTCACTCAAAGTTCTAAATTTAATTTTCGACCGTATATTTTTATTTTTTTTCCCACCGTAATACTCGTATTTTATCACAATCATCTATTATTATTATTATCATTGGTCTCGTATGTCATTAAATCGCGGTATCTGATGTTGAACCTTTCGGGGGGGGGGGGGGGGGGGGGGGGGGTGGATAACGATCGAGTAGTTGTTTCGTCGAGCCGACGGATAAGGAAAACGCTATCGTGACGCTCGGTTGATCCGTGAGGTATGCGCGACGAGACTTCCCAATGTTCGCGGCTCCCAATGTCTTCGGCTTATCTAATACAGAGAGGACTGGGGTTCGAAGCTTTACGAGACTCACGAACTGATTAATGGTGAGAAGCGCGTTATCGTGATAAGGTTAGGAGGGCGAGCGAGTAAAAAACGAAAATAAAAATGTTAAATTTATACACCTCACGCATACGTTGTTAAAGAGGCGATGACGATTTGCTCAATGATTATACTTGACACGTAGTATTTTAGATTGCGTGTAGAAAGTTTAATCAATTCGTTACAGCATGATTTGTAACCAACAACTCGTTATCCTCAAATCCTTGTTGTAATATGGTTTTTTTTCTCCAATTCCGTTGTGTTCTTTTATCAAATAACATTTATTATACAATTATTTTGGAGCGCGATTTACTTAAAGTAGTAGTCTGGTAACTGAAGCCGATTTTCATGTCTTTTTTGGAGGGCGTTTTTTTGTAGGAAAATAAAAATGAATCGTTTTGGATATTTAGGATGTTTTTATTTACATATTAAAGATACAAAAAAAAACATTTTTTGAAAAAATTTAATAGTTTATTATTATTATTATTATTGATCGAAGTTGGCACCTCGAAAAAAAAGCGCGTGGGTGGCCCCGGCGATTTTGGCTCTTGATGTTATCTGAAATAAAAAATTCTTGATAATTCTTAATCTATAGACATGTCATTCAGGTCGGAACTACTGAAGTTAAATTTCCTGGATAAATAACAAAATGGCGGACTTTGGAAAAAAAAACTTTTTTCCAAAGTCCGCCATTTTGTTATTTATCAAAAATTCTTGATAATTCTTAATCTATAGACATGTCATTCTGGTCGGAACTACTGAAGTTAAATTTCCTGGATAAATAACAAAATGGCGGACTTTGGAAAAAAAAACTTTTTTCCCAAGTCCGCCATTTTGTTATTTTTTCAGGAAATTTAACTTCAGTAGTTCCGACCAGAATGACATGTCTATAGATTAAGAATTATCAAGAATTTTTTATTTCCGATAACATCAAGAGCCAAAATCACCGGGGCCACCCACGCGCTTTTTTTTCGAGGTGCCAACTTCGATGAATAATAATAATAATAATAAACTATTAAATTTAAAAAAAAAATTTTTTTTGTATCTTTAATATGTAAATAAAAACATCCTAAATATCCAAAACGATTCATTCTTATTTTCCTACAAAAGAACGCCCTCCAAAAAAGACATGAAAATCGGCTTAAGTTACCAGACAGACTACTACCTTAAAAAGCACAGTAATGAATTATGTCGACAAGGAATAAAAAAAAAGGGTATCAGTTCAATTTAATTTATTTAACTGGCACTCTTTTTTGTGGTCAATGAAATTTCCACTTGGCTAAATACATTTTTCTTTAATTCGAATAAATGTATGTTTGAGATTGATTTGTATGTAAATCGAATTAATCCATTTTTCTTAATGCGTTTGCCAACTTAAAATTCCACTACGTCGTGCTTCTCTCTTCATCAACCCTTATGAGCGCTTTCATCTACCTTTTCGTTCAGCATCATCGTCGAATATCTCTCTCGTGATTCTCCCTCGATCTCTCGAAATTTTGCCTCGTTCTACGTGCACTTTTCCTCATCGACAATGTAGCCTAGAGTTCGTTGCTCTCAGGCTCATACTTCAGGAGCTTTTTACGCTTAACTCATCGGTATGTGTGAGCGAGTGCGTGTGTGTGTGTGGGTTTCGCTGGAATTTCACGGGAACCCAGTAATTTTTCCCCGAAGCGTCCTTCCGTTGTACGTGCGTTTTTTTTCCATCCCTTATTTAGCCCACACATTTCTTCGCCTTCCGCGTCGACACTTCCGATCTACCTGTCTCTGTCTTTCCCTTCTCTACTCGACTCGTCTCCAGCCACAGCTATATATACACATCCACCCTCGCACTTCCCCTCACCGCCCCCCCAAATTCCCATTCCTCATCGATCTCTTTTGAGAAATTAGGCCAGCAGCACTCTGACGCAACCTCCCCCTCGTCGCTCGCACAGCGTATATTCTGGCCAGTTTGTTTCTACGCTGGCCAATTATTCATAACGATCGTTTTCTCTCTCTTTCTCTCTCTCGGGCTTCCTCCTCGACAGTTGTTCTCTTCTTTTTTTTTACCTCTCTCATATTTCCATTATTGGAGGACTATCGCGTTATTGAAATTCCGGGAATCTACCTATGGGGGGTGAAAAAACAATAATTTCAAAACTTTTGCTGTATCATATTATTGTTAAGTAATTGTTTTAAATTCATGCGATGAACAACTGCGGTGCAAGTGATCGCTCAATTTTTTAATGTAACTTTACGTGGAACTTTTATAGCCTCTGACATGGTTTTATTGGATTTATGTTATTTTCATTTCTACGAAATTTCTAAATGTCATCGAATTAATGAAAATTCCTTTGAATTTGATTGCGTCGTTCATTTATATTCAAATGACTTTCTATTTCTTTCGCGTTTTAATAATTATAATCTAATGAGTAACCTTTCATAAAATTTATAAATTTTTGTTGTAAGTACATTTCACGCAATGAAAATATTTTTTGAATAATATTTCCCCTCGCAAGATACACAACGATTCTACTGAGACGTGTGCGATAATACGTTAAAATCATGTGGTATCTATTTAGTGTACATAAGTACGTGATCGAGCGAGAAAATCGACTGATTCAGCACCGAGACTCGTTTCTCATAGAGAACAAAGTGACTAAACTACGAATATATATTTATACACCCCCATATGCATCATGGACAGTAATAAGAGAACGACGATGAAGATGAGAGGCGGAAGGGAAAGGCGTAGCCATATATCCTTCCTCTCGTATATTTATTTATTACAATCGTAAATTTTCCACGTATCTAACTGTCGCACGTGTGTGTAACTCGTTAACTCCCTATCTCGGACTGTAAGGCAGCCCGCGGAGACCAAAATTTGTTCGAGGATATATATATACGTGCTTCCTTGATTGCTATATTATTTAGCAATTTGTCGCTGTTGAATTCGAACGACCATTGATTTTCTATTTTTCTTTCGTTCGGATGAAAAACAAAACGAAATAACAACATAAATAATTCTTTGAAACGTGAACGAAGGTACTACGACATCGATGACGAAAACGATGACATGGATAACGAGTATTTATTGTGAAAGGACTATTCAGGACTTTGGAGAAATTTGAATGCTCATACGATTTTTCGTCCAATTTTTTTTTTTCTAGACGTGTTTCCTGGTTGAACGACGTTTTAATAGGTCTCGTTCACTTCAGACATAACAACTCTATTGGCGTATTTTTTGTATCAAAAAGTCGTCCAGTATTACGAGGTCTGTTGAAAAAGTATCGCGAATTTTGAATTTCCGCGGGCTACGTATATTCGATTCTCGATTTTTTTCGTGGCGTTAGGTTGGTACTCATGTCCCTCACTTATGCTGAAAAAATCGGCCATTTTTAATGTTTAGTTAATTGTTGACAGCTGTTTTGGTTAGACGTGTTTTGGCTTGTCTTCGATTTTTGCCTATTCCAAAAAATGGATCAAAGAATTTGTATCAAATTTTGAGTGAAAAACAAAATTAAGTGCGCGGACGCATTTCGAATGTTGACTGTGGCATATGGTGAAGCTACCTTGGACCAAAGCAACATTTATCGGCGGTACAAAATGTTCTCAGAGGGCCGAGAAAGATGCGGACAACGAAATGCGTTCCGGACGCCCGAGCACATCAACAACAGACGAAAATATTGATGAAGTGAAGAAAATAATATTGGCCAATCGTCGAATCACCGTCAGAGAAGTTGCTGACGAACTAAGCATATCGATTGGCTCGTGCTATTCGATTTTTACCAATGATTTGGGCATGAGACGGGTCGCCGCGAAAATCATGCCAAAATTGCTCAATTTCGAAGAAAAACAGTGTCGCGTTAACATTGCTAAGGAGCTGTTGGACTCGGTCCGCGACGACCCAAATATGCTCCAGAGGGTCATAACTGGTGACGATTCATGGATTTATGGTTATGACGTGGAAACTAAAGTTCAATCATCGCAATGGAAGCTGCTATTTTGGAATAGGCAAAAATCGAAGACAAGCCAAAACGCGTCTAACCAAAACAGCTGTCAACAATTAACTAAACATTCAAAATGGCCGATTTTTTTCAGCATAAGTGAGGGCCATGAGTACCAACCTAACGCCACAAAAAAATCGAAAATCGAATATACGTAGCTCGCGGAAATTCAAAATTCGCGATACTTTTTGAACAGAACCTCGTATATCGCCATATGGGTTTTTTATGATTGTTAATTTTTCACATCCAGGATGAATAATCAAATTGTCAATGGCAATAATTGACGTAAAAAAATATTTGTCCATTGTTGAAAAGACGATGAGTATCACAAATTGTATCAACGTTCTCCAATTACAAAGAATATATTTTTGACACCCTTGTAGTTTTTGCTTAACGTCACGACTATTTAAAACAATTATAACGAGCTGGAAAAAATAAACCGAAAAAAAGCACAAAATCAAAGCTTTATCTATGAGAAAATAAAAATTCATTATTGTTAATAATTTCTTTTGATCTGTAATATGTAATTGTTATCGCGGAACCGCCGTGACCTCTGTCAAAGCTCGTTATCCGACATGTTTTTTTTTTCCAACGAATATCACACGATGTACGTCCATTTATCCGCGATATCGCGAGCGAGACAAGGCTCTCGGATAATAACGGTTATTAAAAAGTGTATATCCCAGGGATCCCTGAAGGACGTTGGAGAGAAAGAAAGAGCACGTTGGCTCGTCACATCTCTTGACTACTCTCCGTTTTTCCAGTTACTACAGAGAGAAAGAGAGAGAGAGAGAGAGAGAGAAAGGTACAGGAGAAGGAGGAGAAGAAAAGAGAAAACTTTTGCCACGGTTCTGTAACTGGTTGAGAGCACAAAAGTCCTGACACTCTACGAAAACTCATTTTTCTCTTCTCCTCCTACGAATCCTTGTATTCCTGCCTTTGTCTGTATATGTATACACATAACGTCTGTTTCGTGCCACTCTTTCGCGGGTTCCTTTTTTTCCCTTTGTGCCACGTTCACGTATCTCTCGGCTTATATTCGTACATACACACAAAAGCTCCCATATAAATTTTTTTTTTCACTCGTCCCAGCCTCCATATCATTCGCTCTCTCTCTCTCCTCTGGCTTTTCTCTCTCGACGCTGGAAAATAAATTAACCGTCACGGCGAGAATCCTCGACCGAGAACGTCTGTCGAATTTTTTTTCCTCCCTTATTCCTCCGCTGTTTCGCTCTCGCGAGACTCGCGTTGTTTTTTTTCCCCATCTCTGGGTTCTTTTTTTTTCTCCATTCGTCACAACGCTTTCGGGCATTGCAATTGTTCTTGTTTGACCTCTGACAAAGCACAGTCGCTGCCCACAGGGCATCCGTTCGGGGGTGATTGGCCATTTGAGAAAATCATATTATAACGACAATTGTTTTCTCCGCGTTGATCCCACACACGATTTGATACAAAAGTCAACGATCCCTGGATGGTGGCCAATAATTGTAAGATTTATTCCGGAATGTACACCCGTTGATTATTCATCCCTGCTCGTATGTCGAATGGCTAAACGCCAAAAGGATATGAATTTTATGATTTTACACACTCGATACGACCTTTTTGCTGTGAAACATAGTTTTATAACATATATCGATTATTAGCAAACGAAAGGTCGTAATTCACAAAATTTTCGACGCCGAAAGTTAGGCGAGTTACGACCTTTTGGTGGCTAACGCTCGATATAGAACTGGTGGCGACCGATCGAAGCGTTATTAATCATCCGACACTTGGATAGGATTATAAATCGCGCGTGCTGCTCTCTCGTAACTTCCGGCGAGACTTCGAACAGTTTAATTAAGTGCTCTGACCACACGCAATTCAACAAGAGCGACAGGGTGGGAAAAACAGGGCGGCGAAGAGGGCGGTCTTCGCTCAGTGATCGAATTAAATCTTGAACGGATTTAATTGCGACGAATTTCGTCCAGGATCTACGTGTCTACGTCTGGTAGTTAATAGGCAAAGTTGTTTGTCACGATCGAATTATTGACAACAAAAAAAAATAATACAGTTTTGAGGATCTTTCACGAAATCAAAAACTCAAAAGTCTTTAAGTTTTCAATGATAATAATTGGGAAATTCGTGATCAGTGGAGAAAGATACTTTAAAATAGGATCCTAAAAGAGATTTATAAAATCATTGTTTCTTTTACTTTATGACCAAAAATAAGTTGGTTCGCTGAAATGACTGTAATTTTTTTTTCTGAACTTATTAGCAATTTACTCTGCGCTCATTTCGTTCGTAATCGTTTAAACTTCAAAATGATGCTTCATTCGTGAGGCTAGGATTTTTCTTCAATTTTCTACAGATTTTCAAAGCCGGATCATCGTTTTTTGCCAATTTTTGCATGCACACCCCTTTGCGCTCCATTTTGACGATTTCCAAAGTGCTTTTTACGGTATTAAAAATTGAGGTATCGGGATGAATCCCGAGGCATTCTCTAAGTCTACTCGCGGGTTTTTCAAAATACTGGAGAAAAGCCAAAATCGATCAAACGGAAGTAGAGTTATGGTTATTTGAAATTACAAGATTTTCAAAAAAACTGAAGGAAAAAATGAGAAATTTTTTTCGTTTTTTATCACGTTTTGGACGTAATATTCGATCAGAAATTTACTGCTAATTGTAAACCACGCGGAGCTTTTGTCGAAAGCTCAAAGATCTCGTGTAAAAATCGAAAATTCCATAAATATTCATGATTTTTCGTTATTAGTACAATAAAGAATCTTGACGTGAAGTTATATAGTATTTACAAAATTCTATCATATCTAAATCTATTGCAACAGCATCACCCTAGATTGTTGAATGACGGGACGTTGAGATTCGCGACGTTTCGTCGGGGCCGTGAGGGGATGATACGGAAGAGAGAATATTTCTGCTACGTGTTTCTTGTACGCTGAAGCGTTTGCAACGTTATTTCGAAAGTTTCTCCGTAGCCACTCGAGGACAGTCAATAGAGAATAGAACGAGGACTATCCAGTCCGGAAATTGCGAGTAAACAATGAAAGAGGAAGAGCAAGAGATGACTATAGTGAATCAAGAAACGTGGTAGCTTATATACGTGGTATTGTATATATATATATATATATATATATATATATATACATAAAGGATACTTGTAGTAAATATACAGTCAGTGTTGCGATGTTTAATGGGGTATCAGAGCGAGGAAAGGACTGAAAATAATTTATACATTCAACACCCTAAGATAACGCGACACTGCACTCAACGTTGCAACAAGATTGAAGATTCTGTCACGAAATTTCTTAATTTCAATTTTCCCGTAAATTATTACTCTCCCCTCGGTCGCCAATAAAAAAAAAACCAATTACTTTTTAAAATTGAACAAATATTTTCGTAAAACGAGCAATAAAGATAAAACGTGACGTTTTATCTGATTATTATATCCCTCGTCATGATAAACCTCGTGCGGCGTGATGCTTTTTGGCCCAGGCTTGATTGTAATTCTTATCTAATAAATCTCCCCCACTGTGACCTTTTTATTCCTTTTACCGAAGACTGGTATTTGTACGATATAGGGGGCCGGAAGGGGGAGGCAGGGGACAACGAAGCAATCTATGTCTCTATTTTCGGATGTTCTAGATAAAAAAAAAAAAAAACCTATGTATAGACACATATATACGTTTTACGGTATATAATGCCCGTATGGAGTGTACGCATTGCGAGGTTGTATTCGTTGTGGAAAAAGGGGGCGCCTTTTCCCCGACGATTCGAGATTCTCTGCCAGCGAATGTTTTACTTTTTCTGCGCTCCCCTTCGTTGTCGTCGTACTTTGCTTTTCTGTTTGTCTCTATCTGTTCTTACTTTTTTTGTTCTCTCGGACTCTACCTTCAACCCCTATTTCTAACCTTTCTTCTTCTTTCTCTTATTCTTCCTATGCTTTTCTTCATCGTCATCCACTTTCTCTTATCCGTATTTAAAAAATAATTTTCCCCTTCATCCTGATCCACTTCTTCTGCAATTCTTCGTCTCGCTCCTCAATCTCCATGCATGCCTCACTCTGCATCTTTTTTTTTTCCTTTCTTCACTTATCAACCACTTATCAATTTCTCTTCATCCACCATACTCTCTTCTTCCTTCATCTCTCTGGTTTTCTAGCAATCTGTGGTTTCATATCTTCCCCCTCTTGCACTTTTCAGCCTCACATTCCTCATTGGTCTGCCTCATTGCTTCACTATAGTAGTCTCTCTCTCTCTCTCTCTCTCTCTTCCTCCTTCACTGGTTCAATCTCTTCGGTCTCTGGCCAACTTCCTTGCGGCGTTGCACTCTCGACGGGCGCCCGGGGTCGTAATTAGTTTGTGGTTGGCTTCACTGAGTCCGTCACCCTCCGAGATGCCGAGAGGGATGAACGGAGAGGAGAGTGCGAGCAGAGAATGGAGCTGGGATCGGACGGGTTTCTGGCTTGTACCGACTGGTTGCCTAGCCGCCCACGCCTCAGCAACGCCAAAGAGATAACTACGTGTATATATTTTGAAAAGATAGAAAGAATGAGGAGTTGGTCCGAGCGACTATAGCATCTAGAGAAATATATAGGGAGGATAAAAGTCAGACCTTGAGGGAAAAAAAAAGAGTCAGAAAGAGAAACCGAGATGTAGGGGTAGTTTTCTCAAGAAGATACGAAAAGTTGGTGAGGCGCGTTCGAGGCTTCACGAGGAAATTAATAAATGAAATTTCACATTGCGGGACGGTATATTTTACGAACGAAGAGAGATGGTCGATTGTCGTTTTCGATCTTTCGTCTTCTCTCTATTTATACGTGTGTATATATGTATAAACTCTTGGTATACCTCGTACTATGGGTTAGATTTTCTTTCCTGAGATAAATTCATCTATCTATCCGCACTGGTGAACAAAAGTTTTCTTCTTCAACAACGGTAGGAGGAAGAGACGGAGCGGGAGAGGACGGCTGTTCAAGCAAATTTACTCGGCGAAATGAGACCTCGGCCCGTAATCGTTTTGTTTCGCGAGAAACGTTGAAGATCGAGACGAGACGAGAGATTGAAGTGAGAACAATGGCAGACACGCTATATGACGATGAGGAAATTCACTTATTTCGAGGAGAAAGATTTAATTTAAAAAAAATGTCCATGATTTCGCCATTTATCGCTTTAATGCAATTTTTCTTCAAGTCTTTCTCAAGTTGTACTTTCTTCTATTTAACTGCGGCATTGTTGCAGGCATTGTTCTTACCTCGAACACTTTAAATTCGCGACGCGAGTAAACTCGCGTATATTTCAGTTGAAAATAAATTTTCACTCCGCAAACGCGTATATAGGGCAAAATATATATTCCTCAACCTCCTCAGCGGCAAACTTATTTACTCCCATTCCGAATTAAATTTATATCGTGTACCGATGACGTTTCTTTCATGAAAATGTGTAAAACAAAAATTGTATAAACGAAAGAAATATTTTTATCTTTCCAATAGCCCGTAAAATATTGTTTATTATTTATAAATAATTCTCATAGCCGATAGGGAAATCCTCTCCCGAACATTTTCATTACTCGACAATTTTCTTGTAAACAAAAAATTTACTGATTCACAAAAACGCTTCATAAAGACAAGTTGATTGCGTGTCGTCGGTATGGAAGGGTTTGATGCTGATAAACATCGCGTTTACACGCGGCAATCTCTGTTCGAGGAACGAAGAAAATGTTTTTATCGCGGCAAAATCCAATTTACAGCGTTAAAGAGTCGCCACGGTTTTTCGTAAGAATTAATTTTGAAAAACGAGTCCGTAAAGAAACAAACTACGTGCTTTTACGACGTCATTCTTATCCATTAATCCCGCTGCGAAACTCTGTCCCGGAGCGTTGTCGTAAAAAATTTTTGCCACGTTTTCACCAATGTTCCTCAATAATCGGACACACACGATCCACGGGGTATCGCGGTAAACACGTACGATAAGTCCGAGTTATAGGCGGTCGTTTCTTCACCCCCTGGAGATACAAGAGATAAAGAGGGAGACAGAGAGGGATGGAATGAGATAGAGTGAGGGAGGCGAGAGAACAAGATAGTAGAGGAGAAAGAGGACGATAGGTATTCGAGTCACGTGACAACGATGCGGATCTATGACCCTGCGTGCGCGATCACCCGTGCACCTAAACAGCTGGAAAGGCCATCCCTATGCTCGTTCGTGTGGCTCTCGTATCGAGTGACCCGATGGTCCGAGGTATCCCTGGATGGATGGATGAGCATACTGTATATATATATATATATATATAATATATATGTACTTAGTATGTAGGCTGTAGTGGGTATTTATGGCGAGGGTCCATAACATAATGATCCATTAACGTTCCGACACGAAACCCCTCAAATTTCATCGCTGCAATAAATTAATCCACGAAATAGACTCTCGATGAATGAGCCACGATAATATTTTTCGTTATCGGATTTAAAAAAAAATTGGTCAACGCAAAACTCCAGTTTTTTTTAGGGGCGGTGCGTTTTAACCTCATGATTTATGACGGGGGGGGGTAAATAAAACCCAGTGAATGACTGTTTAGGAATCTACGACAATACGAATCACTTTACGACTTGAAGCATCGACTCTTCATAAGTGATGGGGAATTGACTGAAATTTAGTACACAGGCAATGAATCCTGAGAATAAGTCTTTTGAAGAATTTATCGAAAAAAATTGTTCAGTTATCAAAATGATCGGTAAAGGTACCTTAAGGTAGTAGTCTGGTAACTTAAGACGATTTTCATGTCTTTTTTGGAGGGCGTTTTTTTGTAGGAAAATAAAAATGATTCGTTTTGGATATTTAGGATATTTTTATTTACATATTAAAGATACAAAAAAAATTGTTTGAAAAAATTTAATAGTTTATTATTATTATTATTATTATTGATCGAAGTTGGCACCTCGAAGTTGGCAGCCCGGGTCCTAACTTTTTTTCTACCGAACCGATTGCTTTCAAATTTTAACAGGCTACTCTACACACTTATACTTCTCGTCGGAACCACCGAGAAATTTTTTCACCCCTGACTTTTTATTTTACAACCCCTTCTTTGCTAAAATAAAAGGACGCAAACAAAGGGTTGTAAAATAAAAAGTTAGGGGTGAAAAAATTTTTCGGTGGTTCCGACGAGAACTATAAGTGTGTAGAGTAGCCTGTTAAAATTTGAAAGCAATCGGTTCGGTACAAAAAAAGTTAGGACCCAGGCTGCCCAACTTCGAGGTGTCAACTTCGATCAATAATAATAATAATACAAAACTATTAAATTTTTTTAAAAAATGTTTTATTTGTCTTTAATATGTGAATAAAAACATCCTAAATATCCAAAACGATTCATTTTTATTTTCCTACAAAAAAACGCCCTCCAAAAAAGACATGAAAATTGGCTTAAGTTACCAGACTCCTACCTTAAGGAGTATAGCCACGGTAGAATTTAAAAAAAACGATGTTTTTTTTTGCTCAAAAGATGCTTTATCACCATAAAAATAAGTTAAAATAAGTTAAGGTAGTAGTTTGTACTTTTTTCACCGACTTTGAGCTTAGAGCGTATAACGTAAACCTACCTCTGGCATGGCCATAGAGTTCCGAGCGCGCCGCGTGATAAATAACTTCGACAATTTTTATCCGATTGACTTGAAATTTAAAAAATTATGTTTCTAATTGCATCTCGCCGAGAAGTACGTACGGAATTTCTGATTAATTAAAAACTTTCCATTTTATGAGCAGTTTTATACGAATTTTTTCACTGGATATTCACCTTTTAAGTTCAAATGCCAACAATATTCGAATAAAACGATGTTTTTCAAATTCCGTACGTATTTCTCTAGGTATTCTCATGTAGATTAACGAGACATTTTTTTTTGTTCTAGGTAAAAAATTGTGGATGTCAAATGTCACGCCGCGGAGGGCCTCACAAAAAAAAGATACCAAAAGCGAATAGCATCGGCCATTTTGTACAACAAAAACAAAAGATAAAAAATATTTTTTATCAGCTTGATATTTATACTATTGTGAGTACAAATTAGTTTAATTTATACTATTGTAATTAAATGTGTAATAAGTTTTATAAATAAATCACTTTTTCTTACAAAAAAAATTGTTAAATGTGCAGATGATTTTATACCCGCCACCCGTGGCTACACCCCTTGAAATCTCTACGACAATACGAATCACCTTCCTACTTGCAGCGTCGACGATACTGTCATTGAAAACGCTTCATACGTGATGAGGAATTAACTGAAATTTACTACACTGGCAAAGAATCCTGAGAAAAATCTTTTGAAGAATTTATCGAGGAAAATCGTGCGGTTGTCAAAATGATCGGTAAAGGTATCTTAAATAGCTAAACATACTTTTTCTTCAAGATTAACGAAAGTATCGTTGCCCTTTTGCTATCTAATATAGAATAAACGATTCGCATTAATCCAGTATAATTAAACGGTTATGTAATACAAGTATAACTTATCAATGAATTGAGACGGTCAGGGTCACAACGTGACCTCACGTGTGCTCCAAAGTATTCGAACGAATCACCGCACACAAGAAGGAGAGGGCGCCACGAGAACACCAACAACGGCCAATCCAACAACAGCGATAGGAAGGCCCACCAATCAAGCGATCCTGTCATCAGGTCCAGGAATCTGGAAAGAAAAGAACGAATCAGAAACCCAGAATAGAAGAGACACGAGAACCCGCAATGCGGCCGTGACGAGGGACGGAAAGGGTAGAGAGAAGAAGTAGAGAAGGTCCGCAAACCGGGTATAAAAGGGCCAGTTTTCGCCAGGAACGACACTTGTGCTTGGTCTTCCGAAAGGAGCCTAAAGTACTGAGGTGTCCACGACTACTCGCCTCGTTATCAGGGAAGTGGATATCTTGGGAAGTAGAGGACTGTAGGAAGAAAGGGTTGTAAGAGGTCTGTCGAAGGAAAGAAGGGAAGCCAGTACTGTGAAACTCACGCGATTACTGGCCTAGTTGTAAGGAAAGCGTGAGGGGATCGGGAAAACGGAAATTCTATTTGGGGACGGAATGATTGGAAGTATCGACCATTTTAAGGTCCAGGGAGAAACGTCAAAAAGTACACAGGGGTGTAAGAAGAAACGGTAAGTTACCAGCGTCAAGGACGGCAAAAAACGGGCTTCCAATGGTGTCAAAACCCGGGACTCCCAACCTGCAAGAAAACGAATAACGATGTACAAAAATTGTAAAAAAACAAAATTTGTAAAAATTGTTTTAAGTGGGTAGATTGCAAGAGCGGCTAAAAATAAGGAACTAGAAGGAAATAGGATTAAGACAAATAAAAATGTACGAAATTCAGGTTTAAAAGAATAAAGGGAAAAGATCTGAGAGAAAGAAAGTATACACAAATGTATCTAAAAGAAAGAGATACGCGAGATCTAAGGGAAAGAAAATATACACAAATAGATCTAAAAGAAAGAGAGTAAGAACAAATCAATACGCGAGATCTAAGGGACAGAAAGTATATACAAATAGATCTAACAGAAAGAGAGTAAGAACAGATGAACACGTAGATCTAAGAGAAAGGAACAAAAGCAGAGCGAGGAGAAAGAGAAGCGAATAGCGATCCGAGCGTAAGAGTCAAACAAATAAGAAAAATCTAAGATAGGAATAAAAGGGAAATATAGATAATAAGTAATAGAGACTAGGAAATAAAAAAATATATAAGGACAATTAGAATAAAACCATAGATAGGGTAGTGAATAATGAAAATATAAGAAAAAGGGTTTTACAGGAAAGTGAGAGAGGTTTGAAATAGAGAACATAGAAGAAAGAGTGAGGGAAAATACACAAACTCACACACAAAATACGCCACAGAAAACTCACCTGACACTTTCTACATGGAATAATCCCTGAAAACGTAAAAGATTCTTTGCGGCTCTGCGGAGGTAAAAAAAGGTGGTGAAACAAAACACCACGAGTATCAAAAAACAAGAAACACCGTGTACACAAGACCAGACGACGTAGCAGATGACGCACCAAACGACGCAGCAGACGACGGGCAGCGAGGATGATCGACCGCGTGGCGAGGATCTTCGCGTATTAAGGCGACTATCCACGCGCCGACGCGCGCGAGGCGACGACCAGTGGCGCCACGACACAACATGGCTAGATCCCACGACTCAGGCGGTGAGCGGTGGGCGCTCTAACGGAAAGAGGGATAGAGAGCAGCACCTGACGGACAACCATCGAGGGCGCTACTACAAAACACGGCGGGAGAATTTGAAATCTTTACGAAGATAAAACAGACAATACGAACCAACAATATTAATAAAAGTCCTCAGAACTACGAAATTTGTACAGAAATAAATAGCGATTGCTAGATGACCCGAACCTGGCTCAAGATCTTTATTCATTTCGAGTCCGAACCTTATAAATAAGCAAACGATAGTGGATACCGTTACAGAATATATGATTCAAGGATCGTTGGGTTGTTACTACGTTAAGTGGGATACCCATGGAGGAGTTCTCCGCTCTGGCCGGTTATTATAGTTAGTCCATGCTGAACTTTCCTGCAGAATCGCACGAGAGCACCTAAAACTCCCTCTCTCTCTATCACACACTCACATACACACACATATCTACACGACCGTCCTAGTCATCCCTCTTCTCTGGCTTTTGCTGGCGGCTCTGTACTCTGGCAAGCCTCGCGGAACCCTTGTCCGAGGGTAGTGACTGGATAGACCATGCGACACGACAGCAACCGTACCAACCTCCTTCCTCTATCCCTCTCTCACTCTCTCTCTCTCTTCTCCCTCTGTCTCTGTCTTCCAACAACCCTCTCACGCCGCCACTCACGGTTACTGCACCATCGTTCTCCAGGTTACCGAACTACCCCCTTGGTGCAAAACAGGATGAAACTTTCTCAGGTCTCGCGCGTACTCGGATGAGAGAGGACTAGCGTGTACGAGAGATGGAGCGAGAAAAGCTACGAAGGAGGATAGAACGAAAGCACTGCCAGGGAGAAGAGAGTAGGGAGAGAGAGAGAGAGAGAGAGAATGGACACCGGAGAATGGAGAGCAGAGAACGAAAGCAATGAGAACGAGAAGAGCGAGAGGGAGGAGAGAAGGAATGGTCGAGAGCGGGTTATATTCATGGCGACAGCGCCAGATGTGCAGCAACGGCTTCTGGACGTTGAACGTCCTGCTTCCAGGATGATATTTATGTTCCTCGGACGTTAACTCGGAAGTTGCGTGTCTCTCTCTCCCTCTCTCTCTTTTTGGTCTCCTACGTGAGGAGCACGTAACCCTCCTCAACCTCCAACCGAATGAGCTTGCCGTCGCAACCAGTGCCATACACCGCATCTTCTTCTATTTCCCCCAACGATCCCTCTAATCTTTCATCCCTGTTATTTATCCGAATTTCACGAAACTTCCGATTCTTCACGATGTCTTGACAATAAAACTTCTGTTCATTCGTTCCTCTCGCAACAAACTCACCGATCAAACGGAATTTTTAGTTGTACGATATTTTTTTATGCGACCAGCAGTTGTTTCGTACAATGGACTAAGTTATGTCTGAGGCTAACATGAAATTGGATTTTACTAAATAATGATTATTATTATTTGATAATAATCATTATAGCAATAGCTCCTGATTGTTTTAGCGTTCGATCGTTTTGGGAAGTTTTTCATTTACCGGAATGGTACCCGTCTCTTATATTCCGCGTCGTCGATCATCCGTCAGAGTCTGGAGAACTCGACGATTTATCGATTCACAATGTGTCACGTATAAATTTTACTCGCTGGTGTATTTGTCAATGTACAATACATCGAGGACGTTGGAAACTTTGAAATATCGTCAGTACTTTTTCCTTTTGCATTGAGGAGTCGAATGTCATCGCTGGGCAATGCAATAGAGCGGTGTAGAAAAGAGGATGAAGTGTCTTGTATGCTTTTTTTTCCGAGCTTTCATTCACTCACGACGAATCTCTGTGTATTGTAGTTGGAGATTGGATGGGATTGAACAGGACCGAGAGATCTTAGACTTCGGAGATTTAGAGTCGGAGACGGAGAGCGAGGAAAAAAACGTAGAAGGGATTGTTGAAAGGGATGAGAGAGCTTCTGGAAGGATGAAAGTTAACGTCGATGAACCGAGAACGGTATAGGGAGTTGGTTAGAAGAAAGCACACGAAGGTGGGACAGGAAGGTTAGAATAATCTTGATACTAATTGCTATATAATGAAAAATCATCGTACTTTAGCTCTTTTGAGATAACGAATTTTTCAATTTTGTTTTCATTGCTCGAATGCCAATTTTTCCTTTATCCTTTCTCCAAAAGATTGCTGCTAGAGGACAAATTTGAAGGGTAGGCCATTGAGCTTATATTTATTTCACACCTTTTACGACTCAAGAACAGATTGTAATGAATGATTTTAAAAAATCCTAAGAAACGTATTTTTCTTGAGGTATCATAAACAAGATTTTTTGTTGATGGCATTTATTCATATATCTATAAGACTATTGGTCCCTCTATCGATATCGGTGAATGTAAGTGTGCACATATATCGAGAAAAGCTTCTACTACCCCTCACTCGATGAAATTCGCTTCGATGCTCATCGCCTCGTAAACAAACCACGCGCATACGACTAGGCGATCACGTACGCTCCAAGGGTGTAAAGAATCCGCCAAGTTGGCGAGAGGTCGAGGGTTGGAAAGAGAAAGAGAGAGAGAGAGAGAGAGAGAGAGAGAGAAAGAGAGAGGGAGAGAAGGAGAGCAGAACTTTACTGACCGGAAACGATGAGCTTCTCGTTCATTCGCGTGGTACACTTTAAGGGTTGCTCTGAAAAAAAATGTATACATAAAAAAATTTATACATTTTTTTAAAGCACATTCTTGACCCGTAATACATTTTTTAAATATAGATATTCTACAATATCGATTGAACCAACACCTAATGTATCATAATATAGGAAGCGTTCATTATATAATCAAGGATTGCTGTTTCAAAGAAATGTGATACCTATACTAAACCCTCATTTTTCTCAATATCAATTGAAGAATTGTCAAAATCGATGTTACAAGATATTTGAATAATAAATCCGCTATCGGAACTTCGTAAAACCGGCATTCAAACTTTTCATATATTTACATAAAAAATTTAATATCAATTACATCTGAAAATGACGAATTTTCACTAACTTTCTAATTAACGTTTATTGATTGTTATTGCAATGCTGATGGGTGAATTTCATGTTACGAGATTCCACCAACAGGTTCTGAATGTATACGTGTGTGGAATGATTAAAAACTTTGTACGTTAATCCGCGCAAGCACTAGACTGAACGAGCAACATTTTACGTTTTTTTTTATGGCCTCGTGGAGAGCAATGAATACATTTACCGTTCCCCATTTTTTTCTCATGTTTCGTAGTTATTTTCAGTGGTTAAAAATGTGATAAAAACATAAAAGAATGTCATGGTCACGAAATTATTTTTGTCGAAAAACAAATTGTCCCATTTTTCTCGTAAAGAGGGATAGAAAATATTACTCCGAAATTTCTTTCGTATTACATTTTTTGTTTTGATCATTATGAAAGTTTTTGTGATTAGTATACATCAACAGAGTTGTAAAAGCCGCGAAAGTTTTGCTTTTGATAGAAAAAAAAAAAATCTTCCTCGTATTTTTCGTCAGCTGGTAAAAATTTTCTTGGTCGAACAACGCGCGATTAACAGTCTGCACGAACGAAGAAAGAGAAAGAGAGTGTGTGTGTGTGTGTGCCAATTTCGCGAAAGAAAGTGGAGTATACCACGAGGGGGGATCGCGCGATGTAGATGAAATTCATAAAAATTATATGACTGTCGTCTGCAGGTGGACGTAATCGGACGTTCCAGAAATTGGCTAGCATTACACAAGTAAAATGAAATTGCACAAACTCTGACCTTTTTCTTCGTACATATATGTATACTACCATCTCTCTCTCTCTCTCTATTCAATAGAAGGCCATTTCCCGAACGTGGCTTTTTCTCAAAAATTCTCGATGTCTTGCGCGTGAATTATTCACCAAGACGTGTAATCCTTAGGATTTTCTAAATAATTTTCTAAAAATTTCAATTAATAACGTCGAAACAATTGAAAATTCGGTAAAATTAAATTCTCCGACTCGAAACAAAGAAAATATTTCGTTAATATCTTAACGAATTTATTACCAAGAAAATTAAATTAAACTCGTGGTTTTTGCCGAAGTTCTAAACGAACATTACGGAGAAACTTCACTCGGTAAATTTAAATTTTCTCTGTAACGAGAGTTTCACGCAAACACACGAAACGAGAATTATCGTCTCGTCCATTGAATATCGGAAAATTTCATTGAGCATTCAGTGGTTTGGAGAAAATAACTTCGCACGAGAGCCAACAAAAACTTATTAAATCGGGAGAGCATTAAACTTCTTGAGAAAAAAATTTCACGAGAGATGTTAGTTTATTTACGAATACGCGTCGCGGCGACAAATAAAGATATAAAAGAAAATTTTACCATCTCCCATCAAACCTGTCGTTTTCGTTTCCACTTACGTCCCCTGACTCTACATCTAATCCCGGTAGATTAGGTAAAATTATTTTGGCCATCTGCGCGAGCGGGATTCGTACTTTTGCGCGAAACATAACATTTTATTAGCTGACTTTTCTGTGGGCAAAAAAAAAATCTCATTTTCTTATTTGCCCTCTCTGATTCTTTAGATTTTTCTCGATTTCCCCGGAAGAGATTCTCGACTTTACGACCGAATGTCATTTTAGCAAGTTGAATAATATTAAAAAAAAAAACGGGATAAAATCTTTGCTGTGATATAAAGTTTGCCACTTTTCTCAGCGAGCTTATTTTACTGAGAGAGAGAAAAAGAGGACATCGCAGTTACATCGAGAAAGCTCTCCGTCCTGTTCGAACGAGAAGCTTCGATGAACCACGAACGATGAGAGTGAGAGGTACGTATATCGCGTTAGTAAAATTGAGTTTAGTTTACTCTCTCCGGGTGTTCGAGGGCGCCGAGCTCTGTCTCTCGCTCCGTCTACTTCAATGAAAAACCCACCCTCGCCAGCGCAACCCCCGGGTAATCAGTGCGGTCATTAAAAAAAAAAACGAAAATCGAATCACCGTTTGATTAATTTCTTTTTCGCATTAACATCATGCGCAGATGTTTTGTTCGAGCGATTACAATATTATCGGACATTTCTATCGTTTCTCAATTTCATATTTCATGTTGTAACTTCTCGATAAATATACCCTCACCCCAATTAACCGTATTATTCGCGTCAATAATAACGAGTTAAAAAATAAATTCATCAATTGACGTTATCGCTTAATAATTACTCTAAATTTACGTAATTCCACAATTTATCCTAAATTCTATCTCGGTTTATGCCCACAACCGGAAGTCCCATAGTTTCCGGTGTAACCGAGCCTCTCCTAAGGAAATTATACTCGTCACCCCCTTCGCCCACTCGATGAACTTTCCTCGTGCAGTTGAATTATCGGGATATAGTCGAGGCTTCCTGTCTCATATATATATATATATATATATATATAGTCTTCGTTCTCGTCGACCTGATTTTCCACGACGGAAGCACTATTAACCGGGGGGGTGGGCTACGGGATCGCTCACGTAATTAATTCGTCGACGCAACGACGGGCTCCCTTCGAATGGGTTTAAAGAGAAGAACGAAGCATTGTCGAGGGTCGCTATATTTTACTCATCATCTTGTGCTCTTCTTGCCTCAGTACCATACCTCATCATCCCCCTTTTCCTTCATGCTTTTCTTCCACATTAAACATTGTTATGCATATATAAAAAATGTATGATTATATATCTGTTTCATACGCATTATGAGTACATAACCAAGTGCATCTCATATAAATATCATCCGCAAAATTATGTGGAAAAATAAAAGGATCAATCACAAAAAATTAAACTGATGCTGCCGTCGCTCCTTAGGGCCATAACATAAAGTTATGTGGAGTAAAGCCTTTCCGAATAAACGGGCTATCTAATGGAAAAAGAATTTTTCAAATCGGATTAGTACTTTCGGAGATTAGCGCGTTCGAACAAACATACAAACTCTCCGGCTTTATTATAGTAGTAAAATATGTACTATAAAACAGTATGTTGTATATTGTGTGGCATATATAGGATTGATTATTAATTCGCTTATTAATTTCCGCTCAATCTTAAACCGTTTTCAAAAATGGCAGCTGCCAAAAACGTTTCGACCTTACCTAAAATATCTTATGCGTACTTTACACGTAACACACTAAATGCATTATGTATATCATGTACTTAAAAACTCTTTTTTAAATACTCGGCGTCAAGACACCGCGGCATCTCTCGATACACGCACATAACGACTGTTAAAAGTCATAAGGGCGTGTCGAGCGTGGTACAACATGTTGAGCGAGATGCTGGATAGGTCCATAGGACTTTAATCACGTGTAATATAGAGATCCCTGTAACCATCCTTCTCTTACACCCGTTCCCAGGTTCCAGAACAGGGGTGCGGAGAGAAGCACCAAGCACATTGGCGAAGTTCGCTCGGGGACTTTAACCAGGGCTTGACTATCGACCTGGCGTCCAGCCGCGGCGTCTGCGTCGACGTCTACGTTGCGCGCAGACGCTATCTCTCTCATTCTCTCTTTTTTCCTTTTTTCTCTTTCTCTCGCTCTCTCTCTCTCTCTCTTGTATTCCCAACACCCCTCGGGAGGACGAGCACTCCGATCGATTCCAGATTTTCAGCATAAACGAGGCCGATAGAGGGGTTGAAAAAAAAAAATAGACGACAGATGGTGGGTTGGGTGGAAAAAAATAGTTCGAATATTTTTACACGTCACGAGAGAGCTTTTCTATGGCGAGAAGTGGCATCTCTCCTGGTTATATATATATATATATATATATATATATATATATATATATATACACATATATATATATGTACAAGCATGCTTGGATGTTGCTATTAAGGATAAATAAGAACAAGGTTGTGTTGCTTTTGAGGGGTCGTCTCGGTAAGGGTGCAAAGCACAACGCGGATCATATATAGAACGATCACCATCGTGTAAAAATTCTTGGGGGTTTATCTCCGAAGCGTCATATACTATATACGTCAGCCCTTCAGCGTTATCTCTGGCTCTTTGCATTGGTATTATAACCGTTTTTTTCTTTATCTTTTTCCTCTTTTTTTTCCTTTATCGTATCGCACGAGGGACCCGTTGCGAGGCTGTTGAGGGAAGTGAGACAAGCCCGGATGAACCTGACCTCTCCACGTTAGTTCGAGACTCCGGTAGGGGTGAAAAGATCGAACAACCACCCCACTCAAGTACTCTGTCTCGAGAAAGGCTTTTCTTGAGCTCTCACAGACCTTCGTCGAGTGAAGGAGGGAGTGTTTTTTTTTCTCTCCTTCCCCTTTCTATCGTGATAATCCCTCGGGAGATTGTCGGGACTTTTATCGAAATGAATAATGCCTAATATTAATATTCAGAACGTTATCTCGTTTGTGGTAAGAAAAAAAAAATTGTTATTCACACAGAGGGTTAGTCTGATGATGAATTCGATGAAAATTGAGGGTCTTCAATGTTGGATATCTTTTGCCTTGGGAGGATCCATTGAATATAGTTCTGAAGATTTTTGAAACAGCAAATTTCAACATTGCAACAAAATTATTGAACATAATTGTATGAATTGAAAGCTATCAAGGTGTCGTAGAATATTCGAACCCTAACCCGCAAAAATCACAACTTCTCATCTTCAACCACCAAATCAACCCCGACTCACCTTAAATATATTTATTCAACGTAGAAATCTCACCATCTCCCATAGCAAAATGCCTAGGAATACAAATAGACTACAAGCTAAACTTCAACCACCATCACCAACGATCCAAGATTAAACTAACAAACAGAGCCTCCCATTTCAGAAGCATCACATTCTCTGTGCAAAAAATCCGTACAGAACAAGTCAGGAAAATATACAAATTTATCTGTCGACCAATTATTGTATGTGGACAGCCAATTTTTGTTAACTGCAGAGAAAACGCACTGAAAAAACGTCTCCCACGTAGTGTGTGTGAAGTTAGCAGATCACTTCCCAGCGGATCAAAAATAAAATGGAGTTCCCTTCGCATGCAGTCGAGTTCTACAGTTCTTGATAGTTTTTAACAATAGTTTTGTCGATTTACCCCCTGTACACGTGATTTTAGAAATGATCTGCTAACTTCCGCGAAGTTACCAGAGCATTTTTTTTTAACTATGTAATTTTGTAGATTTCAGCAAGCCTGACAGTTCTATATATAAAACAACAATAGTTCGGCACAAATAATATGAATGATGAATTATTTATGCATTTATTACAAACGATCTCACTCAGGCTCACTCAGCAAATCGATCGAAAAAACTCTTTTAATTAATTATTACGAATTTTTATCAGCAAATCGATCGAAAAAAACATGATATGCTGATATTTCAAAGAGAGTTCTGGGCTCTTCTATAGTCCTATGGTATATCATAGTTCTAGATGCGCCTCAACATATCTCACGGAGGTCTGGTGCCAGAACTCGTTCAAGTAATTTTTACGAATATTTATCAGCATATCACTTTTATCAAATGATATGCTGATAAATATTCGTAAAAATTAATTGAACGAGTTCTGGCACCAGAACTCCGTGAGATATGTTGAGGCGCATCTAGAACTATGATACAGGACTATAGAAGAGCCCAGAACTCTCTGTGAAATATCAGCATATCATGTTTTTTCGATCGATTTGCTGATAAAAATTCGTAATAATTAATTAAAAGAGTTCTGACGCCAGAACTATGTGGAACATGTTGTAACACAACGAGAACTATTAGTTATAACCGCGTAAGAGCCCAGAACTCTCTTAGAAATACCAGCAGATCACGGTTTTTCGAATGATATGCTCATAAAAATCTGTAATAATTAATTTAAAAAGTTCTCAAAAATATTGTTTTAAAAAAAATAGGCACGCCTTTGAAATTAACTTTAATTTCAAAGGCGTGCCTATTTTTTTTTAAACAATATTTTTCCAAATCCCTGTGTTCTTCTCTTCAAAATATCATATTATTAACGAAAACACTCGGTATTTTTGTTCAGATCGACGTTGAAGAAAGTTCTGCTGCGTGCCGCGGAAATGACAGCACCTGACGCGAGATCTTCCCCAGCGCCACCATGCAGCGTGCAAAATGTGAAAAAAATGTTTTTTGATACATTAATAAACAAGGAACAAAACCCAAACAAATTTTTCGAATATCTCTTTTTATTCCCACAAAAAAAAATTCTTGAAAAATGTGAAAAAAAACAGGGGGTCACAGTGGTGTTCTCCCTTAATTAGAAGAGTTCTAAAGCCAGAACTCTGTGGAATGTATTGTAACGGAACGAGAACTATCATTTAGAACTGCGGAAAAGGATAGAACTCTCTTCCGATTATCCGCAGATCACGTTTTTTTCGATTGACATGCTGATAAACATTTCTAATCATTAATTGAAAGTCTTTAGGCCAGAATCCTCAGAGTATTTATTAGGTTGCCAGAATTATCATGCACGAGAATATGAACTGCGGTACAATACACTCGGTAATACAATAACTTCAAAATGAGGAGTCTGAGTGAGACCGTTTGTGATAAATGCATAAATAATTCATAACTAATATTATTTGTGCAGAACTATTGTTGTTTTATATATAGAACTGTCAGGCTTGCTAAAATTTACAAAATTAGATAGTTTAAAAAAGAATGCTCTGCTAACTTCGCGGAAGTTAGCAGATCATTTCTAAAATCGCGTATACAGGAGGTAAATCGACAGAACTATTGTTAAAAACTATCAAGAACTGTAGAACTCGACTGCGTGCGAAGGGAACTCCATTTTATTTTTGATCTGCTCGGAAGTGATCTGCTAACTTCACACACACTCTCACGTATCAGAAACCCGACAAATCCTCTCTATAACCCGCGCAATTTACTCATATATGAAAAAAACAGGCATTGCACCAATAACAAACAGAATACAGACCCTCACCTCAAAGTTTTCATTAGAACAACTAGACCATCTTAAACCATTATGTATACAACGATTACCGGACACCAATTTCCGAAGCATAGTATTTTCCAAAACTTATAATACATGCACAACGACAACCGATAATGCTCTCATTCAAATAAAAATACAAAAACCAAACTTATGTACACTTTGGAAAATAAGAATTCCTAAGCACACCTAAGAAAATCATAGGCTGAAGTACTTCGGTGGATGGCCTATTGGTATTTTTAGTTTGTAACCATATTTATGTTTGTAATCATGTTATGTAACTTTATGTCAATGAATACATTTTACTACACTACTATTCGAACCCTAAAAGGAAAAAATGAAGAAAATTGAGAAGCCCTTTTCCATAATCTCGTCCTTAAAGGTTCGACACCCGCAAATTAACAGGCTCCGAAAAAGTTCCCTCGGCCAAAGATCCTTTCGATTTTCGTCACTCCATTTACGTACAAAAATATCTGGCTTATGTGAAGAGAGGGACTCGAGGCGAAGCGTTTAGAATTCACGGCACATTGATTTTACGCGGTTGAATTTCGAAGGGAGCAGGAATAGGGTGTATTATACAGGATATATAAGAACTAGACGCGATTGGGGATGGGAAGGGTGTACAAAGTTACGGGCAACCTGGCGGGGCATCGGTTATTGAATTCTTGTGGGGTGTAACGTGTAGAAACAAAGGGTCATAGCTGTGTTTGTGTACGTGATAAGATAAGAGGCAGAGGTATTTTCGTTGGCGGTTTCCAATGCTCCAAAATCTCTGACACTTTGTCACATCGATCAAATCGCGCACGGGAATAACTTCACGAAAATGCGAACGATCGAACGAGACCTGAATTTTCATTTCTATATACATATTTAATGATAATCGGAAAGACGTTCCAGTTTTCTCGTAGTGAATAAAGAATAACGGACACAAGTATAATGATAGACTGTGGATTTATAGATTTATTGGAGATTACAAAACTTTGCGTTGGTCTCGCACACTGCGGGGACAGTATTAAATATCGTTTGCCAAATAGTTTGATACCCTGATCCATCGAGAATAAGAGAACGAAGAGAAATGATTTTTCGACTCGAGCAGGAATGAAAAACCGTCAATTCTCTCTCCGGCATTATATATATGTAGTGCATACACAAACATATATAGATCGACTAGCAAACGAAAGGGCGTGAATCGTACTATTCAAGGAGTAAACTAACGGAGGTTATGGCGTTTTTTTTTCTTTTCAAAGTAACAATCAAAACGTCTTATATAGAAAAGCCCTTATTGGAAGGGACGTCGCGAAAACTTGTGCTAACAAATTTCTCTTCAAGTTAACATTCTTTCTCGCTCTCAAAAACAATTTTCATTCGTATAAGGAAACTTTGGCAGTATCAAATATACATCTTACTACTATAATAAAGCTCGAGACTTTGTATGTTTGTTTGAACGCGCTAATATCAGGAAATACTAATTCGATTTGAAAAATTCTTTTTGCATTAGATAGCCCGTTTATTCAGGAAGGCTTAACGCCACATAATTTTATGCTTTGACCCTGAGGAACAGCGGCAGCGCGTTGAATCTAAGGACGGAAATTTAACGCGGGTGAAAACACGAGGCACAGCTCGATAAACATACGAGGGGGGACCCAAAAAAAACGGGAATTTCGTCATAATTTCTTTATTTTTTAATATTTTTACACCAAATTTTGATCACCTTCAAAGTATTCTCCTTTGACCACAACGCACCTCTGCAAACGATCCTTCCAATGTTCAAAACATTTTTTAAATTCACTTATCGGGATGTTCTTTAGGCCTTCCAACGATTTTTGTTTTACCTCCTCCACAGTGGCAAAACGCTTTATTGCTGCTTTGTTTCGGGGGTCGTATCCTTAGCACCACGATTCGTCACCAGTAATCACCTTGGAAAAAAGTTCAGGGTCCTCTTCGAGCTGATTTTGAAATTCAAAACATGCCTGAAGTCGACGCTCCCTTTGCTCGTCTGTGAGAAGGCGAGGGACAAATTTGGCTGCAACTCTGCTCATGTGCAAATCTTTGGATAAAATCTTCTGAATTGAACTCCATGATATCCCAGACATCTCACAGAGTTGACCAATGGTTCGGCGACGGTCTTCATGAATGAGAGCATTGATTTTGTTGACGTTTTCGTCACTTCTTGACGTTGAGGGGCGACCTGAACAGGGTTGGTCTTCATTGGCTTTTCTCCATTTTTAAAACGTGAAAACCACTCGTAGACTCTGCTTTTATTTAGGGCAGCATCTCCATAAGCAGTCTTAAGCATTACTGTAGTTTCCGCGGCCCATTTTCCCCACCAGGAAACAAAATTTCACAGCCGCGCGTTGCTCTCGACAATCGGCCCATCACGTTTTCGCCAAAATGGAACTAGTTGTTTCACTACAAAAATTCCCGCGGGCGAACCGATGCACTCACGGCGACAGAACTTCGCACCCTAACTCAGGAGACATGTCCCCAGCGGACACCTGGTCGAGCAATGGGTTCCCCCACTCTCCCTCCCCGCCGCAGCGCAGTTCCCGTTTTTTTTGGGTCCCCCCTCGTATAGTGCATTTCGTACCGATTGAACGTAACTTCGATCTACAGCCGTTGGAATTTGATTTATGGATTTTTGTGAAAACATTTTTCGCATTGGCAATCTCGTGTACGTTTAAAATGTATTGAATTTTCAATTTTTCATAGAATTGGTTAATTTTTCAAGATCAAGCAAAATGGAGAGAGGTACTTGGATATGAAAGATTTGTATATGTAGAAAAAATTGGGGAATTAATGTGTAAGTTTCAATTTGTACCTTTTTTTTATATCATTCTTCCAAATAACTTAAATCGAGTATTCGTGGAATCCTCCATATAGATATTTATACAGCGGATTTGTATTTTTTTTTTTTGGAAAATTGTGACGACTCGCAGTAGCACAAAACTTTGTCTCTCGTGATTGCCCCTCATCATCGACGATCCCGATGTAATCGAGCTGTATACATCGAGCGTGGGTTTCGCGAAGCTTTTACCCTCTCGTAGCGAACAATTCGCTGATGTATATGGCAGAAGAGAGTGGAAAATTCAATTCTCCTCGATTAGACGAGAGAATGTTGTACGCTCGTGCTCGGAATTCCCAAACGCAAAGTCTTGAAATTGTTCTTACTATCGTGGGACGTTGGATGTGCTCTCGGGAGAGTTTCTCTTACCCCGTCTCGAAAATGCCACCAGAGAGTACTAAATTTTTTTTCTTTTTCATCATCCCTCTCGATTAACGAAGACTTTCGAAAGTCATCATTGTTCCATGCCCCCTTTTGTTTAGCAGCCGTTGTAACGCAATAATGGCAGCAAGTTGCAATTACTACGTTAACACGGTTTGCAGGGTTGTTTGGAATTTTCATGAGATCGAAGCATAATTGGAGGGGGGGGGGGGGGTTAATTGGAAAACAATTTAACCAGAAGGTTGCAAATTACATTTGTACATTGTTTCCTCATTATTTTACATAGTTCACAAGCCATCCTCTAATACGAACGAGGGTTTTGATCAATTTGGTGCTTTCATCCCTTAAACTTGATAGCTCGAAGCCTGGCTTTAAATGAAACGGTTTTGAGATTTCACGAAAGAAAAATGCGAAGAATTTTAATCGCCCTCATTATTCGTTAAATTGAATACGAATTATTATTCACGATTGCTTTTCGATCTCGTTGATTCAAAAATTGCCTCGGTTACAAGCATGGCATATATATTTTTGAAAGATAAAAAAAGCTCGTAAATTCGCAACCCTTGTGCTTGTGTGAAGAAGCAAGCATAAAACGTTTCGGCCAAAAGTCTTTGAATGCAAAGAGAATGATGAGAAAAAATAAAACTACCCTTTCGAAGGTTCTCGTAAAAGGTACTTGTGATTCACTGTTATTTAAATCTCGTTTTGAATAAAAGACTCGTGTTTACCGATGAGCGAGAAAACTATGGTGTTTATCGAGGGCCAGCTAGTAGACTATTTATTCGCAGTTGCTGCATCCCTCGCCGAGTCACGGGGCCATCCAAATACGTTTCTATATACTATTTATTTGTCTATATACAGTAGTCGTAGAATTCTACTATATACGAGGCATTCGGCGTAAACTGGGGGATGATTTTTGGACGAGGACATTTCCGGAAGCCATTTAATTCGTGATTATTACGACAGAGGATCTAATCTTCTTAAGGGGTGAAATAGGGTTAGATGGTTCAAAAAATCGATTCTTTTTTTATTTCATAAATTGTTAGTAAACTATTGAAAAATATGTTCCCAAAATTTTGAATGAAAATTCCGACTCGTTCTATTGTTATAAGCCATTAAAGTGAGTAGCTCACCTTCAGGCTCCGAGCGCGCCACGTCTATAACCGGGCGTACTATTTTTTCATACGCGTTTTTCTGAAAACAACTTTGTTTGAACTTGCGTACACGCTAGTTTGAAAAGTTTTCAACCAATCGTTTCGAAAATTGGCAGTTACTTTCTTCGTAGTATTGCGCTCTATATGAACCTAAAATCGGAATATTATCATCATTTAAAATAATTTTTTTTTTGCAAATAAAGTTGTAAAAATAGCAAAAAATCATTCTTTTTTGTTTTGGCCCCTGTAAAAAATTCAATTTTCTATTTTTTTCATAGCATTTAGGTTCATATAAAAGGGAGACATATAATAAAAGTAAATTCCAACCTCATTTGATTTCAGATGAAAATTGCGGCTTCCAGAATGTACGCAAAATGCTGAGTCTGAATATTTTCGGTGTTTTTCACGGAAATTCTTCAAAATCTTTATAGTATATACTTAAATATATGTATAAAATATTCTTAAAGTTTCAATAAATTATATCCATTTTTTATACTATAAAAAAATTCATGAAAATCATTGAGAAAACGCTGTCCTAACCCTATTTCCCCCCTTAAGTAAAATTTTCTTATTCTCAAGCTGCATTGTATAACTTTTCTTTCCTGAAGATAATAGTCGCAAAAAAAGGGGAATTAAAAAACGTTTCTCAAATCTTGTTTTCAAGGGTGTCTTTTGTGATTTAATTTTTTGTCAAAACCACTGTGACCAAAAATGAAATGAAGAAATAAATAATTCTTAAAATTCTCTTTTCAAGACTGCCATTTTTCAGTTTTTTTCTTTCTCAAGCCATCCCTCGCAAATTAAAGTGGATTTCAAAAATGTTCATTCCCAAAAAAACATCCCCCTTCGCATGGAATATCCCATATAGATTTCGGCAGACAGTATAGATGTATTTTTTTTGTTTTTTGTTTTTTTTTTCGAACCACAGAGAACAGAACTCGACATCGGTTTGCTAAAGTGGAATCGAGGTAAAAAGGGTTGGTGATGCAGAGGATGAAAAGGAGGCAAAAGCTCGCGTTTCGATATACCCCACTGATATATAGATAGTATACTGCACATACTGACACCGAGAGACTTCTATCTACATCGGCGATATATATACACGATGTCGCTGGAAAAGCCCCATTTTTCGGTCAGGATTTACTGACGTCCGTTCACGTTTTCTTTTTTCCTCTCTCTCTCTCTTTTTCGCGATTTCTACAAGAAGAGACTCAAGATTCGAACTGTTAAATCACCCGAATTTCATTTCTGTCCTGGCTCCCCGGGAACATTATCGTTCGGTGTGGGTTGCGATAGAACTCTAAGAGTCGATCTATCGTTCCTCCTCCTTTCTCTCTCGATCGTTTTATTATCGATTCCCGCCACGTCTATTATATCGCTCTTTCGCGGAATTCGACGAGGCCAACCGCACGTATGAGCAACCGAAAAATCCCATAAACCGTGTAACGATCGCAATCGTATGAGACACTGGTCAGACATCGGTGATCGATGCCGGTTATATGGAAAGATATAAAGACTGACGGACGCCGAGACGAAATATATTGTAATGTGAACGAAAAATGGCTGTAATTGCGAATGAAAAAAAAAGTCGTATTTTGAATTGTCACTCCGTGAAAATGATGGCTGGAATATTTGAAATATTTAGTCTATCGTCAAAAGTGTTGATACTTTATAAGAATAATAATAATAATAATAAAGATTGTAATTATTATCTTGAAAATGATAATAATACTACGTCTTCTAGTTGAGAATGAGGACAAAGTTAATTTAATTCGTTCTGGTATAGCCTAATTTTTCATTCCAACTATAGAACTTAAGATGTTTAATTGCAATGTTCATTCAGTACGTTTTTTTACAAGCTAATTTTGTGCATTAATACATTTTCCACAGTTGAATGAAGTGTCAATTTTGTTTAGTTAATTTAGATTCAAATTGAGTCACCGTAATAATGAAAAATTCGACAAAGTCAATCAGCCTTAATAGTAATTCCGATAGAATTTAGTATCCTTAATTGAAAAAAAAAAAAAACTTTGAACTGTTCAATGATATAGCGAGTCCGGGACGGGGGCAGGCAAACGTTCGAATGAACGACAATTAAAAATGATATTCTGACAAAATAATCACGAACAAATTATAATTGTCAGGAGATGAAAGATGGAATTTTTTTTTTGTAATTATTTTGTGCAGTAAAAAAATATATCAAAAAGTCTCCAACGCTTGAACGTAGATTTTAAGATACTCACTTATCATTTAATATCAGGTATGCTGTACATAATATTTCATTTTGCCTTACAAATATTATATAAAATTACAGTCATATCGCTCAGAGTCCATTTTCTCTGATTTATCCCATATATGCTTTTAAAGATTCGCCCGAACATATATATATATATATATATATATATATATATATATATATATATAGTTCACGCACGGTAAAATCTCGTTCATACGATCATTCACAAAAATTGTACAGGCTCTCGCTCATCTCTGTCGATTTTTATATCGAAATATCTCTGTAAATCTTGAAACTAAGGATTGTACATTATAAGGGTTGTATTTGATTTTTTTTTTTCGTGTCAATATATATGTGTGTGTGTGTGTATGAGTATGTTTGAACATCAGTACATCATGTCTATCGTTTTTGTAAATCTTTTTTTTTTGCTCCATCTCTCTTTCTCTATATTTCTCCTCGTTCTCTCGACCATACTCTTCGCTCTGTCTAACGAAAGTCGTGAGAGATGAGTGGCGAATTCGTCGAGCCATCGATTACAGGGCTTGACCTCGATATCGATACAGATAACCGGGGAATTTCCCGATAAACCTACAATTTCCCGAAATCCCCTCTCGCTCTTTCCACTGTTCGACTCGTATTTCGTTTCTTTATTTTCTCTCTCTCTCTCTCTCTCTCTCTTTATCTGTGAGATCTTGAGTTAACGCTACACATCAGTCAGGCTCGTTTGCCGAGATTTGGATTAATCCCAATGGGGAAAACTCGCGGATACCTCGAAGATAGACAAGAACAAAAAAAAAACATAAAGATATACGTTTACGACAAGAACGAAGAAAGATGGGAAACATTTTTTTTTCTCTTTGGTCAGTCCAAAGAAATGTGTGTACGTATATATATATATAATATGTATATGAGACATTTCAGTCAAAATCGATCCGCTTGACTCTCATCTTTTGAAATTTTGTCCATGATTAAAAAAAATATATTTATTACTCCATTTCAAAGAGACATTCAGTTGTTTTTTTTTTTTTTTAGATTTGTTGTGTTTTCATTTATTGATGACTTTTCAAATCATATTACTGATCGAACAATAGGCCGAAGATAAAAGTCTGAAACAAATCTGAAAAAAGTCAGAAATCAAATTTTATTAAGCCGATTTAAAAAACGATGAACCAGGCTCGACAGGGTGAGAGTCAAACTATGGTCGAATTGTCATGGAATATCCCATAAATGGTCGTTTTATGTGTAATGTGTATTATTATTATTATTATTATTATTTTGTCGAGAGTTTTTTCAAGTACTTCGATTTACAAGATCGAACTTCTAGAACCGTACAAGTAGCTCCGATTCAATTTTTCATCCAGTTTGACAAATGTAAGAACCTTTGAACTCGCGCATATTTATCACAAACGCATACACACACGCACACACACACGGACGCGTAAATATCGCGTTAAACAGTCGTATCGATTAGAAGAGAAAAAAAGAAATCGTAACACGATAATAAATGCCATTCACAGTAAGTTTCACGGGGATGAAAAATAGGGGATGTAAAAAAAGTACCTTCTATAATGATTTTTCTTGTGTACATCGGAGATAAAACAAAATGTCGATCACGAAAGAATAGCATAAAATCGGTAAATGAATCAAGATCTGAGCAAACGTAGTGTAAAAAACGTTATTTAAATTATTATCATTAATTTCATCGTTATTAAATACAAGTTTATTTCTTTTGTTCGTTAAATATGCAAATGAAAAATTGATTTTTCGCGCACGCACGTTTCTCGATCGTTTGCGTACGAAAATTCGAGGGAAAAAAAATAAGGAACATCGCGTTATTGCCTCGTAAAATATGCTATAAACGAATGAGATTGCTTTCCGGGTTAAAGTCGTGACACGAGTGAGCCCGTTGACCGGAAGTCACTGAGAATTTTCGTGGACACGCTTCTAGACAATGTCGTTTCAAATTAATCACGTAATTTTTATATTTTAATTATCATAATTGTATAATAATTGAAATATTATTGTTATCATTATTTCTAGTAAAATATAAAAATTGCGTGAATTTACGAGTATAATATGTATATGTTCAACACAGACGCACGGTATTAGTCCCTTCGTAGCATGCACTCTTGCACCCTCGCAAAAAAATAATACGTTTACTATTTATATTTATAATATATATATATATATTTTTTTTGTTATTTATATATTTATATCGTGCTTAGTTTAACGCCAAGACACAGACGGGAAGAGCATAATATCGCGACGTTTTTTTTTTTTCGGTTATTACTGCGGATCTTATAAAACGATCCTTTTCATCTTTCTCACATTTTTTTCTTTTTTTTTCCATTCACTCGTGCATACACTCGATCTTCTCTTTCATTCGCTCGTTCTCGCCAATTCCGCGTGTATTTTTGTTTAATTGTTAAATTTGATTTACGAGAAGACGCGTTGCACCCGGAACGGCGAAACACGCGAATTCGTTCTCGGACTTTTTCGTTATAGTTGTAAATGGGGCATTTTTTTTTTTTTTTTGACCAACCGGAAGTTTGTGCTAAGATGGAATTTATGGGTAGAGCGTTAATTTCGCGGGCCACGTACATCAACGAATTTTTTCCCTCATGACCGAAGAAATTTAAATATAAAAAAAAAAAATAACTCGTTACCCATTGTTCGTTGGGACGCGGGCTTTTTTTTAAATATTTTTTATTCCGCGAACCGAGTGCTGAGAGTAGCGAAGAATAATGATAACAATAGAGAGGGTGGTAATTTATTCGCGGGATTAATGTCGGCGATCGGTCAAAGTCACTCAAATTTTTGTTCCATGTGGCAAATATTTTCACGCGTATCGTTTTATCAGATCGGAAAATTTGTATGTACGAAGCGAGAAAGAAAAAAATTCGCTTTTCGCTTTAAGGATGTGTAACGCGTATAATCCCGGATAAAAGTGAGATTCGATGAGAATTTTGAGTACTTTGCTGTGCAAAAAATGACGAAAAAACAATTAACAATCTCGAAAGCACTAAAAGCACTGATTTTAGCATCTTCAAGCAATTTCATTACACATTTTTTCATCGACATAGTTTTGATTTTAAGTCTTTAAATTACTATTTCAATTTTTATCATCTTGTTTTAATTCACGCCGAAGATTGCTGATGAACTTGAAAGGGGGCGAACGCGCTTTTTTTTTATGGTCCGGACACTCCAGACGTGCCGTTCGATCAGACAACCCCCTTTTAATATACGGCTCACAAGATCTTCAAAATCACTCATCCTACGAGGGATTGACCGAGTGAGTAGTCTCGAGATCGGAAGATCGTTAATGAGACAAGAGGCGAAGACTGAAAAATCGATACAGCTATTAGCCACTTGATTACAGCTTGACAAAGTAATTTAATGGGGGCATTTTTACGAGAATTTTTGGAGAAATGTTAAAATACTATAATCATTGAATATTGAAAAATAAGGTTTTCACAATTTTTTATCGATAAGTTTGAAAGTTATTTTAATTGAATGTTTATTTTATTTTTTTTTTATTTCAATAGATAATCAACCGAATAATGATTTTTGGAAAGGAAAATTACAAATTTCGATACGGGTAAAAATACAATATTGTTTTTAAAACTCATTCCTTTAAATTTCTAATTATTATTTTTTCCAACTAACTCCTCGGTATTATTGTGTCACTGTAACCAATTGGATGTTTTTTTTTGTAATTCCCGATCACGAGTACCCCATAGAACGGTGACATAAAATTTTTTACTAATAACTGTCGGAAAATTTGTCACTCGTTTGATCTCATCGTCCGTGAGACAATGAGATCAAACATCGAACCGAGCGGCGTGTCTGGGGCGCGATACGAGTGATATCTCCCGAACGAGCAGCAAACATTTTTATCCATTTCTCGTCGAAAAAAAAAAATGAGACGTACTCGATTTTGCACGAAAGTTAATATGCCAAGTTGTCAAACGTTTCGACGATGCTTGTGAAAAAAATTGCTCGCTCATTGGATCTTGTCGAAGGTAGTTCAGTGATGCTGATGAAGACATTAATTAATTACTTTTTGTCTAGTAAATTGAATTCCGATGATTTATCGGTAATAATTTGAAAAAATTTTGCTACACTTTAAAAAGCGAATTTGTGAGAGAAATTTAATAAACACATGCCGTTTGTATTTTTTTTTTTTTTTTCAACGCTTAAGGGTGCTTAATTTATACAACCGCGACCAAATATTTCGTTCGATCAGAATTTGAGTACTTCGTGACACGATGAAATATTGAACAAAAAATCAAGCATATTGATGATCCTAAGAGCATTGATTTTGCATAATAATGATAATGCCAAAAATGTATTTGAAATATATTTTTTAAAATTATTCAATAAATGGTAAGTAAACGTTTTCATTTTCTTAATTGTTGATTTTGGGTTGATTTGGATATTTTTGTGTCTGGTAACTTAAGCCGATTTTCATGTCTTTTTTGTAGGGCGTTTTTTTGTGGGAAAATAAAAATGAATCGTTTTGGATATTTAGGATGTTTTTATTTACATATTAAAGCTACAAAAAAAAATTTTTTTGAAAAAATTTAATAGTTTGTTATTATTATTATTATTATTGATCGAAGTTGGCACCTCGAAAAAAAAGCGCGTGGGTGGCCCCGGTGATTTTGGCTCTTGATGTTATCTGAAATAAAAAATTCTTGATAATTCTTAATCTATAGACATGTCATTCTGGTCGGAACTACTGAAGTTAAATTTCATGGATAAATAACAAAATGGCGGACTTTGGAAAAAAAAACTTTTTTCCAAAGTCCGCCATTTTGTTATGTATCCATGACATGTCTATAGATTAAGAATTATCAAGAATTTTTGATTTCAGATAACATCAAGAGCCAAAATCACCGGGGCCACCCACGCGCTTTTTTTCGAGGTGCCAACTTCGATCAATAATAATAATAATAATAAAATATTAAATTTTTTCAAACAAATTTTTTTTTGTATCTTTAATATGTAAATAAAAACATCCTAAATATGAAAAACGATTCATTTTTATTTTCCCACAAAAAAACGCCCTCCAAAAAAGACATGAAAATCGGCTTAAGTTACCAGACTACCTTCAGGAGTTTCGGAGCCCTTCAACGAACAGTTGTATGAAAAGAGCTTTTAAAAATTCTCGATAAACACGACAAAAACCGGGAATTTTAAGATAAGAGAGAATATTTAACGAAAGTATATGTATTGAAAGAAAATCAGCGAATTTCTTTAATGAGAAATAAAAAAAACGTTCAATGCTGATGTGTCAAACAACCGTAACTGTTATATTAACAAACTCGTGTCATTGTCATTATTTCTAATCGATATTTTCAATATCTTAAATATCGTCCACTTATTCAAATTTTTTTTCGTACAGTGAATAACTAAAAATTATCATGGAATTTCACTTTAGGCTGAGAATATATAGGAATTCACTTTGTTTCTATAAATTGTTCTAATTAGCACCAAAAAAAATGGATAAAAATATGAAAATTAAATCACATCAAAGTACTCGACGTGAGAAAAAATATATATATTGATCGTACATCGAACCACTCGTGGCAAGCACCTTGCACAATTAAAGCGTATGCGTTCGTGTAACGATACATTATAAGAAAGAGAGAGTTTACATTTTACATCTATAATATTCATACAAGTGATTTTTATTTTCTCCTTTCTGCAGAGTATGTAATATTATTGTTAATCCTTAGTTATTGTGTGTGTTTTTTTAAATTTTATCATTACCGTTACGATTATACTTCAACAACGAGTACATCTAGACGCAATTTTTTTTTTTTTTTACTACGACGTAAAACAACCCACTTTATATCGCGAAAAAAAAAAACACAACCCGGGGTCGTTACGTTTTACGAGAATATTATTACCCCTTTGTTCTCCGTCTCCATCGAGAGTAATGGGAAAATTCATTCTTTTCATCAATTTACAAATGGCTTTGGTGTAGGTGGATTTACGAAAATGGTGTTCTGACCGTCGGGTAAAATTGAAAAAATTTTGTAAAATTAAAAAATTCCCAATGTCGAGAGATGCAAACACGTTAATGAAAAAACGCAAAGAAAGAAAAAAAAAACGCTCAACGAAACAATATAGAAGTGAAGAAAAAAAACAAATAAAATTACCGAAAAAAAAAAAAAAAATGCTGCGATGAGAAATACTGTGAAAAATATAAATAAAACACTGGGTTGAATTGTGAATACTGATGAGGAGAAAAAAAAAATGCAAGCTCCCTGAAAACAAAAAAGAACGTACTTTAATAACCGGATTTCTGCAGCGCAGCGTGCGGAGCAACATAGTATTTGTTTCTGCGCGATGTCACGGTCGTACTGCATGAAAAATATACGAAGTGGAAAAAAAAAAAAGGATAAAAATAGAACGACGCACGAAAAACGTCCTGCTTTTTCCTAACGATCCGAAAAAAAAAAAATGAATCTTTTGTTGTCCTCGCGTTGAATGCGAGTCGTTCATGTTTTTTTTCTATGGCCCTTTTTTTTCTTTCGGTAGTGAAAACAAGAAAAGAAAAAAAAAAAGTAGAACATTTGACGAAAAAATTCAAATCATCGAGGTTCGGACGTAACAGAACGAAAAAAAAAGGAATAATTATCGATTCGTACTTCATTCTTTATTGATCGCTTAAAAAATCGTTGAAACGATTCGAAAAAAAAAAACAGCGGCCGATTAAAATATATATATATATATGCAAATATATAGATATATATATATTTAAAAAAATTTCGACCACTCGGGTCCTTGACTATTCACACTAAAAGGGGAGAATAGGGTCGTGGGGAATGGAGGGGGGCAAATGACGTGTAAAAAAATGTGGTGAAAAATCGTTGGAGAAAAAAAAAACATCATGAACAGTGATCCTGTCGTCTGTACACGGGCTTAAAAATTAAGTAGACGGTATAGTCGGTAAAAAAAAAGAATGAAAGCGTCGTGCGTTTTACAAAAAAAAAAAAAAAATATTTTTGTCGTCCATCGACACACTGCCAGGTTTTGTTTTTCATTGTACATAAACAATTTCGCGCGTTGCTCGAGTAAATATAAATGAACGACGAAACTTGCTGACGAGTCTCTTTTGTGCTCTCTCGCGGTATTTTTCGTTTTTTCTTTTCCTCCTCTTCGCGAATTATACACATAATTCTCTGCGGCTCTGCGGGGAATCGCGAGGATCGATTTTTCTTTCGGTTTTTTTTTTTTTGCGTTTATGTTAACGAAACATCCGCGAATTCTTCAGCGTTATGAATTAACGCGAAAAGAGCGAAAAAATTTACACATCGAAATCAGGTCAAGATACGAACAGCACGTTTTCTTTTTTTTTGCCAATTGCTGTTCAAAATTCTCAATCTCCTTCTCAAGAATGATAGTCAGTGCACTGGGCATTTTTTTTGTTTTTTTTTTTTCGATCACTCGAAGAGAGATGCGAAAAAGAAAAAAAAATCGCGCGACCCTCTGTTCGGTGGTTGGAGAAATGAAAAAGTGCGAAAAAACTTTCTAAATGTTGCTTTTGAGGCATTTCGTTAATTCTCTCTTTCAAAGCCACTGTTTCACGAAATTGAGGACTTTCCGCGAGCGCAAACGCGTCGAGAGCTTTAAAAATTGTTTTACGACACTTTCGCGAGGAAACCGATTGCGTAAATCCGGGCATGGATCAAGGAATGCCTAATTTTACATATAAAAAAATATATATACGACGATCAATTTATAGCAAAATAGCGTTTTCATTTTTCATTTTTTTTTTCGTCAATAATCCGGAAAAAAATATTTTCAGCGAGTTTTTTCGAAGTAAAATTTGCAATTTTCCGTCGATCTCGAGGAGCGACGTCTCATTCCGTTCGTCGAGAGATCACTCACGAATTTCCCGACAAACATTTCGATTAATATCAATTGTTCAAAAAGTACAGCCGTTTATTTATAAATGAATATCTCGAAAGTCAAAATTAATTAAACTTATCTCCTAATTGAGAGGCTAAATGCATAATGCTGTTCGGTGAATACGTGTAGTATCGTGTAGTTCACTCATCGAGATCGAAATTTTTTTTGAGGATTTTATATTGAGAAAAAAAAAACCCTGCCTTTTTGATAATTGCCAAAAACTAGACGATTATCGGGTCCATTGAACGTCATTTTTTTTTCTATTATCAATTAAACATTCCTCAATCGACAATCACCGGCCGTGCAACATGCATTTCCGAAAAATTGTGACAAAAAAAAATCTTCACGCCCTCGCAACCCTCTTTGACCGAACTTCATCCCTTTAAAATTTTCTCAAAGTTCTCAAAGCAGTACGCGCACAATTTTCATCGTGATAACTATGTAAGACATGATACATAATAAACAGTAATGATAAAAAAAAAAAAAACAATCGAATTGCAAATGGGAGACGATTCGAATGAGATGAGCATGGGAGACGAAAAAAAAAGTAAAAAAAAAAAAAAGAAGCTAACTAAAACGTCATTTTCACGAGTAAAAAAAGGGGTATCCTGGCCTCGTTGGGCCGCACGATAAAAAGTCTGTGTGCCTTCCTTCCTAAGATAATAAAATGGTTTTGTCGTTCCTTTTTCTCCCTTGCTTTTGCAAGAAAAAAAAAATCCTTAACTAAATCGAGTGTAACAAAAAAAAAATGTCGACGTGTGAAAAAAAACCACGTTGGGTAGTGATAATAGTACACGATTTACGCGTACACGTCCAGCAATATCGCAATGTCGTCCCTACCAACGATATTACCAGATGAAATATAATCTTGGTAACGTCTCTCTCTCTCTGTTTCGCACGCCCTTTCTTTATCTCTCTCTCTCTCTCTTTCTTTCTCTCATAAACGTAACAATAATAACAGATTAATTACGAGATATATAGTTTTGCTTGTTTACGCTAATATAATATGTACACGCTAGATTTTGGTTTATCTCGTTTTTTTTTTCCTCAATCCCACCATTTTCATCTCTCTCTCTCTCTCGCTCGCACATACGCCCACACCTCCTCTTCTCCGAGCATTTCCAAACTAGTCCTTTCGACAATCCATCATCGGATTATCGTGACGTAATTGTCAAAGAGAGTCAAACCTGTACACGAAAGGAAAGACTTTTCCTCGACTTTTTCGTTTTTTTTCCATCAAGTTTCTGTTTTTTCTTTCTTTTTTTTTCCCCCTAATTCACCGCTACATCTCCGTTACCACGAGAAAAATAAAAGAAAAAGCCGGAAACACGCTCGATGACGAAGTGTCTCGTCGTCGAACGAATTGCCGTATATTTTTGTATTTTTTTTTTCCTTTCATTTAACACTTAGTCGTAAATTCCTAACGAACTTTTCCAAGGATCGGTGGCGATCGATAAATCGCGTAACAAAAATAATACTCTGCTCGCTTTCTCACTCGTACCGTGTTTATATATATGGACGAAGGAGACGGTACCTAATTTTTTTCTTCTTCATATTTCTTCGTAAAATATATCGTTATAATTTGTTGTTGAATTGGGGGGGGGGCTTTTTTGTCCAATGGGAAAAGAAGGACAAAGTGAGAAACGAGATGGTTCGTAAGGAAAAAAAAAAAAATTTTTAACACAACAACAACGGAATATTCATACTCAAGAGCATTCGAGTATCCAAGATGGAAAAGAGGTAATTACGAAACGAACGACCGAGTCATTGTATCCCAAAAATTGAGTACGGGCTCGCGGGGAAAGGGGTAGAAGAGGAAGGGTGGCGGGCGAAGAAAGGACATTTACACGCACGAACAGTCTTCGATAAGGAATGCATCTTCAAGATAAACAAATATTCGTGAGTGGAAGTGTGGTGTGTGTGTATATATCTATATCGTAATTTGCGTCGATCCTATTGATTCGCACGATTTTCGTTCTGTTTTTGTTTTTTGTTTCTTTCTTCTCCGTCAATTCTCGTCAAGAGCGTAATTCAGGAATCTCTTAGGATCCCTACGTCGATCAACGACATTTATGTACAATCGATTGATCAACGTTCAGCCTAGTCGAGAGTTAAAAGGGGGTGTGTGGGCGGGAGAAATTCGTTTTAACTAACCCGATCGTTCCGTAACGTTAAGAGTCGACACGCGCGTACACAAACAAGCTCGTCTCTATAAACTCGTGTTTTGTAACTGACAGGAGTTAAAAAAAAAAAAAAAAATCATTTAAATTACTAAAAACGACTCGTTAATGATTCGCGTACCGGGAGTCGATCGAGTATCCTGAATTCGCTTACGTTACGAGACAATGACGAGAGGTGGCTTTTGTGATTAAGAATGAACCGCGCCAAGGCCGTTTAACACGACGATGTCGATGGTGATGATGGTTTTTCGATTGTAATGCCGATCGGTCATACCATTACCATATCCTCGTCGACGTTTATTATCGTAGGAAACGAATTGTCCGTCGAGCTCTGACGATGAATTATCTTCTTTCGCACAAGTCCGTCTGTAACGAGGGGAATTTTTTTGTTTTTTTTTTTTCCACGAAGAACACTTCAAGTCGAAATTTCTATCGTTATTCGTATTGTTTTTTTTTTAATTCACGCTAATGTATTCAGAATCGTACAAATAGTAAATAAAAAAAAAACCAAAAAAAAAGTGCAGTTCTCTAATTCTCGTACTTGGCTCCGGGTGATTCGAGCGAAAAAGTTCAGTCTGTTAGTTTTGTACGGACACTGTGCGATCGATCTTAAAATTCCATTGAAATAACAATAAAAAATAAAAGTAATTCTTCAACATTAGAAATTTGAATGGTCCTCCTTATAATTTTCTGACGCATACCGAAAACGTTGCTCTACGAACGTGTAAAAAAAACGAAAAAAACCCTCGAAATTCCCAAAAAAAACATAAAGTAGAAAAAAATTACAGAGTGATTCTCACCGGCGGAATTTGGTAAAAGGTCATCGAGAGAGCCATCATCGAGATCGGTGGCGGATAGTAAAAGATCATCGTCCGATGACGCTCTCGTGAGGCTCGGCAGAGTGGACGTGAGTAATGCCTTTTCCTTCTGTATTTCCTGTATATGTCCGACCAAAAGTGCTTCTTCCTCGTCGCCACGTTCGCGCTCACCGGTACCGCATCGACTCGCGGCCATTGGCGTCGCGACGCTCAATTCCTCGGGACTAAATATCTTCGACGAACGTAAACTGGAGAGTCTGTGAGTCGCCGTGTGACAAGCGGATTCCAATGTATTGATGTCGGCCAATGTCGCTCTAACGACGCGCAATTTTTCTTGCACAATCGTCTCCACGCATTTCGTCTGTCGTCCAACGTCCTGCAACGAATCCTGAGCCGGAAGCGTGCGATTGGTTCGTAATATACACGGTGCAAAGACAATCGCCAGCGCCGACGACGACATACGATTGTCAATCTCGTGAAGCGCGACCCTCGCCAGATGAACGATCAAACGTTCCATAAGATCGAAATTTGGCTTTGGCAATTTTTTCAATATCGCGAAAAGCGTGCTTATACGATCGTGCGGATCGGTGAGATTGGCGGCGTGAAGAAAATCGTCGTAATACTCGAAGGTCAACAGTGGCTCGGGCATGTCCCTGAAGAAACTCTTGAGTACAGCGGCTAGCACGTGAACCTGATAATTGTCAAAGTCGTCCTTTTCCAAATCGCCCTCGTCCATCTTCGTCTTTAGTTCGCGAACTTTCGAACTAACGCCGCTCTTGCGATAGAGACCCTCGGTATAGAGACCGTGCATCTCGATCGTCGTTATCAAACGATCGACCACGAGAGGAACTTTGCCGTCGCCGCAGTCCAATTTGTAGAGTGGCACGCCAAATACCTTGCGCGAATTTATCTCGTGCATCGAGCCATCCTTGCCACAATCGGCCGATGCTCGCGTGTAACACTTTTTGTGACAGGTGAGTTTGCAATCTGAAAAGAAAAGAGAAAACAAACGAAAAAGAGTTATTTACAGTTTTTTGCATCTTATGGCCGATAACAGGCAAGTCCCAGTCGTCGAGAGCATTGTCGAAAAATCGTGAATATAACTTTTTGTTCAAGTCGTACTGCAATTTAAAGCACTAAAATGTTTTTTTTTTTAAGTTTGCTTTGAGTTTATTCCATTCAAGTAATTTAGTATCGATAAAAATGTCAATACATTTCGACAAAAAAAAATTAGAAAAAAAAAAAATCATATTCACGACAGTCGCGGTATTAAGTTTGAGGGGCCTTTTCAGCTTGAACAACAAAAACTCTATCGAAAATTCCCCAACGAATGATCATTGAGAATGTTCCTATGAAACGTAAACGAATATTTCAGATGCGAAACAAAAAATCGTAGGGGAATATGCATTTTAGAAAAGAAAAAAAAACGAATATTTAAGGTAGTAGTCTGGTAACTTAAGCCGATTTTCATGTCTTTTTTGGAGGGCGTTTTTTTGTAGGAAAATAAAAATGAATCGGTTTGGATATTTAGGATGTATTTATTTACATATTAAAGATACAAAAAAAATTTGTTTGAACAAATTTAATAGTTTATTATTATTATTATTATTGATCGAAGTTGGCACCTAGAAAAAAAAAAGCGCGTCGGTGGCCCCGGTGATTTTGGCTCTTGATGTTATCTGAAATAAAAAATTCTTGATAATTCTTAATCTATAGACATGTCATTCTGGTCGGAACTACTAAAGTTAAATTTCATGGATAAATACCAGAATGACATGTCTATAGATTAAGAATTATTAAGAATTTTTTATTTCAGATAACATCAAGAGCCAAAATCACCGGGGCCACCGACGCGCTTTTTTTTCGAGGTGCCAACTTCGATCATCAATAATAATAATAATAATAATAATAATAATAATAATAATAATAATAATAATAATAATGAGACCGGGGAAACGGAGACTATTAATGTCGACGGCCCACTCGATACTGCTCTACGGCGCAGAGATCTGGGCGGACTCCCTGAAGACAAAAAAGTACTGCCACGCGATGACGGCGGTACAAAGACGGAGCGCGCTGAGGATCGCTTGCTCCTACCGGACTGTCTCTGCACAGGCTGTTCTGGTGGTAGCGGGCGTGATTCCCATAGACCTTCTTGCCTTCGAGCGTAGGAGGATCTACGGTAAGAGCGAGGACACGAGACGACGGGACGCGGAAACGACAGAAAGAGACAGAACGCTACAGACGTGGCAACAACGATGGACAGAAGAAACGACTGGAAACTGGACGAGACGACTAATAAAGGACCTGAAGCCGTGGCTCAGTCGGGATTTCGGGGACGTGAACTTTTACGTCACCCAATTCCTGACGGGACACGGTTACTTTAGAAGGTACCTGCACAAAATGAACAGAGTGCGAACACCGGACTGTACATACTGCGGACACGAACGGGACGACGCGGAACACACGATTTTCGGATGCGACCGCTGGACAAGACTGAGACAGGAACTGACATCGACTGTTGGAAACATTACCCCTGACAACATCGTCGGGGTGATGCTCCACGGAAACGAGCACTGGCAACTCGTTGCCACATACATAGAGACTATACTGAGACGGAAAAACGCGGACGGCTGCCTAACCTGACAGACTAGACGCGACCGAAGAGAGAGAAACAGTACTGACACACACAACACTATGAGACGAACACAGACAGACCCCCCGACCAGAAGTAATATTAACATAGTTCCTGGTCGGGGGCGGACGGAAAGGAGAGGGCGGTTTAGTGGGTAGGCCAATCGGGAGTCCCACATATCCACCAGGTCGACTGGTGGAATCCGTAACTAGGATTCCGCAACTCCTTGTAAAAAAAAAAAAAAAAAAAAAAAATAATAATAATAATAATAAACTATTAAATTAAATTTTTTTTTATCTTTAATATGTAAATAAAAACATCCTAAATATCCAAAACGATTCATTTTTCTTTTCCTACAAAAAAACGCCCTCCAAAAAAGACATGAAAATCGGCTTAAGTTACCAGACCACTACCTTAATAAAAACTGAACTCTTCGTACAATTTTTTACATACCCATTTGAGTATTTTTTTACATGACCAGAAAAGCATATCGAACTACCTCCCGTTCGGGATTATCCATACAATTTTTGTTCGCGAAATGAAAAAAATGAAATTCATTCATTCGTACTTTTATCCCTCGCCCTCCTAATGTACGCAAATATTCTTCGAGAACAACGAAAAATCTAACATAATCTATAACCGTTCAATCGATACCGTGACAAAATTGTTCTGACAACTGGGACAATTGACCATAAAAAAAAAAAAAAAAAATTAATAAAAATCCATACTTACTCTGACAAACGAGTCCTCTCTCAATGGGCCACATGAAGAATGAAGTGCAAACTTCACAGGCGGTCGGTATATTGATAATGGTCAATTGAAAAGTATGATTTCCATGTCTAACAGGTTCTTCCTGCTTCCGTTTTTTCTCCTTTTTTCGTTTGCTCTTACTCTGTTTTTCCGGTGCTTCGGTCTTGACTAGAGTCATGAATTCGTTCATAAAACCCCTAAAAGCATTGACACCCATGGTAACGGGAAAGTCCTCCCTCGTGTTTTCCTGTTTGCAAACCGTTTCCATAACGTGAAGAAAATTCGCGATTAAGTCGGTATATTTGATATTTCCCTCGACGCCCTGCTGTATAGCAACGCTGTACGTTATGACAAGATCGTCCTTAAATTTTCTCAATGCCTGTTTAAACACGCGATCAACTTCGCTGGGCTTTTTTCCCTCCTCCTGTCCCTCCATTATGTAAATCTTTTTCGTTATGAAATCTTGCATAAGCGCGAGTTCCTTGGCGTCGGAGATGATTTTGTCGGTACTGTCGGAGAATGCGGATGTGCCGGTAAGACTGAATTTCGATACGACAGCCTGTTTGGCGGTGTCGTACGGTGTTCTCGGTGGTTTACGATTTTTTCTTCTGTTCGGCGTGTTCGCGAGTATACACGGCATTTTCAATACACCACCGTTTTGTATACACTTAACGTGATACAATTGTTTGCAATCGACGCATTTGTAGCCCTGCGTGACAAACGCGTCCATTTTTTCGTGACAACAGACGCAAACGTCGTCCTTCGCGAATCTCGCAACTTTACGAAAACGATGCCCGGCGAGGGTAAACAAATTGTTGCCCTTCCACTCGAGTAAATTCATGCCAGGCGCGAGTTTAAGATCGTTCGGACTGTTGTCGTTTGTTGATTTTTCATCGCCGAGACCGGAAACTTTTGTCGCCGGATCGGAATTTCTACGACGTAATTCCAACGTCGTTATAGCGTTCGATCTGACGCGTTTGCCGACCTGTTGTATTTTGTACGTTGAATCCTTGTTGACCGGCCAATCGGTAACGGTCCTCGAGACAAGATCGTTCGTGCATTCGTTCTTCGACCATGTATTAGCGCCTTTGTTCAAATCACTTTCCTTTATCGTACCGAGAAATATATTTCTGGTCTCGTTCGGCGCGGACTCGGAAACGCTCTCGCCCATTGAACGACACTGTACCTCGCGCGACGGTCTGTTCCTACGCGCGCTTCTCACCGGCACATCCGGTTCAATTTTTTCGCGACAACGCGTATCCACGTCCCTCGATTGTTTTCTCACCGTTTGTTTCTCGTCGTTAACGAGTTCAATTCTCGTTGCGCCGTCGCCTTCGGAATTTTGTCGTCGCAAAAAGCCATAATCGCTCTTCGTTTCTTTCGTACCGACGAACGTAACGACGTCCCGTCTTATCGATGAATTTGACAAATTATCGTATCTCTCGCTCGAAACAAGATTATCGCTCGATCTACGCTGTTCTCTGATCAACGGACCATCGATATTTCCGCAACGATCGTTGCTCTCGATTCTAACGTTGTAATTCGACGCCTCGTTAAGTCTCTCGAGGCGCGCCTGTTCGAGCAGGCTCTCGGTGAGATTTTTGTACAGCGCGACATTCGGCGATCTCGTAACCGTAGACTTATGTTGTTGCGTCGTCGTTGTCGTGAAATCCGTACAAACACCGGGAGCAATGTGATCCGTTCGACGCCGCCAAATATCGGTATTCGGGCTCGTACCGACATTCTGATATTTAGCGTCGCGCGGACTCGGAAACGTGGGAATCGTCGTGAATATCGGCGGTGCACTTTGTACAACATTGGGCGTTTCACCGTCGGTATCACCGTCGCTATAACCCGTCGACGAACTGTCGGTTCGACGACTCGTCGATGACAAACGGCTCGTCGCGTTCAACGAGCTCGCGTTCGACGAAACGAGGGTCGATTGCTCGGAACGTTTTGTTCTCGTTGACGGCACGGGTTTCGGGCTCGTATTATCCTGCGAACAATGTGACTCGGCGCTATCGACGCTAATCTGCGACTCGTAACTCCTCAGGCTCGCTAAACTCTCGAGGCTGCCCTTTCTCTCGCTCGTTTCCGCCGTCTCAAACACTTCCGGTGTCTTCGCGCCGCTCGGACGTAGACTCGTCGAGCGTTTGTTCGCCGTTAATTTTCTCTTCGAGTAAGACACACCGGAATCCAACGTTGTCTCGTGTCTTATCGTCGTATCGAGGCGCGAAATTAACGAATCACGCTGGCTCCTCGAGCTCGTACATTCCAACGTTGATCTCGTACCGTTCGAGTCGTCCCTCGTTTGCACGTAATTACGACGCTCGTCGGGCGTTATCTCGTGACAATTTCTCCTTCGTAATCTCATCTCGACGCAAGCTCTTCTCGCTCTATTGCCGCGTACACGCGACTGAAACGTCACGATCGATCGACGAAATTTTTTGTACCAAACGTGAAGTTTGTACGCTCGCCAGGTTGTTTGTATGTGTAAACAGGCGTCGATTCTCGCGCGTAACGATTGCGCCAATCGTTGGGCAACGATCATACGCCAGAATGATTGTATCTGTAGAACGGCGTTTTTAATTCGTAAGAATTTACGTCTCTCGAGACAGGCGCGAAACCACTTTTGTATCGTCGTTATGCTCGTTATTATTTGCTGATGAAGCTCTATGTCGAGCTTTATCTTCTCGGACTCGCGGAGAAACACTTTCGTCGTGCCGAGCTGATAATTGTCGCGATTTAGATTTAACGTTAGGAGAAAATCGCGCACGTCCGATTGCGAGCTCAACAATCCTTTCGGCAGTAACATCCTGTAGAGTTGTATGAATTCCTCGTACGTCAGACGCACGTTAAAGCCCGCTTGGCGAATTCTCACTGTCTCCAACATTCCCGTGTATCTCAATTGACGCTGCACCGTCTCGTCGTCAAATTCATTCGGTATCTTGTTCGAATTGCTCTTTATGCATCTTATGAAAAATGGATTGGCCTGATTCAGCGTGTCCATTAGACTGTGAAGACTCTGTTGAAATTGCGCCGACACCGTCATCGGCTGTTTTCTCGCTTTTCCCGGTCCGCCAGTTCCGTAACTCTGCGTACGTCCGGCGAGTGTCTTTACCGTTTGTAAATTCTTCAAACCCTTTTTTCCACGCTCCCGCGGACGAAATGACTTATTTTTCCTGCAAATATTCGTGTTCTCGATTAAAGCAAGCTGGTTTTGCTTGTTTTTTTGTTCTCGACGTTTTTCTCTTTCACTTTTGATCCAGGCAGAGCAAAACATCTTTCGACTTTTCTTTGATACATTTTTATTATACTCCTTGGTTATGAAATTTCCTTCGAGTCCTTTTTAGGTTTTCGCGTTTTGACGGTTTTTTTCGTATAAACTTTCTTTTTGTATCAGAGAAAAGAATTTTGGAATTGCATTGTGCCATGATCATTTGGAATTGTTTTTTTTTTTTTAAGATAAATTAGCACAGCTGCGTTTTATTCCCATGGTTAAGCGAACAGTAGCGTATAATTGAGATTGTTAGTAAGCGTTCTGATGTGACTTTTGCACGCTTCAGACATGATCGATATGCGAAAGCCTCGAGTTCTTTGTACGGACTCGCAAACATTTACGGAAAAATTCGGTTTTTATGTTTTTTTTCTGTGATTTATCTAGCGTATGAATACTTTGACTTTGATGGAGTAATTTTTTTTTTAGTTCCATAACGATGGAATAAAAAATATTAAAAGTGTTGAAGATCATGAAAGTATTGAGTCTAGGAGAAATATAATTACATATACAGCCAAAGTTGATAATTCGATAAGAATTCTGAGTAATTCGTTTTACGATAATTATTATTTTTTAAATCGTTAAATTCTTGATTATCGAAAAAAATTAAGTTCCATTTACAAGACTATTTGTCGAAAATTATGAAATTTTGTTGCATCAAAATTTTGAAAATGACAGCCCTCAGCTCAACATCGCAAATCATTTGCCCGTCGATTTAAGTTCGCTAGAAACGTTTTTTTTTTGTCTAGTCACCAAGACAGAAATGAATTTTGTGTAGCGTTCGATCAAAGCCATTATTACTAAATCACCCAGTTTACGAGAGCAATGTGATGTGACAAACAGAATGAATTATGTGCGAACACGAATTCCGTTCTGTGTGCCTGTGCAAATGAACGAACGATACATAAAGAGAGCCAAGAGAGAAAGAGACGGTAATGAGTAAAAAGAGCGAGAGAGAGAGAGAGAGAGAGTGCTAAGAGTTTAGTCCGATTGACGAGTTTAATAAATATTTTCTATCCACCTACGGCAACAAGAAACAATCGAAGTCATGCACACAAATCACGCGTATTACGTGGTATATACATACATATATCTCGTGTTTTGTTGGAAACTGTGAGCCAATGGAGGATAAAACACGGGCACAAAGTTGATACTGTGTACGTCGCGAGTTAATGAACGCCGAGAGAGATGGACGATAGTTCTGTCAGAGTTTGTGAATTGCGGTGAAAGGGCGTTTTGTGCCCGGGACAATTTTCAAATCGTACGGTTTTACTGTTTAGGGATGAGAGTTGGTTCGTCGAGGCGTGAGGATAGAAGAAAGAATAGAAAATACAGAAACAGAAATAACGTAGCCCGAGGCCATCACGAGAACGTGGAAAATAATTTTAATCGTTTTCCACGTGGGGAAGACCGTTTGAAAGGGGAAGAGGGGGGAGGGGGATGAATAATAAAGAAACTTCCTACGCAAAATGCGATTAGCTACGAAACGAGAAAAGTAGACCTTTTAACCCAGAATATTAAACAACGAAAAAGAAAAAAAAACCACTAAGTGAGACATGACACTATGCTAATATTATGTCGTGTACTTTTTATAATATTTTAGCTGATTTTAAGAAATTAAGGAAGCTTCAGCGCTAGACGTGTTAATCGAGTAGTTTATTTAAAAAAAAAATACTTTCCGCACGTTTTTCGACGTGAAATGGTTGTAAATAAAAGTCGAACTTGGATCAAAGAATGTCTGTGTTATGTAGAAAAATAAATAAATTTAATCGTCAATTTGACGAAAGTCAATGGACACTCGTGACGATAATTCACCGAGGCATTTTTTAACAATCGCGGGTTTCGGATTTTCGAAAAGATTTTGTTTTTTTTCGACAAGCTCAAAGACTCCTGGAAAAGCCCCTCCCGCAGTCCGTTAAGTAAACATTTTTCGGTCTAGATCCAACGTTATTACAATCACTTTTCTGTTGAAAAACTGAAAAAAAATAATTTTTTTCAGTACCGGAAATTACATTTTCCCGCGAAATTAATAAAAAAATACTTTTCCAATTGAATAATGATGGATAATTCGAAAAAAAGAAAGAAAAAAAACAGCATGAATAATCATTCTGAGAAGAATTTCAAACTATTCGCGATTTATCGATAAAGAAAATACATTTAAAATTCTTATCAATTGGAAAAACTACCTTGGGTTGGCCAACAAAACTTCTAATCTTCAATGTCTGATGATTTCAATTTCAATTTCAATTTTCAATGATTTTTCACAATGATTTTTCACAATGATTTTTCACAATGATTTCGAACAATATCCATCGTTGTTAGTACTCGATTCACCTGACTAAGAAGCCTCATTAATGAAAAAAAAAAAACAGAAGCTCCCTCACGTAGCTTAAAGTAAATTTTATAAATATATAATAATTCATCGAAATTCGATCGATATAGTTTTGACGGTTTTTTTTTGTTTTCTTTTTTGTTGTATGTTTGTTTGTTTGTTTTTTTTTTACATACATGACAATCTGATTAGCACGCTCCATAACGTTCGCTTCGTCTTTTGGAAGTACCCTCTCGAGCGGCGTGTGAGCTGTGTCCCGTCTGAATTTATAATTACTATTAGGCTGTTCCTCCCTTCCCCTTAACACGTAAACCTTCGTTGGCGTTACGCTCGTTGTGTTTTGCGTCTGATTAACGTTTCTAAATTGCGGCCAAGACAGCCGATTGTTGTTGTTTACATTGTCGTTGTTTTCGATTTGTGTTGCTGTTAATGTGGCGATTTGGGTTGTCCCTGGCGAGCAGACGCTTCGCTGCTTCTGATAGCTTGGCGGGCGAGTATGTTTGTGCGAACTGAAAAATGCTTACATGCTTTAGAATTTGTTTCGTTTTTCATTCGTTGCCCCCCCTCCCTGCCCCGCGAAATACTCGAGGAGGATCAATTTCGTATTTTTTGTCTCGACGTTTATGTAATGTTGATGATTGAGTTCAGATGAAAAAAAAAAATTGACCCATTTGCTCAACGATCCGCCGGCCCACCCACAAAAATTTCAAATAGCTCTTTTCTCGATTGCAATATGTGGTAATGCGGATTTTCGTTCGACGTAGACGAAAAAAAATTACGAAAAAATTATAAAAATGTACGCGAACGAGGAGTGAACGACGAGATCGTTGATCTATTTTTCTTTTTCCTTTACATTCGGCAATTATCGCATTTTTACGTTCGCGCCCGGGAGGATGGATGATTACGAATGCACCTTCGAGTTAAGTAATGTACGTGATGTATGAACGAATTATGAGAGGTTGCATACTAATCACATCTAGTTATAGAGAAAAATAAAAATAAATTGCGCCAACACGTATATATAATAAGAGAAGTACACAGAGAGTATAATACTCGAGAAAGAAAAAAAAAACAAAATTGTGAAATCAATCGTGTAAACATATAGATCTCCTCGATATGGATTTACAAACGAATTATCCGCGAGTAAACGATTTTTCCATTTCCCTTTTCATCGTGCGCACAAAAATTGCGCCGACAAAAGTTATTGCGAAAACGCAAGTGGTCGTAAATCCCTCATTGTAAATCCATAACTTATTTAAAAACAAGAGAAGGGATGGAAAAAAAAACGTTAACTTCATTGAGACGTAAAACGAAAAAAAAAAAGAGAGAAACATACATAGTGGATCGAAATACCACTTACGCAATTCTGTTAATAGTTAGATTGACAGCCGATAACGTCACAAGATGGCTACGTGGGGCATAAGACAATTGCAGCCAATGTATAATGTCAATCAGAAACAAAACGGTTTAAACAATTTTTTTTTCATCATCATTAAGTGAAATGTCGTGTTTTGAAAATGAGCAAAACTCTTCTGCGAGCAAACACCTTTGTTTTAGTTTGCATTCTCGGTTATTGTCGGAATTTCACGTTCCCGGTTAGTTGAATCGTACACGGCGAGAGACACTGTAGCGCGCGTACATATTTCATTCGGGGAAAGAGAGAGAGAGAAAATAAAAACGAACGTGTACGAGCCCCGAGACAGCAGAGTCACTTGTGATTTGTGAAAGGACAGAACAATCCGTGAACCGTATGTAGTGCTTTTTTTTTCGGAAATTGGTAAAATTTAGATATTCAGTTACATTTTGAAAGACAGACAAAAAAAAAACAACTGCTGTGTCAAATGTATTGCTATTAAATTATCAAATTTTGCGAATAAGTTCGTTAATTTTTCAAGCAATTTTACGAGTAAATAAGATGAAAAAATTTCGTCTACAAATATAATTACAAGTAGATTTTTGAAAAATCAAATTTTTCAATTAAACCAGGCAAAACCCTTCAGTTTATTTCCCTCTAATGGATCAATCAAAATTGTTACGTAAAACCGTTACTGGACAAAATTTCCATTGATAATCCGAAACGACAATAAAATAAAAAAAGTTGTTAAACGCCAAAGATTGAAATTTCCATTTTTCGTGTTATTGAAAAAAAAATAAAAAAAAATACTAGAAGAAAAAGTTAAGGTTGTTGAGCAACTCTGCTGTGTCGAGAAATAAAAATCATACGCTTTTTTTTTTTTTTGACGTTAGAAACGTGTGAATATTGAGTATGTATGAAAATTTCTTGTATTTCTTTGGTCGCTCACCTTATTAAATTCTCGTTCGGTGTCCTGTATCGATTCTGCACCGAAGTCTTGTTGCCATCGGCTGAAAAAAAAAATGCAGAAATAATGTTGTTACTTGCTCGTGCTCGTTATGGAGAAGAAAAAAAAAATAGTTTTCGAGGTGAAATTTCATTTTACCTCTACCGTGTCTGTGCGCTCGGCCAGCTTCCTGAAATGCAAAATGCGCCCGAAAGAAGGCTCTGAGTATCGCCCATCTGAACACAGCAACGGGATCAGCACCAACGAGCTCGCGTACAAACGCGAGCGACGAATTTTTCAGTACTCCCACCACGCCGTCCGGGCGCATCAGATCGAGATTTTTCTCTCTCATATTGCCCGCTTGATACTTAACAGCACCGGCGTAATGATGCACGACAAATGCCGCCTCGCGTCTCTGCGGCGCCTCGTAAAATTGATTCTCCTTGTGTACGGAATTGAATTTTTGCAAAAGCGTCTCGTTCGTGGCTCCTGGAAAACTGACGAAAACAAAAAAAAACAAAAATTAACGTATAGATTGCTTCCTCGTACAACAAAAAGGATCTGTAGAATCTTAAAGGGAGCGTCGTAAAAACAAATTGCCGAAAGTTGCGTTTATCAAATGTTTTTTTTATTTTTAAAACCTTCACGCACGCTAAGAAAAAAGTACCGATTTTGAACAATTGACAAAAAAAAAGTGTCAAAATAAACAAAATCCTAGCTCTTCAAAACGAAAATGTTAAACCGGAAGGAATCATTTGTTCGAATTCTCAATTGCTTGAATCAGAAATATCGCCACTTCAGTCGGAAAATTTTGGCAAAATTGCTAAATCCACAAACTCATAAACATCCGTGGCGATTAATTTAATCTTAATTATCCGGCTTTTTTTTCGAAATATTCAAGCACACTGACGCGAAAAATTTTGTTCCCGAATAAAAATTAAACCGCGTTCTCCGTTGAACATCGCGGTTAAAGGCCACTCTCGTTGATATGCTCACTTGCACTGATCGTCGAGAAGGCAAAGAAGACCATTTGGCTTTCCCTCAATCAGATTAAGACATCCGGAATTATCGCTGTAGCCTATATCGGTCCATCTTATGCCCTGTCGTCTGTACTCCCTTTGCTCGTATTGAAAAACATGCTGATTGAAGTAATGCTGCAACTGTTCGTTGGCGTAATTAATGCAAAGTTGCTCGAAGCTGTTGCAAGTTTTGAAATCCTCAAAGCCAAATATATCGAGCACACCGATACTGTTCCCCTGATGATCGCGCAACGTATCTTTTTTCGATAATAACGCGTGATTCACTTGTAGAACGATCCAATCAAATAGAGCACCGTAGAGACACTTCGCCATAGCGTCACGTGCCGCTATTGCTTCGGGCAATCGATAATTTATAACGAGCGTTTCGCCGGAAGCACGGGCTCGTTTTGCCGTTAGAGCGGCCAACAGGGTCTCTTGTTTCACCCTCAAAAGTTCCGATATAATAGCAACGACATCGGGATTTTTAACGCCAACCGCCTCGTCGTGATGATGATACGATTTTCTCGGCTGAAATTCGACGTTACCTGAACGCAAAAAAAAAAAAAACAAAAAAAAACCACAATGAGAAAAAGCAAGCATTAGAATGTCGTGAGTTAGAATTGAGAAAATTGTAAATTCGTTAATTACCGAGAAGAAGAACCGCCGATAGTACAGCGAATAATCGTCGTTGCTTCTCCGGTGTGAAACCAACCATTTCCATTGATTGTTTGAGCCTCGAAAATTCGTGCCTCTCGTCGATATTCTCGAGACCGTAACAACCGCTCTTGTTCAAATAATTGTAACGATCGCAACTCTCCAGATGCAAAACTTGTCTCTCTTGCTCGTTCGCACCGGCGAGTAGGTAATAAAAAACGTGATAATTACGTTCGTTTATTCCCTGCGAGACGATTCGCGACTTTTCGAGAAGATACTTTTGCACCACGGCCCTGAGGCAAGAGAAAAAGGTTACGTTTGATGTGAAGTTTCGTTTTTTTTTTCCACAAGAATTGAAAAAACCGGTGAAAAGAGTATGGAAACAAAGACATTATACGTAAAGAATTATTATGGTTTTTCGATGCTAAAAGGATAGTTCGTAAACAGGCATTATTGTGAGAGAAGGCCTTAAGGGCGGGGTAAGGGTTTTCGCTTTCGAAAAATCGAATTTTTTTTTTTTTCGTCTTATCTTATTGTTTAACATTTCAAGAATATGTCCTTAAAATTTTAAACCGATCTAAGCAATATTCTTGAAGTTATTGTCTTATTAATCTCCTGGCCTTTAACGCTATACCTCTAACAGCTGCGGGCGGTCGGGCTAGCAGTGCACTTTAGACGCGTTTTTCTCAAAACTACTTTTTCAAAGTCCGTGTTCACTGCCATTTAAAAACTACTCGACCGATTCATTTCAAACTTTGTACACATTTTCTACATATAAAATACCTCCCCCCAACGTTTGGTTACATTTTTTTTTTTTTACATTAAGGGTGTTTCCCACCCACAAAATGGCGGAATTTTTCGTGGAAAATAACAGTTCACACTTTAGATGGCAGCGAAAAATTTTTAAATGAAAAAAAAAATTATCAGAGAACGTTGGGGGTAAGATTTGATTATAATTTGACTAAATTTTCATGGTTTTTCATTTTCAGATAATTTCCGGCCGAGTTATAGTGAACACCGCAAATTGTTTCATTTCCAAGACGTTCCGGGGGAAGCTCTGTTACGGGCTTATGCTTCAATATTTCTGCATGAAAAAAATTACACAACATTGTCAAAAGTATGCTCAATAATGTACAAAAGGTTCGAATAAAATTGCTCAATCCATATTTGAGAAAAAAATCGCAAAAAAAGTGTTTTTTTTTTACGCTGAAACCCTTACCCCTCCCTTAATAAAGCTTTTTAATTTGTCGAAAGATAAAATCCTATTGAAAATCATTTGAGCGAATAATTTAAAAAAATTGCTTCGTCATAATTCACTTACCCATGCACCATGCCATTTTCCTTGTAATTAACTTGAATAAATTTTCCAAAACGACTGCTATTGTTGTTGTGCGCCGTTTTAGCATTGCCAAAAGCTTCGAGAACAGGCCCCGCGCTCAATATCGTTTGTTCGACGCCGCTACCATGCGAGCCCTTCTGACTCAGCGCTGTCAAATGATGAAGAAGAAAATTCGTCGATTCGGTCTTCCCCGAGCCGCTCTCACCGCTTATAACGATACACTGATTTTTCTTCTCCTTCAGCATACAGTGATAAGCGGCATCGGCGATCGCGAATATGTGAGGCGGTATGTCGGGTCCTAATCTTCGATTTTGATAAAGCTTCACGTACTTTGGATTGTATATTGGATAAAATTTGAATGGATTCAGCGCTATGAGTATGCTACCGACGTATGTATAGATATTTCCGGCCAAAAATCTCGCTCGTAGATTGTCGAGAAGCGTTTGCTCGTTCAGATCCGGCAATTGGCACAGATCCGGATATTCCTTGTCGCGCGGCTGATACAGAAATCTATTGAAGTAATCCTTGAGTAACTGAGGATCCATGGGAAATCTACTGTCGGACCACAGATAATCCGGTTGTTTTTTTCTCAGGTAAAACCTGCAAAAAAAAAAAAGGGAAAAGTTTGTCGCGTGAAATTTGGTGAGAAAAAATTAAAATGTTTTTATTTTTTTCGTAGTTCTCGAGATATGTTAAATATTGAAATGTCATTCGCTATCATCTGAATTACAGTTCGTTAAATTACACTTTCGGGCTGTTACTGCTACTAGAAATTTTATCTAACAACGAATTTAATGAGAAAAATTAATAGCAAATACAAGATAATTGGAAAACGACGCTAAGATCAATGCAGAAAAACAAAGTGTTTTACTAAGCTGAATAAAAATTTACTAGAAAAGTGATTCAATGATTTTACAGAGCGCTGTTCGTTTTTTTTTTTTTTTTTTGGACATTATTAGAGTTCATTATTTTTAATTTTTTTACACGCATTTGGCCATTTAGGTTTGAATTTTGTAAATTTAATTCTCACCTGTAATATTCTTGTTGGGTTGAATTTTTCGGCCACAGCAACATGAGAGCTACGGGACACTCGGTCGGTCCGAGCCTTCTCTCTTTGCACTCTTGTCCAACCGAATTGCCGACGACCTCGGCGAGCTCGTAACCGTTTGGCATGGTCGCTTCAACGAGTCCAAGTCTCTCGATAATACATTGTACTATCTCGGCCGAAGACGTTTGTTTCGTAGCTTTTATGGATAACGCTTCGTACTCGGGGCTCCATTCGCCCACGAATACTTGAACGACACCCGACACGCTACCGTCCATGTCTCCTGACACCCTGGAAGTAAAATTTGATAATAAATTTTTTTCAATCAACGACAACACATTCCTTCGACTATCTCACTGCGAATCGTTAATTTCATTCGTTGAATTAAAGCGCACGAAAAAGGTTCGTTCCCGAAAACTTTTCACGAACATTTTTACGGAGCAATTTTTCAAATTCCTCATATCTCCTGAAGCACGGTAAGGTTTTATGAATTTTTTTTCACCCGTTTTATTCTTTCACGTCATAACAAATCTCGGACAGCTGCGAGGCTTGACGATGTAAAAATAAACTCAACAAGTTTCGCGCGCGACTTTTTCTTCGAGTGACAAATCGGAAAATTAAGCGAATGAAATAATTTTTTTTTCTAACTCTCGTCGGTCGCGATCTCTAATTGGCATTTTGATGAAAAACATAAAAAAAAAAAGGGCAATTTGTTGGTTTACTTTGCTGACCTTGTGCTGACCCAGTGTTAACAAATTTGTCCTCTGTAGTCCATCAGATATTTGAACACGGACCTTTTTTCTCGGCTCCTTTTCTCTTCGACGTAGCGTGTACCCAGTGATGAAAATATTTGAAGTATCTTTTACACATCTTGTTTAAAAAAAAATGTTATCGCGTCGATAAACCTTTCATACGTTATTTGTTTTTTCTCTCTTTTGTTTCTCAATGTTAATCCTATTATTATGCCATTTGTTCACTTTCAAAAATCGTTCTCGACGATACTTTTATGCGTTTGATAATTAAGCCATTGTTTATGTTGCTCCATTTTAATCAACATTGCGGAAAATTCTCAATTCACAACGTTTCGGATCTTTTTTCGTGAATACTGTTTGTCTTCAATTTCTTCTTTTTTTCTTCTTTATCATAGAAAAATAAGCTTAGCACGGCGAGATTGTGTCGGATCGAATTATCTTTCGGTCGTAGGCAATGAGAGTATTTAGGCAGTCGATGATTGTTCTTTTTTGTTTTTGTTTTTTACAAGCTTCAGACCAAACGCTAATAAATAAATATATATATATATATATATATATATATATATATATATATATTTATATATATATTGGAATTGTATATCTTCAGATTTTTTATTTTTGTTCAAGCGTTTTCAAGTAACGAGTAGAGTTTTGTACGGCTCTTAAACTATATTGTCATGGTATTCGCTGATGTGGTTCTGTGTTTTTGTTTTCGTTCGATTTTTCTATGTCGACGAATCGCGCGTCGATTATCGTGACGTTGGACAGTAATTAAAACGTAAAATATTCTTCCTTTCAAATTAACACGAGGGTGACAGAATTAGGAAAAAAAATTGCAGCGCCAATTCTTTTTTTTTTTGTTGCTTCGTGTATTGCAGTCGAGTATTTTAACGTAATATCAATGTTTCGAGAGTTCGAGACGTTGTCGTGGTAGAACTTCGTCCGGTGAGTCGATGAGATCTGAAACAGAGGCGAAACAGAAGAATGTATAATTTGTGTTTGTTGGAATTTGAGCGTTCAAGTAGGACTTCAATGGTAAGTTAATAAACTGTCAGAGAAAATGTGCTTTCCGAAACGATATAGCGAAGCAAAAATGTCTAGAGTATTTAAAATATTTCGTGAGCATGGATTTTTGGTAGGAGTTTACTAAAAATTCATAAAATATATCTGCAGAGGGATAATCCACTATTCTGTACAAGAACGTTTTTAGCGATAATCAGGATACCAGAGAAAACTTTGAGCATTTCAACCAAAGGCGCAGAGTGAAAATTATTGAAAATATTTCCTGAGCATGGTTTTTCAGTAGAATTTGACTTAAAATAAGAAAAATATATCTGGCGGCATAATCAATTCTGTGCGTTCCAGCGACTCTATAAAGTAACCCAAAAATACATAAAAAATTCGAATACCAAGATAAAATATCTCGTCAACCTTCGATCGTCAATCGTGTACCAGACTCATCGGCGAGAGAGACAGTGAATTTCTACAAGAAAATCAGGGAAAAGTTGAGCCGCGTTCATTTTGAAATATCTCCAATATCCGCACCAAACATCTCATCCGAGATATCCCACTTTATTCCTCCTCGCTTTTATTTGAGGCAATGCCAGAGTTTATTTTAATCATCTTGAGCACTGGGAATCCAAAGAGAAATACTCTCCTCCACAATAATTCGTAAGCAAAGACCATATATAGAGCTCACAAATTATACTGCCGTCTCTCGCACTCTCTCTGGTTGTTGGTAACTGGACACTCTGGAATCTCTCGGAGCTTATCAACGAAAGAAATACCAAACTAACTGACACTTCCCAGTATTACATCGCCAGCGGCAGGTTCACCAAGCCACACCAGGTTGTCATCAATAAGTAATTTCAAAAAACCTCTAAAAATACAAATTCTATTTTAAAAAAATCACTAAACACTATAAATACAAATGAAATTTTTCCTTTCGCAAGATGAAATATATTCCCAAAAAATTGAGACGCTAGCGAAGCAACAAGATGACGTTTCCTATCAAACATATATAAAATCTCTAAAATCTAATTTTTTTAAAAATTGTGCACAAAACTAACAAACTCGTTTCTCTTCACTATTCACTCATTTCTCCATCCTCAAACTTTGCAAAAATATCCCAGAACCTCGTTGTCATGAAAAAAATAAAAACGCGATTACTCTTCTTGCAAACACAAAGTATGACTAACCCCCCTTGAGTGATTAATCCTTCCAGACCCATAAAACACACGCGCACACACACGCACACGCACTTACGAATCGTTATCGCGAGAAAGGGTTTCCACAATCCCAACAACAAAAAATAACCTCCCAACAATGATATTCACCGGAATACACGAGAATTCTTCGCGGAAATGGACAATTTGACACATTGATTAGCTAAAAAAAATAGATCTCGGTCACGAAAAAAATAGTAAAATAATAAATACATCGAGGCGACGATGTTTCTCGCGTGTTAAACACTCTAAAACAACGATCAAATTGCGAAGCTGGCGACTCGCACAAAAAAAAACAACACACAAAATCACTGACGAAAAAAAAAATACCTTAAACTTGATTGTCTTTCTTTCGCAACGATAAAACGGATTGGTATAACGTCAACAGCAATGTGGAGCGACGAAAAGGTCCCGTGGAATTAGCAAGGGGGAAGGTCGAGGGGCGGTGGGAGCGAGGAAGTGATCGTATATAAAAGGAGGAGGGGGAAGGCACAGGGAGTGAGAGACAGTGAGAGATTCATGGTGTAAAGCGGCTCTGGGGAATAACCACTACAAAAGTACATGTTGCCGGGAAAAAATCCATGAATTATACGATACGAAAAGGAAACAGCGTTGATAGTAGCAAAAAGAACAACGACAAAAACATTAAAAACGTATTATTCCAATGATACGTACCTCCGTGGAAGCGATGTGGAAAAAAACAACAGAGAAAAAAAAAAACGGAGTGGAATCTCAAAATTGCCGATCGAGCATGCACATATAGCGGTGCATTGTAGCAGGAACCGTGGAATTCTCTAGCACGCGTTTTTTTTTACCCACGGTCCACGAAACGAAACGCACGCGAAAGAAAATTCACAAACACACACGCTTATAGATTTCTGGACACTGGATGCATATATACATATCTATGTGTGTATACATAAGATAGAGAGAGAGAGAAACACGTACTTTAGTGGGCAACCCCCTCTCCCGCGCGAGCGACCCGGACTTGTCCACGTTATCGCTCGAGAACTTTTTCTCTCTCTCTCTCTTTCGTTCGTGAGAAATTTCGTTTCGCTCGTTCTCCGTCGCTCTTGAGTGGAGCGCTCGCTATCGCCACACGCAACACACACACACAGCCCAGACGGACGGACGGACGGAATAACTTGCGCGCGCGTTAAATCGTAAACGCGCGATATTTTTTTTTATTCCCTATATTCGCTATGGAACGGAACACACGACGGGGCGGAAAGAGGATTCAATGTAAAAAGAAGAAGAAAAAAAGAAAAAGATATCGGGTATAGGAACGTCGAGCACCCGCGCGAGAGTTCCAACAACACCCCGTCCCGTTGTCGCGCGTACCTGTTTTTCCTGTTTTCTCCCGTTTCACGCGCCACCACAAACACGGAACTGCGATAAAGAGAGAGAGAGAGAAAGGGAGATAGATGTATCGAAGAGTGGGGATGAGAGTCGGGGAAAAGAGAGAGAGAGAGCACTATAATGTACAGACTTGGTTGACACTTCCTCGACAGGACTTGGACAGACTCGACGCGCACTCACCGGCTGTCACAGCGGCTCTGGGTCAATCTGTACCCCCACCCTCTCAATCAAAATCCTCACGAACGAAAAAAAAACACGATCTTCAACCAGTCCCCGAGGATTCTTTGTTATCGAATGAACGTATCGCGAATGACGAATATGCGGGAATAACGCGTTATCAAGGTACCTCATACAAACGAGAGTTTATCGTTCTTCGACTACACACACGGGAACCTGCGTCCGCCGTCCGCCATTTCGATTTTTCATCGCGATCACGTGGTGTTCATAGCGCCAGCTCGTTGGTCCAATTCCGAACGCACACTGATCCACGTGATCACAATCATTCCCCTCCCGAGCGTTGTTAGCGGAGTTGCCCGACGCGAACGCCGCGCTGCGGCGAATTCACGAAGTTCACAGTGGCGCCATCAGTCGTGCGTTCGCCGAAGCTCGTGAGAATGGGTATGTTACGATTTGGCCGGACTCTGTGTACGAAAAATAGCGCGGAGAACCAAGCCGTTATTGTTACGACGCCGCAGTAAACATCAACAAGTGCGTCCGAGTGTTTTCTTGATAGATTGGAAGATTCAGGAGTTAATCTATCGGTAGTTTTTAAGAGTGTTATCAGCGTATATTCGCGTGCTTTAGATGAGTCCAACGTCATCCGGTCTTGGCTCCGTCTTTTGGGTAAGTTTTTGGAAACTTTCGTTCAGCTTTTTGGAAAAGTTGTTTACCACAGAGACTGTGGTTTACATTGATGAAAGGTCGGCCATGTTTGGATATTGTATAACATTGTTTGGGAATTCTTAATGATAAAAATATTCATATTCAACATTGCCGGGAGTTTGTTACGTGCAAAGTAGGAATGCTTAATGTTCGTACGTGCGGTTACATAGACTTTTTTTTATGTGCGAGATCGAGATCTCGCGCAATTATAACTTTTCTAATTACCATGAGCCATTGCGACAACGATAACGAGCATTAATTTCGTATTAATAATACTTATCACTGCGGTTCAAGTATATCAGTGAATTTGAATTACGGGTCTGTGCACTTTGCATATTAACCTTAATTACCCGAGAATATTAATTACACGTGTACAGGGCATTCCAGGCAAAACCGTGAAATTTGCGATCTTAACCATTAGAATTTTTTATTCTGTTTTAGGACGACACGCAACAAAAATAGTACGGAACATTATTTAAATTAAAACAAACATTGATATCGTCGTTATCAATAAATGTATCGAATCAACGACATTAATCTTATTGGTTCTTTGGTAAAAAAAAAAACAAATTGAGATCCTTACAAAAATTGGCTTGGTCCTCGTAAAAGTCTTGCGATAAAATGAAAATTAATTGTCTGGATTTATCAAAAATGTTAAAAAATAACTCAAGAATTATTTACAAACAAGTTTTGAGTGATACTTTACGAACATGAATGATTTTATAATCGGGAATTTATTGAAAATATTTCAAAAAGTAATCGGTGCAGTGCAACAGTGTCAATGTGATACTTTTTTTTTTTTCTTCTTAAAATCAAACTCATTATCGAACAAAATCGAACGTGAAGGGAAAGACAGAGAAAGATGATAAAAAGATAGAGATAGAGCGAGAGAGAAAGAAATATATTATGATCGATGTAGTGTTGTGTTTACCTTTGCTTTCTGTGTCAAGCAATATATTTTCAGATTTGCCATTTTTCTATTTGAATACTATTCACCATCTATCTATATATAATACATATACAGGGCTGTAACTTTCAGGGAATTTGTTTTTCGACATATCCAACAAAATTTCAGGTGGTGACTGAGGAAAAAAAATAGTCGAAAAAAAAATAGTTTATTTTGTTTAATTTTTTTAAATTATTTAATATTTGATATTTTATAAATTTTATACTACTCATAAGTTAAAGTTCTATATCTCAAGAAATATTAATCTAAGCAATTGGGTCGTTAGGACCTTTTTTGTCGGAAATTAAATTTTCAACAAATTTTTCATTCACATTTTTTCCGTAAAGTTAATTGTTTCGGAGATAACAGCAAAAAAACGAGAATTTTGGGTAAAAATCAACTTCAGTGACCCGTACCAACTCACCAGTACAATTTACACTTTCGCTGCAATAACCACTTTTCTAGATTGTTTTATTCTGAGTAAATCAAAATCAAGAACAATATAATAGTATAAAATGCGGCTGAGTTATAGAATTTTGAAAAAATAAAAATTCGATTTACGTGTATTTTAGATGGAAAATCTTTTCACGCTAAGGGAAAGTATTTAGAATTAATATCAAGGGCTGTAACTTTCAGCGAATTTGTTTTTCGACATATCCAACAAAATTTCAGGTGGGGACTGAGGGAAAAAAAATAGTCGAAAAAAAAAATCGCCCTAGTATATACTAGGGCGATTTTTTTTTTCGACTAATTTTTTTTCCTATCATATTGTTCTTCGTTTTTATTTATTCAGAATAAAACAATCCAGAAAAGTGCCTATTGCGGCGAAAGTGTAAATTGTACTGGTGAGTTGGTACGGGTCACTGAAGTTGATTTTTACCCAAAATTCTCGTTTTTTTGCTGTTATCTCCGAAACAATTAACTTTACGAAAAAAATTAAAGTGAAAAATTTGTTGGAAATTGAATTTCCTAAAAAAAAGGTCCTATCGACCCAATTGCTTAGATTAATATTTCTTGAGATATTGAACTTGAACTTATGAGTAGTATAAAATGTATAAAATATAAAATATTAAATAATTTAAAAAAATTAAAAAAAATCGCCCTAATATATATATGTTCCTCATATACTTTATATTCTCCCTCGTCACTCACATCTTCTCGTGTTACTTGTCGTTTGCTTCAAACAAAACATTCTGTTTTATCTATCTATCTACAATGTTCTAACTCAATCTCAATAAAGTATACCCGGTCGATACGACAATGAATTTTTTTTAAAGAAGTACAATCGCTGTTTTCTCCTTCAATTCTGCAATATCACCGGAAGATACCACGATCGATCCTCCATTGATTCTGGAACTCATCCAAAACGACACAAAAATCTCTTTTTCTCTCTCTTGCTCGCAAAACGCGAAAATACGTATATATGCTTTATCGAATTTTCGTTCTTGTCAACGCGTTCTTTTTTACCTCTTCTTTTCGAAACAAACATATATATATCGAAGGACAAACTGGCACAACGGATGGAGGGTGAAAATGTCCATTTTTTCTCTCGGTTTTTTTTCTTCTTCTTTTTTTTTCGAACGAAGCAGATATTGGTTCCGTCGGGTGGACACGTGTGTATATAGGGAGTCATTAGTAAAGCAGAGTAAAAAAAAGATTCGCTCGAGCTCGAGAATTGTGCGAGTTTCAATGAGTTTACAGAACAGTACACTTGTATCTAGACGTATTTTCAGGACAATAGGAGGGCTTGCAATAGAGAAAATAATAATTGTAGTGAAAAAATTATATTTATATGAAAGATGATTTGGTCGTACAGGCCTTATGAATATAGCCGATATATCATTATAATTCTGCCATTTTTAGGACGGTAGAATTAGAAAATTGGAAATAAAACTGTATGAAGATAATAGAATTGATCTTTTAACGATGAAAATATAACAATTTCCACCTCTATAGTAAACGGATAAAAATTTAGCATTAAAATTCTTATCTTTTAACTTTAAGTAGGGTTTGCAATGAATTATTTGACAAAAAAAAACCTCAATCTACAATTTTAAATGGTATTTTACGTTGCTTACATCAATACGTTATCGGAAATGAAAATTTATAGTTGAAACATATTTGTAGCGTTTTGGAGCAGATTTTCCATCTTTTAATCTTCGAATATAAAAATTTGCAATTTTGAAACGTTTTTCTAAATTGTTAAATCAATTTTTTTATTAGTATAATCTTGTAATGTAGCGAAACCCTATTTTTTATAATTTATTGCATCGAGCAACATCGAATATCGTTCAGGATAATATTTAGAAAATTTGAAAGGGGTGTTTTTGATAATCGTGTCATTAAAATCATCGTGAAAATATTTCTTATATTTAGAAAAATCTAGTGAACAAAAAAAAATTGTTAAAAGAAATGACGACACAACTGGGGGCACGTATTCGATGTTCGCTACGTGACATGGTCCCACGATTTCGTCATAATTTAATCGTCTACTTTACAATATCCTCAAAGGACATTATTAACTTTTTTTTTTGTAAATCGTATTTCACAACTTTTCGGTACAACATTTTTTGGCCACATTTGTTTAATCTTGTGAAATAAATTTGTTAAATTCAGTAAAGTCGTGAATTCCTAAAATTCACAATTTTTTTATATCCAGATTGATGGAGAAAGAAAATGGGTTAAAGCGATAAATTATTTTTTAAATTAAAAAAATTAATTCGGCATTTTTTGGTTGTAATTGAAAAAAAAAAGAATAATCCATCTAATCATCCAAATTTCTGAATTTTACGAGAAACGACTTATCATTTCGTATATTTAACACAGGCATTATTGGTGGTGTCTCTAGTCGTTTACGTGGCCGTCTAATCAATACTACCGACCTGTAAGCACTGTTACACTTACGACCAACAGAACGTTGCGGGTGGCGGGAGGAGTCGGAGGGATTGAACGATCAATTCATAACCGTAGACTTTAATCCCCTCGGAATTTCTATATCGTATATTAAATAGAGATAGAAATCCCATATAGCAAACAAAATTTTCATTAAAATGGGTTTTTGCCCCGTGCTCTTCTTTGGTTATTTTACGAAGTTGAATTATACAGCTCGTATAATCCAATAGTCGATGTGCCAAATATCAATTAATTCGAGGAACTAATAATTTATTGTTAAATAATTCATTGTACGAACCACGGTTGACTAATTTAATTGTACGAATAACAAATTCGTCTGCTGAAGTTCAATTTTTTCTTTCTTCAATAAAAATTTTAATAAAAAAACTGAAATGATTTAAATAAGAATTGAAAAATCAGTTTTTAAATTGTTTCCCCCATTTTATTTCAATTTTATTAAATATTCCGATCGAATATATGAAATTTCGGTCGTATCTCTTCGAGACAGCCATCGGTATTTCTCAATCTAAAACAACGTTTAATCAATTGCGACTTTTGACAATTTTTGGCATCGCTATTTTAGTCAGTTTACTGACCATTGTTCGGACTAATTGAAATTAACCTGTTACGAACAGACATTTAATTGTGTCCGTGGTAAAATTGCCCACACACGAATGTAACGTCTCACTTGGGATTGCTCTCTCTCTCTTTCTCTCGTCATCGTCGCTGAATTTTCGAAACCATTTGTGACATCCTGCAGGGACTACCTTTACGTTCAAGCGACTTAATTAATACAAGCTCGCGAACAATGACGACCACGCTATAAGATATATGGGGACTTCTACGCTTAATCGACAGTGTGCCCCCAAACTAACCATGAATTATTTTTTCCCCTAGTATTTTATAAAAATTATAAGAAAAACTCTTTACAGCAAATTTTTCGATATTTCAGTTATTTGATAAAATTTTTTTATTTCAACACAGAAAAATATTGAGGCTATCTATTATCTATTATCTATTATGTATTATCTATTATCTATTATCTATTATCTATTATCTATTATCTATTATCTATTATCTATTATCTATTATCTATTATCTATTATCTATTATCTATTATCTATTATCTATTATCTATTATCTATTATCTATTATCTATTATCTATTATCTATTATCTATTATCTATTATCTATTATCTATTATCTATTATCTATTATCTATTATCTATTATCTATTATCTATTATCTATTATCTATTATCTATTATCTATTATCTATTATCTATTATCTATTATCTATTATCTATTATCTATTATCTATTATCTATTATCTATTATCTATTATCTATTATCTATTATCTATTATCTATTATCTATTATCTACTATCTATTATCTATTATCTATTATCTATTATCTATTATCTATTATCTATTATCTATTATCTATTATCTATTATCTATTATCTATTATCTATTATCTATTATCTATTATCTATTATCTATTATCTATTATCTATTATCTATTATCTATTATCTATTATCTATTATCTATTATCTATTATCTATTATCTATTATCTATTATCTATTATCTATTATCTATTATCTATTATCTATTATCTATTATCTATTATCTATTATCTATTATCTATTATCTATTATCTATTATCTATTATCTATTATCTATTATCTATTATCTATTATCTATTATCTATTATCTATTATCTATTATCTATTATCTATTATCTATTATCTATTATCTATTATCTATTATCTATTATCTATTATCTATTATCTATTATCTATTATCTATTATCTATTATCTATTATCTATTATCTATTATCTATTATCTATTATCTATTATCTATTATCTATTATCTATTATCTATTATCTATTATCTATTATCTATTATCTATTATCTATTATCTATTATCTATTATCTATTATCTATTATCTATTATCTATTATCTATTATCTATTATCTATTATCTATTATCTATTATCTATTATCTATTATCTATTATCTATTATCTATTATCTATTATCTATTATCTATTATTCGATTAATCGTGAACCCTTTGTCCGTGGTAAAATTGCGCGCACACGAATGTAACGTCTCACTTGGGAGTGCTCTCTCTCTCTCTCTTTCTCTCATCATCGTCGCCGAGTTTTCGAAACCATTTGTGTCATCCTGCAGGGAGTACCTTTACGTTCAAGCGACTTAATTAATACAAGCTCGCAAACAATGACGACCACGCTATAAGATATATGGGGACTTCTACGCTTAATCGACAGTGTGCCCCCAAACTGTCCATTAAACATTTTGTTTTTTCTCCTAGTATTTTATAAAAATAAAACTAAAACACTTTACAGCAATTTTTTAAAATTCGTTAGATGTTTCAGTTCTTTGATTAAAAAAAAAATTATTTCAACACAGAAAAATATTGAGGCTATATGTAGTAGTAGCGGTAATCGAGTAAAAAAATCATCTAATAATCGAATATCGAATGGAATATTGGATTATTTATAGAAAAATTAAAAAACCTTTAAAAAAATGTGTTTCTCAATCAAAAATTTACCGTAAAAATGTCTAAAAAATAACGATAACGTTCGACACTGTGGATTCAACACTTTCGTGTATAACGAGCAGAGACATTAAAAAAAAAAAATACAATAAATATTTAGTTAAGAAATAAAAAAATGATTTAATTTACCAAAAATTATAAATTGCTGCGTAGTATTTTTTTTCTTTTCGTTTTATCCTATGGCAACATTGAGAAGGACAAAAAATCGCAAATGCTTTGGGGTAACGAGTCACTGTCGATTTTGTCGGGAACGCTCCATATATTTTATACACGCTGGATGGATCTTACTACGTGGCTCTTATTGTGAGTCTGCCTCACCCCTTTCCTCTGTTTTGTGTAGTTTACCGCCCAATGACGGAAACCACTATTGTTAGTCCGCTATCTATGTGTGTGTGTGTGTGCGTTTGTGTGTATACATGTGTGTGATGAGTGCTCGCGAGCATTGTGGATTAAACGTCAGTTATATCGCGTCGAGCGCGAAAGTTATGAATTGATAAACAGACCACATGTCGCATATTCCTATAAACACTCGTGCAATATTACGTGTTGGTTACTTTATACAAACGTATAGACGAAGAAAAAGGAAAAAAAAAAAATTACTCACCGTTGAGAATGCCTCGTGGAAGTTCGAGACTTCGTGCGAGGTCGTAAATGCATTCACGTACGCACACCACATGCTTTATACTCGAGCATTATGCATTTTACTTTTCCGTTTGTTCGCGGAACCTACATTTCTATTCGGGGTGGGTATACAAAAAAACATCCCTTTCGAGATATGCTTTGCTCATTCATTTTGTACGTACAGAAAAAAAAACCATAGCTAATTCACAAGCTCAAGTTCGTACATTTTTTTGTACATGTAATATTGGAAATTCAGGATTTCGCAAAGAATCCGTATTGCCGGAAATTTCAGGATCCACGAGGTAGTAGTAAAAACACAAACCAATAGCTAATTCACAAGCTCAAGTTCGTACAATTTTTTGTACATGTCATATCAGAAATTCAGGATTTCGCAAAGAATTTGTATTTCCCGAAATTTCAAGATCCACGAGGTATTAGTAAAAAAACAAACCAATAGCTAATTCACAAGCTCAGGTTCGTACAATTTTTTGTACGTGTAATATCAGAAATTCAGGTTTCGCAAAGGATTCGCATGTCCCGAAAATTTAAGATCCATGAGGTAGTAGTAAAGAAACAAAATTAACAGCTAATTCACTAGCTCAAGTTCGTACAATTTTTTGTACGTGTAATATCAGAAATTCAGGATTTCGCAAAGCATTCGTATTTCCCGAAATTTCAAGATCCATGAGGTATTAGTAAAAAAACAAACCAATAGCTAATTCACAAGCTCAAGTTCGTACAATTTTTTGTACGTGTAATATCAGAAATTCAGGTTTCGCAAAGGATTCGCATTTCCCGAAAATTTAGGATCCATGAGGTAGTAGTAAAGAAACAAAATCAACAGCTAATTCACTAGCTCAAGTTCGTACAATTTTTTGTACGTGTAATATCAGAAATTCAGGATTTCGCAAAGCATTCGTATTTCCCGAAATTTCAAGATCCATGAGGTAGTAGTAAAAAAATAAACCAATAGCTAATTCACAAGCTGAAGTTCGTACAATTTTTTGTACGTGTAATATCAGAAATTCAGGATTTTGCAAAGAATTCGTATTTCCCGAAATTTCAAGATCCATGAGGTAGTAGTAAAGAAACAAAATCAACGGCTAATTCACTAGCTCAAGTTCGTACAATTTTTTGTTACGTGTAATATCAGAAATTCAGGATTTTGCAAAGCATTCGTATTTCCCGAAATTTCAAGATCCATGAGGTAGTAGTAAAAAAATAAACCAATAGCTAATTCACAAGCTCAAGTTCGTACATTTTTTTGTACGTGTAATATCAGAAATTCAGGATTTCGCAAAGCCTTCGTATTTCCCGAAATTTCAAGATCCATGAGGTAGTAGTAAAAAAATAAACCAATAGCTAATTCACAAGCTGAAGTTCGTACAATTTTTTGTACGTGTAATATAAAAAATTCAGGATTTTGCAAAGAATTCGTATTTCACGAAATTTCAAGATCCATGAGGTAGTAGTAAAGAAACAAAATCAACAGCTAATTCACAAGCTCAAGTTCGTACAATTTTTTTCACGTGTAATATCAGAAATTCAGGATTTTGCAAAGAATTCGTATTTCCCGAAATTTCAAGATCCATGAGGTAGTAGTAAAGAAACAAAAACAATAGCTAATTCACTAGATCAAGTTCGTACAATTTTTTGTACGTGTAATATCAGAAATTCAGGATTTCGCAAAGCATTCGTATTTCCCGAAATTGCAGGAACCATAAGGTAGTAGTAAAAAAAAACAATAGGTAATTCATAAGCACAGGTGCGTACAATTTTATTTTTACTACTACCTCGTGTATCTTCAAAATTTTGGAAAATACGAGTTCTTTCCGAAATCTTGAATTTCTGATATTTATCGCGTTCAACAACGTGAGATTTATGAATTATTGACGTTTTTTTTTGAATTTTTAAGTTTTTAAACATTGAAATTTTATGGGGAACTTTAAGACTATCGAGTGTCGCGAGTAGTACTTTGAAAAATTCTTGCTTTCGCTATTCACGATGTTTTTTGTTTTTTCGTTATATTATCACGTCCAAAAGGAGATTTTCCAATCGTGAAACTAGTTTACATATTGTAACTTCGATTGTGTCTAAAGCTCTCAGCAGCGCGGCTCGATTATATCAACTAATCCGCGGTTCCTTATCGTAACTGGCGCGTTCGAGTCGCGGAACTATCGATCGAAAAGTTGAATGAAACGTAAGTGCGCTCTGTATACTGTATGATCCGACGATAAACTTAGAATTAAAAAAATAATCGAACGCACCACGGATAATTAAATAAATAAATAGAAATCTTCAATTTATATTGAATACACGAAAAGATGAAATAGTTTAATAAAATCAAAAAAAAAACTTCGTAACATTCTCACATTTTTTTTGTTTAATAAATAATGCATAAAATAAATGGCGCAGTGCGTTTTGCCAAATTATTATTTTAATTAACGGGATTCTCCTACGACACACGAGAAATACAAAATTCTTCGTATTATATAAACGAGAGTGTATCTCGAAAACGACAAATAATTCACGGTAAAATATTTCACGAGCAACGAAAACCACGAAAATTAGATATACGAGGTCTGTTCAAAAAGTATCGCGAATTTTGAATTTCCGCGGGCTACGTATATTCGATTTTCGATTTTTTTGTGACGTTAGGTTGGTACTCATGTCCCTCACTTATGCTGAAAAAATCGGCCATTTTGAATGTTTAGTTAATTGTTGACAGGTGTTTTGGTTAGATGTGTTTTGGCTTGTTTTCGATTTTTGTCTATTCCAAAAAATGGATCAAAGAATCTGTATCAAATTTTGAGTGAAAAACAAAATTAAGTGCGCGGACGCATTCCGAATGTTGACTGTGGTATATGGTGAAGCCACCTTGGACCAAAGCAACGTTTATCGGTGGTACAAAATGTTCTCAGAGGGCCGAGAAGATGCGAACAACGAAATGCGTTCCGGAGGCCCGAGCACATCAACAACAGACGAAAACATTGACGAAGTGAAGAAAATAATATTGGCCAATCGTCGAATCACCGTTAGAGAAGTTGCTGAGGAACTAAACATATCGATTGGCTCGTGCTATTCGATTTTTACCAATGATTTGGGCATGAGACGAGTCGCCGCGAAAGTCGTGCCAAAATTGCTCAATTTCGAACAAAAACAGTGTCGCGTTAACGTTGCTAAGGAGCTGTTGGACTCGGTCCGCGACGACCCAAATTTGCTCCAGAGGGTCATAACTGGTGACAAATCATGGGTTTATGGTTATGACGTGGAAACCAAAGGTCAATCATCGCAATGGAAGCTGCTTTTTTGGAATAGGCAGAAATCGAAGACAAGCCAAAACACGTCTAACCAAAACAGCTGTCAACAATTAACTAAACATTCAAAATGGCCGATTTTTTCAGCATAAGTGAGGGACATGAGTACCAATCTAACGCCACTAAAAAAATCGAAAATCGAATATACGTAGCCCGCGGAAATTAAAAATTCGCGATACTTTATGAAAAGACCTCGTATATATATAAAATGGCTGGTCTCGTTCTTTCCTACATATCAAGCGTAATAAAAATGAAAATAATAATAATAATGAAACCCACCTGATGTAAATTCGTTCGCGTATGCGCGTGGAAAAGCTGACAAGCCGAGCAAAAGCGATAACGTGAAAACGTACGTAAAACAACGTGGCAGCGAACTCCGGTATAATAAAGTACGTTAGAGCGAGAAAGAAGGATAAAAAACTGGGGAGGTAGAGAGAGAAACAGAGAAAATGAACGAGTTTGGTGAAGAAAAGTCGTGAAAAGAGTGATAAAGTCATAACAGGATGACGAGAGACTATATAAAGAGGGGGGAAAAAGGACAGACATAACATTATATATATGGACCATTTAATTTTAAATCGAGCAACGTCTCACTCTCATCCTCACAGATTTGATTCAAGATTTTTAGAGTTCCTATCCTAAAAGTCATAAAGTTTTTTTTTTTTTTCAGATTTTTACAAATTTTCATTGAAAATGATGTTTTTTCTTCGGTACCCGAGAAAAAACACAACAAACAGGAATTGTGAATAATTAAATCATTTAATGAATCAATTTACAATGTCACTGCGATGGAACGATTTTTAATGGTTGTTAAAATGAAATTCGGTCAGGCACATAAAAGCAGTGAAAAGTCAGGTTATCGTGACGGTCGATGTCACGGAACGACAATTTTCTTATAAACCCACCTCGGCCTTTTTCAAGGCTCCCCGTGCTATTTCACTCGTGCATTGCCGACAAATAGAACTCTCACTGTGTCGTCAGCTATGTACATAGTAATAACAACCCTCGGATGCGCGTGACGAATTTTATCTCACTGGCTACGTCACTATTGAGTCTCGGGATAACGTCACGAGAACCAATTGATATGTAAATAGGCACGTATAGACATTTCGACTGCTATAAATAAGAGTATGCGGTGTATGAACTATAAATAAATGCTGTATATGCAGCAGAGATGAAAAATCAAATATCGAATGACAAAAAAAGATTTTTTTTTAAATTTCCAACGAAATAATTGCTGAATAACTATTCCGCGCAATAACAATATTCATTTTTATTAAAAAGATAATTATGGCAAATAATTTAATTTTGTAAAATCATCATTTTCAATTTTCAAAGTCGTGAAATCATTTGTTTTCCATTATTTCTCTTACCCAAATTACGGAAATCATTTAAAACAATGAATTGACAAAGTAAGCGTCACAGTTCGATCATAGAGGAAAATTGATTAAAGTAACAAATCGGCTTACAGTTTCCGCAAACGAAAATCTATAGTAGCGAACGGTGCGTTTGTAAAATGTAAAAACTACTTATGTTTATATTATTTTTCATTAATTAAGGGGTGAAATAGGGTTAGATGGTTCAAAAAATCGATTTTGTTTATTTCATAAATTGTTAGTAAAACTATTGAAAAATATGTTCCCAAAATTAAAAATGAAAATTCCGACTCGTTCTATTGTTATAAGCTATTAAGGGGGGAAATAGGGTTAGGACAGCGTTTTCTCAATGATTTTCATGAATTTTTTTATAGTATAAAAATGAATATAATTTATTGAAACTTTGAGAATATTTTGTACATATATTTAAGTATATACTATAAAATTTTTGAAGAATTTCCTTGAAAAACACCGAAGAAAATTTATGACTGCCTTGACTTTGTTTTTCTTGGTACTGTTTTTTCAAACGCGTTTTTCTGAAAACGACTTTTTTTGAACTTGCGTACACGCTAGTTTGAAAAGTTTTCAACCAATCGTTTTGAAAATTGGCAGTTACTTTCTTCATAGTAATGCGCTCTATATGAACCCAAAATCGGAATATTATCATTATTTAAAATAATTTTTTTTTTGCAAATAAAGTTGTAAAAAATGGCAAAAAATCATGCTTTTTTATTTTGACCCCTGTAAAAAATTCAATTTTCTATTTTTTTGATAGCATTTAGGTTTATATAGAAGAGAGACATATAATAAAAGTAAATTCCAACCGCGTTTGATTTCAGATGAATGTTGCGGCTTCCAGAATGTACGCAAAATGCTGAGTCTGATTGTGACCTGCGATATGGGGTCGCTAATATCGTCGGTGTTTTTCAAGGAAATTCTTCGAAAATTTTATAGTATATACTTAAATATATGTATGAAATATTCTCAAAGTTTCAATAAATCATATTCATTTTTTATACTATAAAAAAATTCATGAAAATCATTGAGAAAACGCTGTCCTAACCCTATTTCCCCCCTTAATTGCTTAGAAAATTATCTTTTATTCTCTACTCGCCAGTGAGCTTTTATACGGTGAGAATCTAATTACTTGTCTGTTATTTCTCACGACTTACTCTCGAATGCACCGTACTCGTTTAGGTTTTACTGTTCGCCCTCGTTTTCTCGAAGCATCCCTTAACGTAAAACAGGAAAATGCAGAGAGTCCAGGGGTGAGAGAGAGAGAGAGCGAGAGAGAGTTTGCAGCGGTTAAAACTCGTCAGGTACACGCTCGCGAACGCGACCACAAAAGACAGAGAGGGAGTGAGAGAAAGAGGGTGGAAGAGAACGGAAGAGAGCGTGTCTTCAACGTGCAGGGGGTGCATTGTAAGTACGTGAGGAAAATATTACGAGTAGCGTTACGGTTTTTCACGGGATATAACGCGTTATGCATCACAATGAGATATCTTTGGTACAGTGACTATATAGTATGGGTAGACGGGTCGGATATATATATATATATATATATATATATATATATATATATATATGAATTTATACATTATACTATACATCGGCCATTCCATTCTTCGAAGTCATCAGAAAAGTCTTCCGAATGAAGGGGATTAAAGTAATTCTTTGATGAAAACAGTCGTAACTTTACGTGCTTTGATTTGAGAAAAAAATTGAATTAATTATATGCTGTCTACAATATTTTTTATACCGACTGAAAATGTATTTTTCAACCACGATACTTTGCTGTTTTATTATAATATTTTTCTCAGAATTCTCTTACGAGCACGATAGATTCATATTTGGCGCAACATTTTTCAAAGTACGGCCTCTTAAAATTCAAATTTGTTGAAATCCAATTTTGAGGAGTCGGTGAAATGTTTGCATACCTCCCTATCCTCCAGTCAGTTTATTACATCCGCTGCCAATAACTGATGATGGCCAATAACTAAATTCAGTTTGCGATTAACCAAAGGGAGCCGAACCCTTTCCGTAATATACCTTTAACCCCGAGCGCATGAATTTCGTAGCTGCTTTAAACCTGTAACTACGGGTATATGTGTGTAGCAGAAGCTTCGAATTCCAGACGTTGCGTGTGCAATATCCACCCGAGCTTCTCTATCAGTCTCTCTCTCTCTCTCTCTCTCTCTCTCTTTCTCTATCCCTCGGTGTTATGGCAACTTACCACGCGATTTTGCATACAAAGCTGCAGAAAAAAGGAGAAAATTTGTATAACGTACCTGTATAGTGACAACTATATATATGGTTGAAGAGAGCGAGAGAGCAAGAGAGAGCGAGAGAGGTGCTCTAAAAGCTTAAAAGAAAAAGCCTAAGAGCGTTTCTAGCGTCATTGGCAACGTCGTTCGTGACAGAGAAGATTCAGTATGGTGGGCTTTTGGTCGAACTACCACGAGGCACTTTGAATTCCCAAAGTTCTCGTGAACATAGTGCACAGAGAATTTTGCATATAGTTAACCATAGGTCTCGTATACGCGAATGGGAAGGGAGGAGGGCATGAAAGATCCTCGCATGAGCCGATTTTCGATCAGTAATTTCTGGTACAAAATACCAGTTTATCAATGGAGTCTTGATTTATTGCGATAAATTGCGGTGAGAATCTTTCGGAAAATATAGTATGTTAAGGCCGTCGGTCTGGTCTAGAAAATTTAAAAGATCGATTTTTTTTCTTCATTTTCTCATTCCTTAGATCTTTCTTCATACGCTCCTGAAAACCGTTTATTGATATTTCAAAAATTAGCCGAGAAATAAAAATTCTAAGCAAGCCGCGCGGTCGGGAAGCAACTTTGAACGCGTTTATCTCAGAACAATGTTTTTCAAATCGGCGCCCACGATATCTCGATAACTAATGGACCGATCGAGCTCAAATTTTGCACGTACCTTATGTAGCCTGTTTCTGAGGACTGGTAGCAGAATTGAGTCGAACAACAATTCTGCCGACATTTTATAACTCGTCGAATACCCGAAAATGTATGATATATTATTAATGAAAGTTCAGCAGGCCGCCATTTTGTCACAAATTTTTTTTAAGGACCAATTCTGCTACCAGTGCTCAGAATACTCATACAGATTGAGAATATATATATATTTTTTTTTTTCAGATGCATACAACATCGCCCAGAGTGGGCGCCGATTGAGGCGCACCATGTTGCAACAAGGCAAAAAACTACATGAAGATATTTAAAATAATTTTTTTTTTTGATGTACAAGTATTCTCTGAGGATCAATAAATGCACGTGTAAATTTTCATCAAGACAACTTCAACGGTTTAAACGTTATTGCACATTAGAAATGACGTCAAAAATCTCGCTCTAGACCAGACGACGGCCTTAACAGCAAAGTCATTTTTCGATTATCCCATTTTTACCATTGATTTTTTGAATTTTCGAGCAAAACTCTACGTTAATCGTGATCAGCCGAAAAAATTTCCCTTCGAATAGAGTATCGAAATATTGCAAAAATTGAAAACTGAACATTGTATCATTTTTTACCAACTGCTTCGGAAACCTTAAAATATCGAAATTTTAATCCGGGCCACGCGATTCAGATGGAACCCCAAGGGGATACTCATTTTGGGGCGTCCCCGGCAAATACCCGATCGAGACTTTATCGGAAATGTGAGTTGAAAGACCGCGTCTGAAAACAGCCCGGGACTCAGCAGGGATTCAGCAGGGATTTCCTTTTTACGAAATCCCGAACAAATCCCGATCGGGATATTGCTGAGATTCCCGAAGAAATTGCTGTTCGGGATTGTCTCGAGGGATAAAACAATCGAATATCAAAAACTTTTAGCCCTTGATACATTATGCCCGTGGCATAATCCCGCATCGTTTCGTTTCGTCATTCGAGAAAACTAGCGATTAAAATTCCCATCGAAATATGCGTGTAATCGAGTATAATCGCGTGTATCTTCTTCCTCATGTCCCCGAGTCCCCTTACTCTCGGACATTCCTAATAAAAGCACGCGTTGCATCGTCAAAACGTAATTGTAATATCGAATACAAACCACCCTTCCTTCTCCCACCAATATAACCCTCTCTCCCTTTAACCCACACACCCCCGTACACACCCGTTGCAATAAAAGCTCTCCCCTCTCTGACTCGCGGCACCTGTGCGATGCAATCGCACGTACGGAGAATCGTAATACACGCAGAAGGACACAACGATGGGGATATATACAAGCTCGCGCGCGTGCCATCGAGCGACTTCGCCGTAACGGCGTTGAGGGGCGCGAGAGGGAGGCATTTCCGAGAGAAAGAGGACAGTGACAACGGGAAGCTCGATGAGTCAGAGCGAGATAGTTGAAATATTGGAGCTTTCGTTTTACGCCGTGGGGTCGCGCTCGTGCTATAGTCGTCGGCCGGCGCCGGCGTCGTTTGCACCCCGTGGGGTACGTAGCAAGATGGCGGCGGCGTGTCGGAGGCGTCTCCGTTCCCACAGTGCTCGTCGACGTCGGGCAGTGTACGCGTAAAGCTCGCATCGCATCGACGACTCAACCTCAAACGGTTTATCGGTCTCGTTTCTTACATCGCGACATTAACATCCCCTAAAGATCATTCACCAAACATCATTATTCCCTCGTGTTGCATTCTGCAAAGTACACACATACACACGAACACATACGCACAGACACAGATAGGGGAGAAAAACTCGATTTTCCTTGAAATTCGTGCTACGAACGTTTAGGGACTCGACACAGTTTATTTTTCTTTTTTCCTTTTTTTTTTCGTTATTTTTCAACTCTTCATTCGTCGAGATTTGGCGTCGAGAGTGCAGAGTGTCGTTGCTTCGAGTGCAACGAAATAATAGGGGAGAAAAAATGGATTTGGAGGGAGGGGGTTGGAAAAAAAGATAGATGCAAAAGCTCGTAGAGAAGAACAGTGGCGACAGTACCGAAAATCTCGACCTCGTCATTGAACAGACACATATGCATCTGTGTAAATTCAAGTGATCACGAAAATTGCAAGAAGAGAAAAAAGAGAGAGAACGTGTTTTAGCGAGCTGCTTCGTTTCTTTTTTCATCCAAAAGGGGATGCAGTCACGGGGTTGAATGCGCGAGCATACATAGTTACCTCGTTTCGTGTTGGTGGAAAAGCCCGGAACTATCGTTGGCTTCCGTGTTCGCCGTGTGTTTGTGATCAACCCCCACAACCCCTCACTCCCTCTCTCGCTCTCTCTCTCTCTCTCTCTCTTTCTTTCTCTCTCGTTGAGAAAACATCGGCGTTTGTTACTCTCGTATGCATCTCGGATCGTAATTAATGAAAAATAGATTGTAAAGAGAGAAAACGAGACTAGCAATGATTATGAGATCTTGAGAGTCCTAGAATTGCTCAAAGTTTTTCGCGAAGAGGAGAAAAAGCGGGACAGGACAAAAAAGGAGTACAGACCCGCGAGTGCAGAGACTTTACTACTTTAGGAATGAAAAAAACTGCACACGGGACGCGTCGAGAGTGGTTATTAGCGAAAGTGGTCCGGCGCGAGATTTGAGAGAGGGTAGTTGTGACGGCTTTATTCGCGACCTAATCTGTATCGTGCGTGATTTTTTGTTTCTCCGCACAAACAGATACTCGAAACAAATGAAGCATTGTCATTGTTGTCACTGTCGAATTCATAAAAAGTCCTCATCGATGCTGTACAAGGACTGGTATTCTCTTTATTTTTAAATGAATCTTTGTGTTTTCTTTTTCTGTCGTCGTCAATGTCGTTGCACGATTACATGAATGGAGGGTACGAACGTAAATGAGGAAAAAACGTCGGAGGACGATGACGAACGTCCTTTCGCCGGTGGATAGTGTAAAAAATCGTGAGATTTGACGAAAATAAAATTTAAATAAACCTCGCGACTTCACACGTTTTTTTCTTATCGCAAAGAGGGAAGTTTGGAATTTCGAGGGGCGGGCCGGACGAAGAAAAAAGTGATTGAATATCGAAAATCCTTGATACGATATTCTCGATCGAAGATCCTTTCTGGGGCTGCTGGAGAGGGAGGGCGGAGATGACAATTCGGAAATGACGATGGTGTATCGTTCGAAGAAGGAAAAAAAATTAAATTGAAAATAACTGATGAAAATAGAAAAGGAAAAGAGGGATAGAAGAAAATAAAAAGACGAAACGTGCTCGACGACGACGACGACGACGTTGCCAAGACGACCGCCAGGAGAATCCCCGGATCCTCATTTCTTTTCCCTCTCTCTCTCTCTCTCTCTCTCTATCTTTCTCTTTCTAACTAATAACCATAACAATAATCACAAAATAACCGACGTTTAAACGTGAACAATCGAAATTTTCGTGATCAAATTTTTCTCCGTCTTTTCATCTTCGTCAACAGCACCTTCTCACCCCGGAAAATGATGCAAAATTATCAGTTGACAAACGTCGTTTATAACTATCCCGTGATATCTCTCGGATTAACGAAAAAATCGTTACGCTCTCGAGTTACGAGTAAAATGTGCAAAAACGTGGCAAACCTCGTGTTCGAAGGGTCGAGAAAATCGGGTATGAGATGCGGCAACTCGACGTGTCAACTTTTAAATACACGAGAATACGAAAAAACAATGATTTTCACGTTTTATCATCGTCGCACGGTGAGCGTTATCGAAAAGCGGGAAATACGAATGTTTTCGAGCGCCTATGTCGCACCGAGTTACGTGAAAGGCTGCGCGTGACCAACGGCACGTATCGTCGATGCGAGAGGCATTTTTACGTTTTCGTGTCGATCGTGAGAAACAACAAGGCGCTTAGACGAAGAAAAAAGAGATAACAGAGAGCCGTTAATACGTAGTTGCGCCAACGACGATTATTGCAATTCAGCGCAAAACGTTGACGAGACTTTAATAATTATAATATAAAATAATAACAATAATAATAATATAATCGCAAAAAGAAAACGTAAGAGTACGAATAAATTCGTTGAGGATCAGTATAATCGTTTTAAAAGTCGAGAAAAGTGTTGCACGGTATCGTCGAGGGAAGTAGCGTGCATCTCGAGAATGAGAAGAAAAAATGGAGGAATAAAAAAGAGGATAAACGCATTTTCCTCACTGAAAAACGACATTACGGAAGTTTAACCGTGGACACGACAAGAAGAAACGTAAAAGAAGAATTTACAATACAAAGTAGACTTTGTTCTGCAAATTTTTTTCTAATTACAGCGGGAAAAGATCAAAAGTGAGGATGAAAAGTTGGCAATACGGAGAAAAGTAAAGAAATTTTCGTTGTTACACGAAAATCCTCTCGAGAGTGAGAAAAAAATAAAAAATAAAACCGGAAGTGACGAGCGGAAAGTAAGGAAAAATATCGAAAATAAGATAAGGAGAGGGAGAGAGAAAAAAAATAACGAAAATAGTTAAGAGAGGGAAGAAGAAAAAAAACGTGCTGCAGTTCCTCGTTCACCCGTTTCGCCGCATCGATTCGTTCGGCGATCGCGCAAGGGAACACGCACACACACACACTTACGTACCATTCATCTTTATTCTCGTCTCTCTCTCTCTCTCTTTTTACTTCTCCCTTGGAGCTTTTCCGAACGGCAGAAAAAACCATAATCTCTGATAAAAAAGAAGCCAATAAAACAGTACATACGTACGTATGTATATAAGAATTAAAAAAAAAAAGAAAGTAGACCGGCCGGAGAAACTGCAGAGAAAATACATCAGGCATAAAACACGCCAGTTTCCGACCCTTTTCCTCGAGGGGGAAAGAAAAAAAAATCAATTTTACGGGTATAATAACTGCCGGACGTGAGAGCGAGTGAGAGGGGAAATGAAAAAGAAGCGCGTTGCACGTCAAAGAGAATATTTCAATATTATATGAAAGGACGGAGAAGAAGAAAGAGAAGAAAAAAAAATACGAATTTTCTCAATGTGCATCATGAAAATTTACGTATGATATTAGTTTATAACGTATAAGAAAACGATACATTGATATATACCCTGTTATAAAGTGATATTACATATGTATTTAATATATCTAGTGTCACTTTTGCCGATAACGTGGGAACTACAATAAATATAGTTGTGTTTGTCGGCGGGGGGGAAAATAAGTGTGCAAGAACGAGTAAGAGAACGTGTGTTGTGTGTCGAAGGGCGTTAAGTGCGCGATCCGTATCTACCGATATCCACTACGACCATGTCACTTCTCAGCGTTACCGGTAAGCTCATACCGGTTTATCTACTTTTGTTTTTTTATCTAACACATACTTACATTATTTTTCCATTCATTTCATTCGATCCTGTGCACTTTAAGGGGGGAAATAAGGTTGGGACAGCGTTTTCCCAATGATTTTCATGAATTTTTTTATAGTATAAAAAATGAATATAATTTATTGAAACTTTGAGAATATTTTATACATATATTTAAGTGTATAGTATAAAATTTTTGAAGAATTTCCTTGAAAAACACCGAAGATATTAGCGACCCCATATTGCAGGTCACAATCAGACTCAGCATTTTGCGTACATTCTGGAAGCCGCAATTTTCATCTGAAATCAAACGAGGTTGGAATTTACTTTTATTATATGTCTCTCTTCTATATGAAACTAAATGCTATCAAAAAAATAGAAAATTGAATTGTTTACAGGGGTCAAAACAAAAAAGCATGATTTTTTGCCATTTTTTACAACTTTATTTGGAAAAAAAATATTATTTTAAATAATAATAATATTCCGATTTTAGGTTCATATAGAGCGCAATACTATGAAGAAAGTAACTGCCAATTTTCAAAACGATTGGTCGAAAACTTTTCAAACTAGCGTGTACGCAAGTTAAAAAAAAGACGTTTTCAGAAAAACGCGTTTGAAAAAATACCGTACCGCTCGGGGCCTGAAGGAGAGCTACTCACTTTAATGGCTTATAACAATAGAACGAGTCGGAATTTTCATTAAAAATTTTGGGAACATATTTTTCAATAGTTTTACGAACAATTTGTGAAATTAAAAAAAAATCGATTTTTTGAACCGTCCAACCCTATTTCCCCCCTTAAGGTAGTAGTCTGGTAACTTAAGCCGATTGTCATGTCTTTTTCGGAGGGCGTTTTTTTGTAGGAAAATAAAAATGAATCGTTTTGGATATTTAGGATGTTTTTATTTACATATTAAAGATACAAAAAAAAATTTTTTGAAAAAATTTAATAGATTATTATTATTACTATTATTGATCGAAGTTGGCACCCCGAAGTTCGCAGCCCGGGTCCTAACTTTTTTTCTACCGAACCGATTGCTTTCAAATTTTAACAGGCTACTCTACACACTTATAGTTCTCGTCGGAAGTACCGATAAATTTTTTCACCCCTAACTTTTTATTTTACAACCCCTTCTTTGCTAAAGCCCTTTTATTTTAGCAAAGAAGGGGTTGTAAAATAAAAAGTTAGGGGTGAAAAAATTTATCGGTACTTCCGACGAGAACTATAAGTGTGTAGAGTAGCCTGTTAAAATTTGAAAGCAATCGGTTCGGTAGAAAAAAAGTTAGGACCCGAGCTGCCAACTTCGATCAATAATAATAATAATAATAATAAACTATTAAATTTTTTCAACAAAATTTTTTTTTGTATCTTTAATATGCAAATAAAAACATCCTAAATATCCAAAACGATTCATTTTTATTTTCCTACAAAAAAACGCCCTCCAAAAAAGACATGAAAATCGGCTTAAGTTACCAGACTACTACCTTAATACAGCAAATAATGAATGTATTTATTAGAATTATTTGTCAACATTTTATTACATTTAATATTAATCCTTTAACTCTTACGATTTTCGGTCGCTCCGAGGGGTTCGTTAATTCGAGTAATTTTTTTTTCGTCTCTCAAACCGTGCGCGTTTGTTCATTATTCAGAAGCATCCCCGGGGACAGGCAGGGTCGATGCCCAAAGTCCATTAAACACACGAGAATCCTTATCAGCTAGTTGGCTTCGTTGCCAAATTTTCGTCGATTGCGATGTTATTGCACTGCTCGAACTCCTCCCCTCCACCCAACCCTCAATTTTCTCAATGACCATTTTTCGCTGTCATTATTATAATTTTTTTCGAATAGATTAATAGAAAAAAACCAATCGATAACCATTAAAAGTGGACCGAATGGTTTTTTTTTTACTCAAACTCATTAACGAGCGTGTAAACAAGTTAGTTTTAATAAAACAAAAAATGGATAATATACATTCGTGCTTCTGTAATCGGGGGGGCGCTTAAATTTTCGTACTAAAAGCTCGCGGGGTTCACGTTTTTTTTTCTTTCTGTTCTTTTGTTTTTATTTTTTGTTCAGGCGTTGGTCACGACGACGCGAACGAGACACTGGGGCATATTGTCGGAAAGGACATTTAGCTCTCGCGTGACAAAAAAAAACAGCGGGTTAAACGAGCTGGCTGTCGCAACCCCGTGGATTAATTAACGCTAATGAAGTCGCTGATTAAGTTTAAATAACGTTGATGCTTAACCGGTCGTATCTTTGTCGCGTTTTTTCTTTTGGTCTCGCTTTAAAGACTTTTACAAATGTTTTGTTTTTTTTTCTTCTCATTTCCTTTTTTACTCCCAACCTCTATTAGTTTGAGTAGACGGCGAATGATGCGAGCTAGTCGCGTACGGAGAAAAGAAGTTTTACAAAAATTGACACGAGTAAGTGAAATAACAATGAAAAGAATCACAAAATGAAAATAAACGAATGTGTGCCAACGGTGGTGATATTGTCGCTCGTCGGGTGGGGGGTTGAGCGGGAAATTTTCTTCTATTGGAAAACCATCGACCTGAGCCCATATTAAGACCCCGTAGTGATAATTTCGACGATATCGGATCCTACAAGGCGTCAAGGATAGAATCGACCTTCTTTCACACCGTTCCCGGGGTGAAAATCTCGTTTCCTTCGGCACACCCTTATCTCTTCGCTCGTCGTCGTGAAATACTTTTTTTCTTCTTTTTCTTCTCATCCATTGGAGCAGAGGTTTTTCGAGTCTTCGTCTCGTACAAGTAGACATAACGCGCGTACTTCCGATAGTTCGTTAGATTAAGAATAGAAAAATGGTTACAGTAAAGTAAATGTGGTTGAAAGGAAATTGAAAATACGGAATAATTGAAGCATCCGGTTTAAGAGACGCACACAATCAATTTGTCATCTGAAGAGATTGTAAAAGGTTTACCCTTTAGTTTCATTTCTTTTTACGATAGTGGATCGCTTTCTGCAAGACAAATTTTAATAAAGACTTTATGATAGAAAAACAAACATTCAAGAACGTTAGATGAAGATTAAATTAGGAAATAGGGTTAGGACAGGGTTTTCTCAATGATTTTCATGAATTTTTTTATAGTATAAAAAGGGAATATAATTTATTGAAACTTTGAGTATATTTTATACATATATTTAAGTATATACTATAAAATAAAAAAGACTCAGCATTTTGCGTACATTCTGGAAGCCGCAATTTTCATCTGAAATCAAACGAGGTTGGAATTTACTTTTATTATATGTCTCTCTTCTACATGAACCTCAATGCTATCAAAAAAATAGAAAATTGAATTTTTTACAGGGGTCAAAACAAAAAAGCATGATTTTTTGCCATTTTTTACAACTTTATATGCAAAAAAAATTATTTCCAATAATGATAATGTTCCTATTTTAGGTTCATATAGAGCGCAATACTATGAAGAAAGTAACTGCCAATTTTCAAAACGATTGGTTGTAAACTTTTCAAACTAGCGTGTACGCAAGTTGAAAAAAGTCGTTTTCAGAAAAACGCATTTGAAACACGTGGCACGCTCGGGGCCTGAACGAGAGCTACTCACTTTAATGGCTTATAACAATAGAACGAGTCGGAATTTTCATTAAAAATTTTGGGAACATATTTTTCAATAGTTTTACTAACAATTTATGAAATAAAAAAAAAACGATTTTTTGAACCGTCTAACCCTATTTCCCCCATTGAAAAGATTAAATTAATAATGAAAAAAGATTGAGTAAAATTGTTCGAATTTCAAGGATTATCGATGGGGCAGAATTCACGTGAAACGTTAGGGGGGAGGGGGGAGGGGGGGAGTAGGGAAAATCAGAGCTTTTTTCATGTGGTAAAGGGACTCGCTTGTACTCGCAGGGGAACGAGAGGCAAGGGACAGCAGAGAGAAAGAGAGTGAATGAGAACATTAACTACTCGACCCCGATCCGACCTCGTTCCATTCATAGCTCAGTCACACGAGGTGGAACATCCGATGATAATTTTGATCCCACTAAAAATTGTTTGTAAAACCTTTCACAGTGATTCGCATGTTTCGTTCAATCATTTGACGTTTTTCAAACGCACTTCTTTCGGTCACTCATTCGTGTATTCTTAACATCAATCATCATCTGCTGATTGCACGTCTGTGACATCACTTTTGTCAATATCTCAGAGTATCGTTATAAAAAAGAATGCTAAGCGTGAAAATGTTCTGCTGCAATTTGTCCATGAAAATTTTTAGTACTTAATGAAAATTCGGTAATTCGTCATGATCAACGAGAAATTTTCGATAAAATTTTTTTTTCCCCATTCCCGTACTATCCAGGAAAGTGCCGAAATTTCAAACGATCACACGAATCGAATGATATGCGCCATTTTTGCTTAATGAAAAGCGACAGTTTTGGTAAACCAGAGCGCAAAGGAACATTTTCTTCGCATACGTACAATACAGAGCGTCGACATTTGGAAAAAGGTCATCCAGACCACTGGTTACGATTTATTTCCAAAAGTATTTCGCGATAAAGCATATAGAAAAGCCGGTACGCAGTCATGAATAGTGTTTTGTGCCGGTGAGGAATTCACAAACGGCGAAACCATCGGGTATCGAATCGTTTCTCTTGGTATTTCCCTTATTTTCCTCAAGCATATACACATGTGTATCAACCATTTTCCACGAATCTACAATGGGCACATAAACGTGACCGTATTCTTCATTTTATATGCAATTCTCCGATAAACCACCGTGCACGTAAATAGATACGGAAAAGCCACCTAGCGCAGATGTTAAAATACGCTATAATACGAGGTCTGTTCAAAAAGTATCGCGAATTTCTAAATTTCCGCGGGCTACGTATATTCGATTTTCGATTTTTTTGTGGCGTTAGTTTGGTACTCACGTCCCTCACTTATGCTGAAAAAATCGGCCATTTTGAATGTTTAGTTAATTGTTGACAGATGTTTTGGTTAGACGTGTTTTGGCTTGTCTTCGATTTTTGCCTATTCCAAAAAAGCAGCTTCCATTGCGATGATTGAGCTTTGGTTTCCACGTCATAACCATAAACCCATGATTCGTCACCAGTTATGACCCTCTGGAGCAAATTTGGGTCGTAGTGGACCGAGTCCAACAGCTCCTTAGCAACGTTGACGCGACACTGTTTTTGTTCGAAATTGAGGAATTTTGGCACGAATTTCGCGGCGACCCGTCTCATGCCCAAATCATTGGTAAAAATCGAATAGCACGAGCCAATCGATATGTTTAGTTCCTCAGCAACTTCTCTAACGGTAATTCGACGATTTTCCAATATTATTTTCATCACTTCATCAATGTTTTCATCTGTCGTTGATGTCCTCGGGCGTCCGGAAAGCATTTCGTTGTTCGCATCTTCTCGGCCCTCTGAGAACATTTTGTACCACCGATAAACGTTGCTCTGGTCCAAGGTAGCTTCACCATATGCCACAGTCAACATTCGGAATGCGTCCGCGCACTTAATTTTGTTTTTCACACAAAATTTGATACGGATTCTTCGATCTATTTTTTGGTATAGGCAAAAATCGAAGACAAGCCAAAACGCGTCTAACCAAAACAGCAGTCAACGATTAACTAAACATTCAAAATGGCCGATTTTTTCAGCATAAGTGAGGGACACGAGTACCAACCTAACGCCACAAAATATCAAAAATCGAATATACGTAGCCCGCGGAAATTTAAAATTCGCGATACTTTTTGAACATACCTCGTACGTGTATACTCGGGACTTTTACGTGAATTTCAAAAAGTCCTACGACCGACAAGAAGTGAATATTGCAGTATTACTTTTATTCACGTGGAGACAGAAGGCACAAAATGATTTATGTAAAATGATCATTTATGCAAAATGATTTATGTAAAATGATGTCAATGGTTTATGTAAAATGATCATTGAATGGAGTAAAAATATTATTTTATCACAAAGAAAAAAAAAAAAGAAGAATAACGCAAGGAACTTTATATGTAGAGTGTTGAAACATTGAATTCTTAGATATATTTCGGCACAGGAATTTATAAATATCGTAACGAGTCTGTCAGCCCCATTATCGATGAAAACTACTGAGAAGCGCAACATTTTCTCTGTACGAGAATTTGCGTGATTGGATGTACCTTTTGGCGGTATCTGTGTGTACGGAGTTTCGTGCAAGTGCATATACACATCATGTACGTATATAGATCGTATGTATGATCATAGTCGGCTGTGAATACTGCGCTGGCATAGTGCACCGGTTGACCCCAGCGAGCGGGGTCATTCCCTCTCTCAGACACCACCCCACGTACAGCGCACACCGCTTTCGCAACCCCCTTTTGCCTCGTCCGTTTGCCGGATGTGCAAGAGAGAGAAAGACCTAGACTCGCGCGTATATATGCCATTTTATATCTATATCTATGGGTGTATAGAGTGAAAATGAGGTTGTACGCGGGAGAGAAAGAGGGCCAAACTCCCGTGAGTACCTCATCCCGGGGATCTCCCACGGAGTGAGATAGAGAGCTCGCAGAGAGACTTCCCTAGGCGGAAAATCCCCCTGTATCTACTCCACCGTCCCCCTGCTCGACAAACCCCATTGCAGTTTACCTGGGCCAGTAATGAAAGCTATATGTTTTACGAGTATATGCAAACTCTCCCTCTCTCTCTCTCTCTCTTTCTCTCTCTTGTACAAAGGTTTTTTTCCTGATGCATACGAAAGAGTCGCTCCCGAGATGAGAAGGGGTTGTGGGGGAATTCCGGAGAGACGGCGTGTGTGAGAGAGATAAATAGATAGAGTTGATAACCGTACTGCCCTGTATCCCTCGTAATACACTCAACGACACCCTTCGTTTCTTCATTTTTTTATTATCCATCACGTTTCTTTTTATCGTGCCCTTCCTCGGAAAAACCTTGACAGAAAATTTTTATCGCGTTCTCTGGCAATTTGAATAATCGTTCATATCTGCAAAATGACGATTTTCATCGAAAAAGAGAATTTCATATTATTGTCATTTTTTCTAACATATTGAAATAACTGTATGGGCAGTTGTTACTTAATAAAATGTCGATATTCGTCGATAATAGATTGTTGTCTCGCTTTATTGTTAGTTACGCGAACTCTTGACTTTTAGTTTTTAACAATTATTGCGGCATTGTAAAACTACTTTGTCGCGGAAGTACTCGCTCAAGTTAGACTACAATGTAAAGCTACTTTTCCTTTATCGAATGTTTCGCCGAACTGTAAAGCTCTCATTATTATCTCATGCTCGGTTTCTTTTGTCGCGAGTGAGATTTTTATACCGTGATACACGGAACTTGGCGATTATCACATGTAACAATGGACACGACATTATAGAATAATGACTTCTTGATGATTGTGAGACACTGACAGGCGGTCGACTCAATTTATCATCAGCTAATATCTTATTAATATTCCCCGAAGATTCTATTTCGTGATGTAAAATTGGCACGACTAAAAATAGCGTCGTTATTGTAAAAAATATAAACATAACGTTATTTTTTTAAATAATTACGTTTCAATGATACTGTAAATAGTTTGAAATATTTATATACTATTCGGTACATGGTTTTGCGATTGTTTTATTAGAAAATTACCTTCAATGGTTATTCGTTCGAACAATAATCATTTTAGTACCATTTCTCGTGCCCATAGTTTTCCCGATTTTTCGTTTCACTCCTCTCCGAGCATCCGTACGACCGAATAATTTTCCCAGCAATTCGGGTGGACGTACTCGTTCCACCGAAACTCTCGTTTCCCCTCACGGGAGTACGCGAGAGTGGAAATGTGTCGAGCGTTGATGGAGACAAATCGCGACAATAATAGTTACCATTTGTTTCATCTCGGTGGATTCTCGTTTACTTTTTTGTTTTTTTTTTCTTATCATGCCACTATTTTCCGTCTGTTTCACGTTTACGTTGCACGTAAACTACGAGGACAGTCAGACGGACACAATCTATGGTATTAAAATAGTAAATGCATTCATTATAATTCCCAGCATCGAGTTGCGTCGCTTTGGCTAAACACAGACGTTAAGGGGGGAAATAGGGTTAGGACAGCGTTTTCTCAATGATTTTCATGAATTTTTTTATAGTATAAAAAATGAATATAATTTATTGAAACTTTAAGAATATTTTATACATATATTTAAGTATATACTATAAAACTTTTGAAGAATTTCCTTGAAAAACTCCGAAGATATTAGCGACCCCACATTGCAGGTCACAATCAGACTCAGCATTTTGCGTAAATTCTGGAAGCCTCATTTTTCATCTGAAACCAAACGAGGTTGGAATTTACTTTCATTATATGTCTCTCTTCTATATGAACCTAAATGCTATCAAAAAAATAGAAAGTTGAATTTTTTACAGGGGTCAAAACAAAAAAGTATGATTTTTTGCCATTTTTTACAACTTTATTTGCAAACAAAATTATTTTAAATAACGATAATATTCCGATTTTAGGTTCATATAGAGCGCAATACTATGAAGAATGTATCTGCCAATTTTCACAACGATTGGTTGAAAACTTTTCAAACTAGCGTGTTCGCAAGTTCAAAAAAAGTCGTTTCCAGAAAAACGCGTTTGAAAAAATAGTACCAAGAAAAACAAAGTCAAGGCAGTCATAAATTTTCTTCGGTGTTTTTCAAGGAAATTTTTCAACAATTTTATAGTATATACTTAAATATATGTATAAAATATTCTCAAAGCTTCAATAAATTATATTCATTTTTTATACTATAAAAAAATTCATGAAAATCATTGAGAAAACGCTGTCTTAACCCAATCCCCCCCCCCCCCCCCCCCCCACCCCAAAGGCTTATAGCAATAGAACGAGTCGGAATTTTCATTTTAAATTTTGGGAACATATTTTTCAATAGTTTTACTAACAATTTATGAAATTAAAAAAAAATCGATTTTTTGAACCGTCTAACCCTATTTCCCCCTTAATACTTCCGGTTTACGTGAAATGAGATTTCTTGCTTCTGTGGAAAGAGCGCAATATGGCTCTATCGTACGAACGATGACCATCTGACTATTTGACGAATTTTCACTTCATACATGTCAACATGACGCGTAGCACGATATTTATTCGAAAAAAAAAAAAAAAAAAAAAAACGGTAACAAGAGCTTTTAGCGTCAGATCTAGGGGAGTCCATTAACGCGACGGTCTTTCCCTCGTTAAGTTGAAAAAGGGGTGAAGTTTATCAGTGAAAAAGCTCGCCCTGAGGTTATTCGTTGCTGCTATATCCACGTACTACATGCACTTATTCATGTTATCGTGGTCGAGCAAGGTGAAGCTAACCCGCTTCATGGCTACACTTTTTTGCAAGGAAAAGATTAAATGAACAAAAAAAAAATGTCTCACAACTATCATCAAAAAGTTCTACCATTAAAAGACACATTTTTAGATTAATTTATATCACATATTCATAGCATTATTAACGCGTTTTATATTTATGATACTTTTTTTTCCCAACGAAATTTTCTATAATTCACATATCCAATGGTGCAGAGACAAAAGGGCGTGTCGAGAGCACGCTGGAATTAGACTCGACGTTCTTTTGAACGTTATATTTTCATATCAATTTCATTTCCGGCGATATTCTCGCTGTCACAACGTTCTCGTAGTCATAGGTCAGCTTCACCGTACTCTAAAGTCGTTATCCTCGTATATCCACGTTATATCACGGAGAGTATTACTCCTGAATGAACGGAGAGGAGACGAGGGATAAAGCCGAGAACGGTGAAGCTTTCACTCGGCTGAGCGTAGCCCGAAATGGCAACTGCTGGTACTACTATCGCGATGGAAATTCTTTTGGTGGGAGGGCGCCGGTATTTTGATATACAGCTTATATACCGACTAAAACGTACCAAGCCACTGAGACTATCAGAGAAAAGGGTCTCTCCATCCTCTCCTTCTCTTCGTCTCTTTTCCCGTCTCTCACTCCTTCTCTTTTGGTTGATTTTTGTCCTTTTCCATTCGCATTTTCTCTCAGTCTCCCTCCTGTTCGTATCTCATCCAGCAGCAAAGCTCCTTCGCAAAGCTTCGTAAGAGAGAAACGGTGAGAGGAGGGAGAGAGAAAAAGGACTGTGAGCGATGCTCGAAGCATGCTGCTTGTCCCTATAGTCGTTATAAATAGAGTTCTTTGAACCCTCCCACGGGCGCGTTGTAACCGACAGAGCGACGTCGCAGACCCGCAACCACCACTGCCCAGACCACGACGCCACGGAAACCCCGGGGTAGTTTCTACCGACGACCTTTGCCAGACGTCGTTGTCGTCGGTTGGAAGAACGGGGGGGTTGAAAGCTCTTACTCCGTGGCATTATCGTATTTTCGATTAACAACCTCTTAGGAGCATAGATTTTGCGTACACTCGAGTCTTTTCAAATGCGACGAACATCTGCAAAGTCAACAATTTTTATTTCTACGAGATTTATATTTATTCCGGCATTTTAGAATAATCGTACTCTTCAATCGTAAATGAGTAACAGCAAGAGCCGTAGACTGTAGTTTTCATAAAAATCAAATTATAATTTTCTTCGTCAGACATATCCATTGCACGTTTCACGATTTTTAATTAACGCCCGATTTTATTTTCCTCCAATTACATATTGACGACAAATTCTGTCAAGTTTTAGGAAAAATCAGATGAAGCGTTTGACCGCGTGGTCTGGAGATAAACAGACGGAGCTGACACGCAGACTTGAATCGATTGTTAAAAAAAAAATATCATTATTATTCTTTTCAAAGTCATCTATATATATAAAAATGAATCCCTATTTTCCTTGGTCACGTCATAACTTGAGAACTACTTTACCGATTTCATTCATCTTTTTTATTTTTTATTTTCTATTACTATGTAGAAGATTCTGACGGAAAGAAAAATTAAGAAAATTGCGCAGAAAATTGGAAAATTTCAAAAAACTTAACGACTATTTAACCTTCGCGCGTTTGACAGTTCGCGCGAAGCAAATGTGATCCAATAGATACATCGGTCGGCGTCTATCGATCAAAAAATTTATTTATCCATTTCTTAGTGCACAGTCCATTCGATCTGAACGTTTATCCAGTTGTGAGTTTGTTGAGTGAGTTTTTTGAGAAGTGTTTGTTCGTCGCAGTTAGTTCACCGGAATCACGGCTTATATTAAAAGTTTAGTTTGATATCGATTTTTGGTAAGTTTTGATAGACTAACACGTGGTATACATGGTTATACAGAAACACTAAGGGAGTCAATTTTTTATTTTCAGTTACAATAAACACTATGTTTTTGGAATAATTTTGTTTTAAATTATTTATTCCAGTTCGAATTGAATATTCATAGCTCAGACAGGACAACGTCTGTCGGGTCAGCTAGTGATTTATAAATATTTATGATAGTTGAAAAATGATTTTTAATGTTATCATCGAATCGCTCGTTCCAACTGCCTAGGTATATTTCCCCGATAGACGATATTCAAGTTTTTCGGGGTCACAAAATTAATTACCGGTCCTGTGTAACGCGAGATGCTGTGGGAGATTAAAAGCCTTATACCGTAACGGATGGCGAACCGGACGAGGAAAAAGTAATTGAGAAAGTCCGAGGATCAGGAAAATATATGAAACGTGTGCCGCGTTGGGTGATGATTGCCGGAAGTCGGAGAGGGATGAGAGAATGAATTAAAAAAAAGAAGTTGGAGAGATGAGAGATTGGCCGGGACCATCGCATGAGAATATTGCGCGTAAGGGTTCAACGTTGGTCTGTGTGTACCCGGTAAGTTAATTACCTGCGGAAACAATATCAATCGAATTAAGCGAACGCCTGCTCGTAAATCTTGTTAAACGTGCAATAACGCTCTTGACACAGCGGGAGGGGGGGTGGGGGTTGTATAGCGGTAAAGCGCGACCTCGTGTGTGTGTGTGTCCATCCGCGCATCCGTCTGTGCACTCGGAGAGAACCCTTTCCCTGACACGTGAGAGTGACTGAGCAAGAGTGATATACATAGATCGTAGTGCAAGGGGGTCGGAGACGCGAGGACGAGGGAACGCTTCGCTTAATATCGGTATAGGCTGAAGCCAATTTCTCACTGAATTTACCGGCGAATTTAATATAACCAGACACGACCTCGGCGTAGACGTATAACGTCATTTTGTTCGACAACATTGCGTATATAGTTACGCACACGTCGAAAATTAGAATGGACATTCCTCCGCGATATCTGTCACAGATTTATCGAAATATTGTTTCCGGTAATAAGGTGAAACCGTAAAATGAGCAGCAATAACATAAATCGTAAAATAACACCGATTTTATATAATTATAAAGGTCGTCATAATATTGGGGGGTTTAAGGTAGTAGTCTGGTAACTTAAGCCGATTTTCATGTCTTTATAGGAGGGCGTTTTTTTCTAGGACAATAAAGATGAATCGTTTTGGATATTTAGGATGTTTTCATTTACATATTAAAGAAACGAAAAAAAATTTTGTTGAAAAAATTCAATAGTTTATTATTATTATTATTATTATTATTGATCGAAGTTTGCACCTCGAAAAAAAAGCGCGTGGGTGGCCCCGGTGATTTCGGCTCTTGATGTTATCTGAAATCAAAAATTCTTGATAATTCTTAATCTATAGACATGTCATTCTGGTCGGAATTACTGAAGTTAAATTTTATGGATAAATAACAAAATGGCGGACTTTGGAAAATAAAGTCCTTTTATTTTAGCAAAGAAGGGGTTGTAAAATAAAAAGAAATTTAACTTCAGTAGTTCCGACCAGAATGACATGTCTATAGATTAAGAATTTTTGATTTCAGAGAACATCAAGAGCCAAAATCACCGGGGCCACCCACGCGCTTTTTTTTCGAGGTGCCAACTTCGATCAATAATAATAATAATAAGAAACTATTAAATTTGTTCAAAAAAATTTTTTTTTGTATCTTTAATATGTAAATAAAAATATCCTAAGTATCCAAAACGATTCACTTTTATTTCCCTACAAAAAAACGCCTTCCGAAAAAGACATGAAAATCGGTTTAAGTTACCAGACTACTACCTTAAAAATTCGTAACATTTTTTTAAAGACAAAAATATTGTTAAAGTAACGTGAGATTTTGGTAGATTAATGTGAGATTTTGGTAAATTAACGAAATACAGTTCGTCCATGAACGTCTATAGCGATTATCATTCTTCCAGACAATTAATTTTTCGTTCTTTTAGACAAACCAATTACCATTGAAATTTCAACGGGAACACATTTTCCCGAGCACCCTGAAAAACAATTTTCTTGTTACTCGGTATTATCGATTTATTTCGAACACGTGTCAGTAGCAGAAGGCGAGGCGAGATAATTTGGTCTCCAGTAGAAACGGAGCTTAATGATCGGACCCTCGCCTTCATCCCCTCGTCTTAATTCTCTTCTCTCCCACAGTCTCTCCCATCGCTGATTGCATCGGTAAGAACTCACGCCCGAAGTTCGTACGAGAGTCTCATTTTATTTTTCCACTTCAACACCGAAGAGACAGAGAGAGAGGGAGAGAAAGAGATGGAAAAAGTCTAGTAATTACAGTGCTCGGCAGTGGTGAAACATCCGGTTGCAGGATGAAACTCGACGTTGCTGGAGATGCGAAATGTTCATACAAACCGCATCCCCCCTCCTTCAAACCCGTATTTCTGTTGTTTCTCTTATGATTCCAGTGTGGATAAGTATCGGTATGAAATTTTGACTTGAATTAAGAAAATTGATGGTTCGATTAATAATGAGAATTTATCGATTGGGTTTATTATCTCACAAAGATAAGTGAAACACCCGGTGTATACTTGGCAATCGGTATATATATGTGCATGCATATACAGTATATGTTATCCCTGTTTGTGCGTCTGATCGGCACTCACCTTATCTACTTGTATCTCCGCTCTAGGCGCCGAGCTCTATGACGTACGTCCCAAGTGGAAATGGTTCGTTGGTAACCTGGCAACGAGATGAACGCCTCTTGTAAACCCACTCACATCAATATATTCCACTCTCTGACCCCGTCATCTCGCTACTAAACTTGGTGCATTAGCATCAGCCACGACACCAGTAGTAACGCCCCTGTTATGGTCGGACACGATCAGAATTCATTTATTTCTATAGGAAATTGATTTTTTTTTCTTTTTTTTCTCTTGTAAACATAGCATCGATCTCTGATATATTCCAGAATTTACGGAATATATTTAGTTCATATAAAGTTTATTAAATCAAAAATTGCTCTCTATAATTGAAATAAAATTATTTTATTTACATTAAACCTTTCGTTGTCGCGTAGCGTAAAATTGAAAAAATAAAACCTACTCGTCTCACTTTTTTTTATCACTCTGTCGTTGGAAAAAAAACTGCCCTTTCAACGATCGTTGGTGTTTGTTTAAAATTTTCCAAAGTCCCATGTAGCTTTCGGGACTAATTTACCAAAGAGCATTTTTGTCCATTTATTCGTACAATTCATCATCGCGACAACGAGGTACCATTCTGTTTCGTTAATAAATTTTTCACTTTGTGCTTTGCATTCCCAATGGTTTTTGTCGACAGGCATATATGTATATATATAGTCGATGAAAGTGCATTTCGACAGTTTCGTTGCTGTAGTAACGCGGTAACACCGCTCTCTATAATCTCCCTCGCGTTCAATGTGTTCTCGATGTCGCGCAAATCCATTTGCCTGAGCACCGGACGAAATTCATTTTGAAATTTAACTTTTGTGTTGTGTTTTCTCGTTTTCCCGACAAGCGTCACCGTCGAGTGTCTCGACAGATCGAAATAATTTGATGAATTTGCAAAACTAGGTGCTGTCGACGTACAATTTTTGGTAAAGTTTATGAAGTTAAGTCAATTTAACGAACTGTCTGTTAAAATGTTATCGAACGAAAGCCTCTATACGTTTTGTTTTTCGTGTTAGAAAAAAAAAATGTTTCTCATATCCTTTACAAATGGATGCTTGTTCAATTTACGTGAACACTTTGAATATCCTTTTTATACTTGTCCGGCTAATTGGGAACTTGCCTATCGCGAATCCTTTTTCGGAAACTTTTTTTTATCCTTTTTTTCACTGTCTTAAGTACAGGGCAATGCAATAGGAGATTTCGCCTATCGTTTGTAAGAAATAAAGTAAAAAAACGGGTCTTGCGGTAATCGCGAGCACGATAGGAAGTTCTTCTCTTTCTCTCTCTCTTCCTTGGAAGATTTTCGACTTTTGCACGAACATTCATTAGTTGGATGTACGCGAGGTATAGAAGCAAAAGTCGTATCATCTTCTTAACGTACCACCCGCAAATGGAGTCGGTGCGCACGGGTGCAATAATATCGCGGAGAGATTCCATCGCAAAGTTCCGCCGAGCGATCGTTATGGCTTAGTGCAATTACGGCACACGCTTCTGTCCATATACACACTTTCAACATTTCGAGATTATAAGATCCGGACAATCTTCCTCCGTCCGGCCGTTAATATCAGCTCTATGCTATCGTTATGTTCTTCTTTGCTTCGTACACGAGACCTCTTAAGGGGGGAAACAGGGTTAGGACAGCGTTTTTTCAATGATTTTCATGAATTTTTTTATAGTATACAAAATGAATATAATTTATTGAAACTTTGAGAATACTTTATACATATATTTAAGTATATACTATAAAATTTGTATACATATATTTGAGTATATACTATAAAATATTAGCGACCCCATATTGCAGGTCACAATCAGACTCAACATTTTGCGTACATTCTGAAAGCCGCAATTTTCATCTGAAATCAAACGAGGTCGGAATTTACGTTTATTATATGTCTCTCTTCTACATGAACCTCAATGCTATCAAAAAAATAGAAAATTGAATTTTTTACAGGGATCAAAACAAAAAAGCATGACTTTTGCCATTTTTCCAACTTTATTTACAAAAAAAAAATTATTTCAAATAATGATAATATTCCGATTTTAGGTTCATATAGAGCGCAATACTATGAAGAAAGTAACTGCCAATTTTCAAAACGATTGGTTGAAAACTTTTCAAACTAGCGTGTACGCAAATTCAAAAAAAGTCGTTTTCAGAAAAACGCGTTTGAAAAAATGGTACCAAGAAAAACAAGCAATATGGGGTCGCTAATATCTTCGGTGTTTTTCAAGGAAATTCTTCAAAAAAATTCTTCGAAATTTTATAGTATATACTTAAATATATGTATAAAATATTCTCAAAGTTTCAATAAATTATATTTATTTTTTATACTATGAAAAAATTCATGAAAATCATTGAGAAAACGCTGTCCTAACCCTATTTCCCCCTTTAATGGCTTATAACAATAGAACGAGTCGGAATTTTCATTTAAACTTTTGGGAACATATTTTTCAATAGTTTTACTAACAATTTATGAAATAAAAAAAATTGATTTTTTAAACTGTCTATTTTTTTACAAATACTTTTCGTACATAAGTGTTTATTCGATGCTTGACACTAAACATTTAATTAATAAAGAAATCAATTTATTTATCATGTTTATTTAATTTCAGTTAAATATCCATGACAAACGTTAGTTTCGTTACTTCATTGTAATCGAATAACTGAATTTTATCAAATCGAATATTAAGCAATTGCGTCCAATTTTTTGATCAATATAAATCATTTTTACTGCATCGTGTGTCTTACTAATTTTCGCTCCACTATTTCTCACTACGTAAGTCCAATCGAGAGCAAAAAAAAAACCATAAATTAATAACGAATCGACGAGTGTCGTCGATATTGTGATGAAATGAAATTTTCACGGTATTGAGAGAGGGGATTCCGCCGGTTCTGTGATTTACAAGTTTTAGTGAAAAGAATGAAAATTCCCGGTCGTTACCACCGGTAACCCGTAGAATATCGAACGTCTCGAATCGATTTCTCGTGTGGCATAGGGGGGTGCGGGGGTAGTAAACGCGAGTTTAACGACGTCGGGTCGTACAAACGGGTATATACCCTCATATCTATAGACGTACAAATATTCCCAGGGGTTTAATACAACCGAGACAGAAAAGGAGAGAAAGAGACAAAGAATAGCGTTCTCGCGCGTCTCGGCTTTACGACGTCAATAAAGGGGTGCAGAAAAAAAGAGCGAAAAATATGCCTTATTACCCGGTGGCAACTGAAAGCGGAGGCATCGCGAAAAAAGCATTTTCAGTGATATTATTAGTCTGGTTTTGATATCGCGTCAAAAAAGCAGTGTCTCTCGCCCTTTTCTCACTCTCTTTCTCCTCCTCTCCCACACACTCTTTCGTTATATTATTAACATAGACTATATTCACCAGATGGTGCTCACGCGACCTCCCCCTTCAAACTGATGTGATGTAAAACCACTACGGACGACCGCGTACCGGTGTAACGACTTTGAATCAACCGCCACATAGAATGGCGCATATAACATCCAATATAACTCTTCGCCCCCCCGAACGGTTAAATCGTCCAGACCGAGCTACCGTATAACTCCTCGCGCGTACCGAGCCAAAGCTCTTTGAGCTCGTGATTGATTCGGACCTCGCGTGTTTCCACTTGCCGGACGAATTATGGGAAAAGCCCTCTGCGATCACCGTATACATATATATATCCTCTCCGCCATTTTTCTTTTGTCTCTCTTCCTCTCGGTCGTTTATCCTCTTCGATATTTCACGGTATAAACACTATAAAAAAGCTCGAAAGTACCTTCGTGAAAACATTCAATCCGAGTCGTGAATCTTTGGATCAAGCCCCCTTCGGTAAATTAACCCCCCCCCCCCCCCGTTCCCCGTTCTCACTTTTGTCTTAATCCCTTAACGACGCTCGGTATATTTGCTCGATCATTATATTTGTTCTTCCAATTAAGCGCGAGCTTTTTATGAACGCGATATTTTAAAAGCTTCGTCGGTAGGACATTTATCCAATGGGACATAAGATTGTTCGATTTATAATCCATCAGCTGTGAGGTTCAATTATTTTATGCGCGCCGTGTACTGGAGATCAATGACATTTTATTAAATACTTTCTTTTGGGAGTAAACAAGTTCAAGATATTTTCAGTAAAGTTTGACAATTTTTTCTTAAGATTCTTTTTCTAGAATGAACAAAAAACATTCATGGAAAGAAAGTTTCCTCCTTGTGAGGAAGGAAAAATAAAGGGGTGTCAATAAAAAAACGATTTCAGGAATTCATCCGTAATGTTGCGAATTACTTTTTTGCAATGGTCTGAAACATGAATAGAAAGGAAAAGAAATGTATCTAGAATGAGCAAAGAGGCTTTGATGGTTTTCCGTCATCTCAATATTCTCTACCCTTATTTCGGAAAGCTCGCTATGATGATATTAGGAATAGTAAGTGATACCTTTGGGCTAATATAAGTGCTCGCTTTTGCTGAATAAAGTCTCTCTCGCGTGACGCAAGGCACTATCCCCTCGGGGCCGCCCACGTTTATAGTACGGCGTAGGGGATAAAGGCTTTTACGGTTTATCCCACGACGAGTTATCCTGAGCTTTCTCGGTGAGGGGTTCAATCCCGTTTTCTCCGCGTGTAACCACATCCGGATTTAGATCCGTCTGTCCAGAGTAGGGACGAACCTATCGTTCCTGAAAATAAATTAACATTTCCTTCGCATGTGATTTATGGTTCCGTTTGCCATTCGCTGCTATTTCATTCCAACATCCTGGCCAGCGATTCTCCGTTTTATATAAATATATATATATATATATACGTCTGTGTGTATATACAGATATGTCCAACGAGCAGCGGGGATAGATTATTCTAGTCGCGGGCGACGTCTTTCCTATATGGTCCTTTCGCCTCTCGGCGGGGGAGGGATAAACAGAGAACAAGAGAAAAGATGATAAAGAAGTACGAACAGACGACAAATGCCGGTATAAAGACAGTAAAGAAAAGGAAACCACAAAAAATCGTGAACACACGACACTGTTGTAGACATTGGAACCACGGTGCTTACACATTAAGGGGGGAAATAGCGTTAGGACAGCGTTTTCTCAATGATTTTCATGAATTTTTTCATAGTATAAAAAATGAATATAATTTATTGAAACTTTGAGAATATTTTATACATATATTTAAGTATATACTGTAAAATTTTTGAAGAATTTCCTTGAAAAACACCGAAGATATTAGCGATCCCATATTGCAGGTCACAATCAGACTCAGCATTTTGCGTACATTTTGGAAGCCGCAATTTTCATCTGAAATCAAACGAGGTTGAAATTTACTTTTATTATATGTCTCTCTTCTATATGAACCTAAATGCTATCAAAAAAATAGAAAAATGAATTTTTTACAGCGGTCAAAACAAAAAAGCATGATTTTTTGCCATTTTTACAACTCTATTTGCAAAAAAAAAATTATTTTAAATAACGATAATATTTCGATTTTAGGTTCATATAGAGCGCAATACTATGAAGAAAGTAACTGCCAATTTTCAAAACGATGGGTTAAAAACTTTTCAAACTAGCGTGTACGCAAGTTCAAAAAAAGTTGTTTTCAGAAAAATGCGTTTGAAAAAACGCAAAATGCTGAGTCTGATTGTGACCTGCAATATGGGGTCGCTAATATCTTCGGTGTTTTTCAAGGAAATTCTTTAAAAATTTTATAGTATATACTTAAATATATGTATAAAATATTCTCAAAGTTTCAATAAATTATATTCATTTTTTATATTATGTCTCTCTTCTATATGAACCTAAATGCTATCAAAAAAATAGAAAATTAAATTTTTTACAGGGGTCAAAACAGAAAAGCATGATTTTTTGCCATTTTTTACAACTTTATTTGCAAAAAAAAAATTATTTTAAATAACGATAATATTCCGATTTTAGGTTCATATAGAGCGCAATAGTATGGAGAAAGTAACTGCCAATTTTCGAAACGATTGGTTGAAAACTTTTCAAACTAGCGTGTACGCAAGTTAAAAAAAAGGTCGTTTTCAGAAAAACGTGTTTGAAAAAACGCAAAATGTTGAGTCTGATTGTGACCTGCAATATGTGGTCGCTAATATTTTATAGTGTATACTTAAATAGATGTATAAACATTTTATAGTAATACTCAAATATATGTATAAAATATTCTCAAAGTTTCAATAAATTATATTCATTTTTTATACTATAAAGAAAATCATGAAAATCATTGAGAAAACGCTGTCCTAATCCTATTTCCCCCCTTAATGGCTTATAACAATAGAACGAGTCGGAATTTTCATTTAAAATTTTAGGAACATATTTTTCAATAGTTTTACTAACAATTTATGAAATTAAAAAAAAAATTGATTTTTTGAACCGTCTAACCCTATTTCCCCCCTTAAATACTGGATATCAAAACAATGCCGTTGAAAAAAATGGCTAATAACAATTTTCGATAACGTTCTCGATATTTATAACAAAGAAATATCGTGATTATTGTCAGTAAGATATGACATGAGATTTAAAACAAATTTTAGTTACTAAAACCCGATCGATCACTCGTACTCGAATTCTCGACATTTTTTCGTGGCTAATCCGCTCGCCCACTACGCCTCAAATTTCTATATAATCCTGTATAAGCATTTTTCTTCATCATCCCCTATTGGAAGCGAACCAACTGTACGAGTACCAAGGGGTCGTCGTACTCTGCGTTCTTATTCCTCAGGAAAGCAGACAACGAAGGGGTAGGTCGGGGCTTAAGGGTCACTGCGTTTCAGAGCCAAGGAAGGGTTTTTCTTATACAGCGAACCCCTCCTCATGGGCACGCCTTCCCTCTTTGCCGCGCGAGACGTCGAGACGCCGAGTGTCTCGAGTTTCACGACCGCGAGCACGATTTATATATTCGCCTCGTAGTCCTCCCACGATACGACGACTGGAGGGGGATTAACGTAAATCAAATTTCCATCCTAGGTAACGCGAGAGCTACTGGATGGAGGGAAAAAAAAGAAAAAATTGCGTTTGAGGCGGGGTGTGTGACGAGAAAGAAAAAAACGCAAGACGACGATAAACGTCAGCTTGTCATTGATCACTGACAGTCACGATATCGAGAGACTTTTCTATCTATACTTTACTTCTTTCTTTTTTTATCCTTTCATTTCTAGTACCTGTTTTTTTTTATCGAGATCGTTTTAGCTGCAGGAATAAACGGCAATGGAGATGAAAAATATATTCTCATTTTATCGAGGCACATATTTTTCATACTTATTTTTCTTTCAGCTTACCGATAAAAGAGAAGGTTATGGCATTAATCTCTAGATAAATAATCAGTCGAGTGCGATGACGATAAAAGAGAACTATCATAAAGTACGTTTGATCGTGCAAGCTCTCAACTGACTTTTATACCACTTTTTTCGTCTCCTCTTTGTCGTAGAATGTTCACTATTTTTGTAAGATAACACAAAACGAGGCAAGAGTAATCGATAATACATAGAAGAAATAGTTGGCAAACGCGATGAGAGACGATCTCTCTCTCTCTCTCTTTCTTTCTTTTTCTCTCGCGACAGAAGAAAATACTTCGAGATCCGAAAGAAAAGCACATGCTGCAGAGAAAAGGTCTTAACTACTTCTATATATATGTGTGTATATAGTACATTCATACGAAGTAACGGAGTTTCCTCTCGGGCGTTTTCCCGATCCACTTTGTTGTCGCAAAACTTCTGGCTCGGAGGAATTGTCTTCACTCTCTCACTTTTTCTCGTCTCGGGGAACGAACACAAGGAGAGATAGCAGACCGTAGAGTGTTGCTCCTTTCTCTCAGCTCTCGGACTTTGGTATAATAATGTCCCAACAGCTTCCCCATCTACCAGAGAACTATATAATGCATATCATCTATATATATAAACGGTAGCGATGCTTTTGTTTCATCGACAACGCGATAAAGACACGATGCTGTGTTCCTTGTCAACAAGAACCGGAAATATACGATAGATATGAATTTTTCATTCACGGGTCCGAAGCAGCGCGATATGAAAGATGGAGATTTTAGTAAATTTCTCGTTTTAGAAAGACTATCATCGTAGGTACGATCACGACAAGCTGTTCTAATATTTTTCCGTTTATACGGGCACTTTTAACACTAACAAGGAAAATACCCGTGGTGTCCCCCTCCGATTTTGTTGGATTTCATGTATGTTATAGAACATTAAAAATTAAGCGACACTTTTTTTTTTCATCGGCGGAAAAACGGTTTCAAGGGGTGGGCAAAAATTACAAAAATCGATCGGAAATTTTACGCTGATTTCAAATAACACCGAGTTTTTGTCGAAAACTCAAAAAATCAATGTGAAAAACGCGATAATCGAAAAACATCACTTTTTGGACGATTTTAAATGGAATTTTGAGTTTCTCGAAGAAATGGCTATTCAATTAGTAATCAACAAGTCAAAATAACATCGATGTAGCGTCTTGAAAGACAATTTTTTAATTCAAAATTTTCTTGCATTTCGGCTAAAAAGAAGTGGCTTCACTAAAATCGCTGTAACGTTGCTTCCCGATGGAGTTGAAACCCCACTCTGTGCTCATTCTTTTCGTGACCGTTCAACCTTTAAAATGCCGCTTCGTTTATTGAGCTACGATTTTTTTTCGATTTTTCATAGATTTTCAAAGTTGGACCATCGATTTTTGCGAATTTTTCCATACATACCCCTTGTCATTTTTTTGTGAGTTCTTCATTTCTTCTACAGGCTACAATAATTGAGATATTGGGATGATCCAAAATGGAATTTCTAAGTCTGCTCGAGACGTTTTGAAAACGCCCGTCCAAACCCAAAATCGATGAAACGGGAGCCAAGTTATGATCATTTGAAATTTCGACATTTTTAGGTTTCCGAAAAGGTAGGCCAAAAACTACAATTTATTTTATTTTTTTCAATGTTTCGACACCCTAATCGATCGGAAATTTTACGCTGATTTCAAATAACACCGAGTTTTTGTCAAATACTCAAAAAATCAATGTGAAAAACGCGATAATCGGAAAAAATCACTTTTTGGACGATTTTCAATTTTGAGTTTCTCGAAGCAATGGCTACTGAATTAGTAATCAGCGAGTCAAAATAACATCGATATAGCGTCCTGAAAGAAAATTTTTTAATTCAAAATTTTTTTGCATTTCGGCCAAAAAGAAGTGGCTTCACTAAAATCGCTGTAACGTTACTTCCCGATGGAGTTGAAACCCCACTCTATGCTCATTAATTTCGTAACCGTTCAACCTTTAAAATGCCGCTTCGTTTATTGAGCTACGATTTTTTTTTGATTTTTCATAGATTTTTAAAGTTGGACCATCGATTTTTGCGAGTTTTCCCATACCCCTTCTCATTTTTTTGTGAGTTCTTCATTTCTTCGCATAAGGAACATTTTGATTTTTGTTCCATCAAAGTCAATGCACTGCTTGTATGTGAAACTGCAAAATTTCCCCTTCACCTGTGTAACTTTAGGGGGTGGTTTCACCCCCTGAAACCGTTTTTCCGCCGATAAAAAAAAATACGTGTCGCTTAGTTTTTAATGCTCTATAACATACACGAGTTTCAACAAAATCGGAGGGTGACACCTCGGGTACTTTCCTTGTTAGAGGGAAATTTTTCACACTATACAACTTGTTAAAATTTGGTACGTACAATTTATGGGACATTTTTTTTTGTCACCTATTTGAAAATAAGTAACGAGATCCCATATAAACGTTTTATTTCTTGTATATGGGACGATATTCCTTTTTTTTTATTCTCTAAGGAATTTTCATTCCAAAGGAATATTTACTTTTCAAAATAGGCAATATTCCCCAGCAATATTTCTGCAGCACATCGATGGAATTTTTATTCCACAGTAACATTTAATTGCCGAGATATGGAGAACGTTTACGCATAATGGTCGTTGTACATCTTTCCTTGAGCTCGCATTTCCGGTTTGCAACCCTCAATATTCTACATCGTCTCACGCGGAGACCTCTAGTTATAAAATTGTTCCTATGTATGGAATAGCTTTCTTTATCAGTTAAATGCGAGTAGTTTCTCGGATCTTTAGCGTTGTAGTACTCGCAACGGTGTTTGAGCATCCGGGCAAGATGGCGTTATATAGGAACAATCTAATATAGGAAACTATCTTCCCAAGATCGTTTCTTTCTCTCTTTCTCTCTCTCTCTCGATTGGCATCTCAATTCCACTTCCTGTCTTCCTGAGGAGCGAAACAAGGATGGCCCACAAATGGTCTTCTCGAGACTCAGTCCTATGGCTCTTAGAGCAAATCGATATCGAGGTATTATACGTAAGTATACATATACAAGTATTCCTGTACAGGGCTGTATGCCCTGTACAATATATATATATATATATTTCTACGCATACCATGCATGGGGGAGTATTTGTGTAGGATCGTATGCTCGTCAGCTTGGGGCGAATATATTTGTGTGGATCGTGTGCGGCTATGCATTACTATCTCTGTTCTCTCTTCCTCTCTAACACTTTGGCCGAGTCGGTTTCTCGTTCTCTCGCGCCCGCTGTTATCGCAGCAGAGCCTGGCGATAGACGTTTCCGCTTTTGCACGTTATTTCACCCGGTATCTCGACTCTACGATCGATAATCCTACGAGAACCACCGATGGGACGACCGCTAGTTTCTCTCTCATTCTCTCTCTCTTGCTCTCTCATTTCATCCCTTCTTGTCTTTCTCGTTCTCTCGCTCTCTGTGCAGAGTACGAAAACCCACCCTCGTTGCCGGAAGGATACGTCGAGTTTCCGACTGTCGGATGGCTCTTCTACGAGCATCGCTTGGAAAAGTCATACACGTAGAGATAGGAGATAGAGAATATACATTGAGGATATCTCTTGTACGCAGGTAAACACGATTATTGCTGGTCAGTTTTGTTGTCGTGAAACTTTTACGTGCAAATGGACAATGGAATGTACATAGATTTATATAGACCCGGTGAGACAGTATCAGTCTTTCTTGGAGTAGATATTACGATAAAACATCTTTCGTCTCGCTGCGATTGTAAGAATTGAAGATAATCTTTCTCCACAAAATTAACTTTTACAACGTATCCTCATTTATTCACGATTTAGGAATTTATTTGATAGTATTTTTTTTTCATCGCGACTTAAGGGAGAACACCACTGTGACCCCCTGTTTTTTTTCACATTTTTCAAGAATTTTTTTTTGTGGGAAAAAAAAGAGATATTCGAAAAATTTTTTGGGGTTTTGTTCCTTGTTTATTAATGTATCAAAAAACATTTTTTTCACATTTTTCACGGCGCATGATGGCGCTGGGGAAGCTCTCGCGTCAGGTGCTGTCATCTCCGCGGCACGCAGCAGAACTCTCTTCAACGTCAATCTGAAAAAAAATACGGAGTGTTTTCGTTAATAATATGATATTTTGAAGAGGAGTACATAGGAATCTGGAAAAATATTGTTTTAAAAACAATAGGCACGTCTTTGAAATTAAAGTTAATTTCAAAGGCGTGCTTATTTTTTTTTAAACAATATTTTTCTAAATCCCTATGTACTTCTCTTCAAAATATCATATTATTAACGAAAACACTCGGTATTTTTTTCAGATCGACGTTGAAGAGAGTTCTGCTGCGTGCCGCGGAGATCACAGCACCTGACGCGAGAGCTTCCCCAGCGCCACCATGCAGCGTGAAAAATGTGAAAAAAATGTTTTTTGATACATTAATAAACAAGGAACAAAACCCAAAAAAATTTTTCGAATCTCTTTTTTTTCCCACAAAAAAAAATTCTTGAAAAATGGGAAAACAAACAGGGGGTCACAGTGGTGTTCTCCCTTAATGTTTTTTTTTTTCATCCACTTCCTTTCGCTTCAATTTCGTACGTCAGACGCGACGACGTCTTTCCAACACCGACGAGTAGCGAGTTTCTCGAACTGTCTCATTAGCGAACATTATAATTACTACCCCGGGGAGAGTTTCACTCCAACGAGCCTGGGCTGTAGTTTCTCATATGTCTGGGTATATATACGTCGCGTTGAGTGGTCCGCATCATCATGATATTTCATTCGGAGCACACACACACAGAGACACATATACACACACAGTTAACAGACACGCTAGATTCACAGTGAGAATTGTTTTTTGCTGAAAAATTCGTTAACCGAGAGGGACAAACACTTTTGCAAAGAGATAATTAATTATCGGGTTCTTCTGGTGTGTCGCAGCAGGTTTAGTCAATTAATTTTCCACTTCATGCACGACATCGGTAACAAGAGACTCTTCCTCTACGTATATATCGTTCGACACAGCGATAGCTAAGACAAGACCTTACAATTTTTGTAATACCATTAATGCTACTTATTATATTTTCTCGTCGCGAGAACGGAGAAGCGTCTCGTTTGCGATCTAAAATATAAATATTTACGAAATAAACAAGAAGAAAAAATGAGTAGTCGATGTAATTACTGAGATAAGTCGACGTCGCGGACGTGCACTTTTGCGGATTAAATATTATAAGTAGCATTGATTCGTGTTCTTTGAACGTTTTGCGTGAGTGCCGACAATGAATTTCATTCGTCCTTTCTTCTGGTACGCTTATCCTCTCTTTCGTAGTAATATCCTCGTCGTGTCTGCACGCTGAAGAAAATTTTAATAAGGAGCCTCGCGGAACTTGCGGTTTAATTCAATTCCGCACAGTGGCAGAGTCTTTCGCTCATTCGTTTACTTTCAACATCGGTGAAACGTTTGTGCGTTCATGCAAGTTGTATACGTGTGGCTAGCACTTTACTCGAGTTTACATTCATAAATACATATATTTATCATATGAGGCATTTCAGACCAAATAGACGATTTAAACAAATTCTCTTCAGTATGTTATAGGAGAAGAAAAAACACTTTGTACGAATATTCAGATTAATTTGATATTTTTGCTATTTGATATTTAAACAAATTGTGTCATGGTGGAAAAAGAATCGAGTATGAGAATAGTGGCTATTATTCGAGTGAAAAATAATCAAATATTACATTCTGAAACAGTAATGACAAAGATTCTAACATTCCTGAATAAAAAAAGCTCGCCCTCTTTCTGCTCCGAGGAGTCTACTTAATTTTGCTCTATTCACGAATTTTTATTGAACACAGTTCAAAATCAACTGAAGATCTGAGTTTACGTCCCCTTTTCATTATTTCAGAGCAATTTTGGACGTGTGTCAAAATCGCTGACCTCGTGGCTAAAAAACGTCTTACTTAACGTGGAATATCGCATATACTCGTGTTTAAGTCTGCGTAGGAGGATTTTTAGATGCTAGGTAAACATATACGAGGTCTGTTCAAAAAGTATCGCGAATTTTTAATTTCCGCGGGCTACGGATATTCGATTTTCGATTTTTTTGTGGCGTTAGGTTGGTACTCGTGTCCCTCACTTGTGCTGAAAAAAACGGCCATTTTGAATGTTTAGTTAATTGTTGACAGCTGTTTTGGTTAGACGTGTTTCGGCTTGTCTTCGATTTTTGCCTATTCCAAAAAAGCAGCTTCCATTGCGGTGATTGAGCTTTGGTTTCCACGTCATAACCATAAACCCATGATTCGTCACCAGTTATGACCCTCTGGAGCAAATTTGGGTCGTTGCGGACCGAGTCCAACAGTTCCTTAGCAATGTTAACGCGACACTGTTTTTGTTCGAAATTGAGCAATTTTGGCACAAATTTCGCGGCGACCCGTCTCATGCCCAAATCATTGGTAAAAATCGAATAGCACGAGCCAATCGATATGTTTAGTTCCTCAGCAACTTCTCTAACGGTGATTTGACGATTGGTCAATATTATTTTCATCACTTCATCAATGTTTTCGTCTGTTGTTGATGTGCTCGGGCGTCCGGAACAAATTTCGTTGTTCGCATCTTCTCGGCCCTCTGAGAACATTTTGTACCACCGATAAACGTTGCTTTGGTCCAAGGTAGCTTCACCATACGCCGCAGTCAACATTCGGAATGCGTCCGCGCACTTAATTTTGTTTTTCACACAAAATTTGATACAGATTCTTTGATCCATTTTTTGGAATAGACAAAAATCGAAGACAAGCCAAAACACGTCTAACCAAAACAGCTGTCAACAATTAACTAAAGATTCAAAATGACCGATTTTTTCAGCATAAGTGAGGGATACGAGTACCAAAATTTGATACAGATTCTTTGATCCATTTTTTGGAATAGACAAAAATCGAAGACAAGCCAAAAAACGTCTAACCAAAACAGCTGTCAACAATTAACTAAAGATTCAAAATGACCGATTTTTTCAGCATAAGTGAGGGATACGAGTACCAACCTAACGCCACAAAAATATCGAAAATCGAATATACGTAGCCCGCGGAAATTGAAAATTCGCGGTACTTTTTGAACAGACCTCGTAGACAACGAGGGGCGGAAGAAACGAGAGGGCTGTACAGTAATCTTCGATGCTGCAGCAGTCTTCTCTCGGAATGGGGCGGGCGGGGGATGAAACGTCGTTTCATACGGATATAACCGACAAAGCGTTGGTGCAACGCCTGTGGACTTGCGAATGTCGTCGTGTCTCGACTCATACACACATGTCGATTGTTAAGATGCAAAAGGGCGTAAAACATACGATTTAACAGATAAACGAACGTGGTTTAGTTCTTTGTGTTTGATAACAGTCTTTAATACATATTTATACATTTATATATAGCGTCGGCTGAAAAAGCATCAAGGGAAGGGTTGGGAAAGAGGAAGGGGTGGGAGTTGTGCGTGATAGGGGTTGCGCAACGTCACAGCAATTTCTTCCACCCACTGACTTCCTCTGTATCCCTCCCTCTACCTTACGTCTTGACTCGCTTAGCGCGACGCTTAAAAAAGCACATATAGTGATTCGTCGTAAAAAAAAATGCCATGAGAGAGGTTTCATGTCCGTTGTAGCGAAACTCTATTACGAATTAGCGAACAGGTATGCCAATCGTCGATGTGCATTAGTTTATGTTTACATTTTGTAACAGGGAAATACAAATCAGTTGCTTGTACATTTTCCAAGAATAGTAAGGGTGGGGGTAAGGGTTTCAATTAACTACCCTCGGAATGAAAATATTCTGATAACAGTGTTTTTTTTGTAATAACAATTTTATTGTACATCGTGGTCGAGCGAAAACTTTAATGGCTTCGGGGATTTTCATTTCCTCGGCACAAGAGATTTTTTTTCTTTTTTTTTCGCTTTAAGGGATGATGCTCATTCCCTTAGTCTTGTATTATATAGATCCAAGGGGGTACCGAGAATAATCCGAGAGCAAGAGTTATCAAAGTTCATACTTGTGTATGGATATTTTTTTATTTTTTTTTCTATTTTTTCGTCGTTCTCTTTCCCTCCTATTCTCTTTCGTTCCATTCTCTTCTGATCTCGAAGGGCCACGATCGTAGGGACTCTAGGGTATGTACGCCCTTACGCTTTTTTTTTACCCCCCGGGCATACGTTTTGTTTCCCTCGGTTCTACTTCTCTTTTTTTTTCCTTCTTCATCCATACTTTCACGGTCTCTTGAACGCTAGAGTCGGTAGCGTGCCGAGACGAGAGAAACTCGAACTCGAGTATAGACACGTGTGGAAGAGGGGTGCCGGTCACACACGTGCTGGGAGCCCTCCAAGGGCTCTTTTGCCCTTCTTCAAATCTTCAATCTTCAATCTCCGTTCATATCGCTCACAGTGATGCAGAAACTTTCGAGATGGAGAAAAAATCCCTTCGCGAAAAATCGTCCGACGGGATGTCAACGACGGCGAAAAATTGTTTACTGTTTTTCGTGATTTTACGTTTAAATCGCCTTCTTTACGGTCAAACTGATAACTCAATTGTGTTTCGTGAATGATCCCAGAACCATTTATGGAATTGCGTGAAGAAATATTGTGTCGTTTTTCTAAGGGATGAAAAAAAATGCAGCAGGTTTTTTGTTTTTTTTTTTTTTTTTTTCTAAATGAAATCGCAACCCTAAAAGAATCCCAACGGTTTCATTATCTTTCTGGAGGTAGAAAGGGAAACAAAATCCAAAACATGCATTTCAGAGAAAAAAACAATGCTACGTGATACAAAAAAAAAGGCAGAACAAAGTAAAGAGAGGTAGAGAGATTGTCGAAAGAGTAGTAACGAGGCCCGTGAGACTCGAGTTTTGCAACTCCGCTCTTCACGAGGCAGCTTCACCACCTCCACTCATTTTTTTTTCACACATGTATACCAGCTATACGTATATCCGTTTGTACTCTTGTCCTCGTTGCGAGGAACGTAGAGCTCTTCGCAATTCGGTGTAAGCGTTTTCCGAGCATTTGAAAGGGATATTTTCGTTGATGAAGTGAATAAACGGTGTTTCGGGATCTTTATGCCAGTATGACGCACACTCACACACAGGTTACATCCTGAATTCACGAGTCACCATTTTGTTTTTCTTAACCGTTCCGAGCTTTTATGTTTCTTCAAGCCACTAGTTTATGAGCACTCCATGAAATTTGACATAAAAATTGCTACGGACCTTCTATGTTTTAAAAAAACATCAAAGTGATCCGAGGAATGTATGACAGTCAAAAATTACAATATTATCATCGTGCAGTTGGCAATAAGTGTAACAATTACTCGGGAATCATACTTCACGAATTTTCGGCGATTTAACTAATGCAAAATTGTAAAAAAAAACATTACAATATTACTTGTAAAGATTATTAATTAATAAATTAATTATTCCTGCATTTCGCGGGTCTGTAACGCGTTCTTTTTACATTTTTCCGAGACATTTACGTTGCTGCGTAAAAAAAAAAAAAAATCTGTCGATTTCGAGTCGTTGGGGTTGGGAAATTCGTGATAAAAATTGACGAGCGAAAGAGGGAGGAATAAAGCGTTGGTATATACTTCGAGATAAGTTATCACGAGAGAATGGAGAGAATGTTTATAAGGTCTAGTGTCGTTTGATATTGGCCCATAATGCGGACCATCAGACTATAAATAACTCCGCGCATTACCGTTCGAGCGTTCGCCAGGCTTTTTCAGCCTTCCTTCCCGCGTCTTTTACCTCCCCGTTTAACGCCGAGGGTTTCAACGTCGAGGAGAGGGATTGCCGGGAACGAGGGAGAGATATGCCCGAGGTTCAGAGTGCCGGGAGATATAGAAAGCGTGTGTAGAATGCGAGGATCAGTGATGAGGGTTGAAAACCACCCCTATATGAGAGCACACGTAATGGGGAGTGCGGCACCTCGTGCGCGCTCACACTTTAAGTCTTTTCTCAGAAAATACGCGCGATAATATCGTATGAGTGTGCCGAGCAACTGGGATGTTTATGTCCTTCGTATAAAACGAAAATGATAATAAAAAATAAAACATGTTTCCGAAGAAATACAGTGGTGATTTTTTAATTTTTCAGGAAATGTTTAACCACAATTTCATTAGCCATTTATTCAACGTGCAATAAAGTAAATCCACGTAACGTCCTGAAGGGAGACGAGGGAATAAAAGATTGCACACGAGCGAATTACGCGATAGAATTTCAAATTGTAACGCTGTAATTACATTGTTTAAATTGCTCATTTTATTTATTTTTTAGTCTGTAATTGTAGTTTTAATGAGGAAACCGGATTCAGGAAATTTTAATTGCCAGGGAAGCTGGATCGTATGTGGGGTTGTTTTTTTTGTCGTTTCTCGATCGTTTGAAACAAAATGTTCTCGCTTTTTTTGCCGTTATATGGATTACAAAAGGGGCGCGAGAAAAAACGTTGTACGGTCGACGAGGTGATTTGTAAGTATATTAAAGGGTTGCGCGAAGCCGTACAGATGATGAGCTCGTTGCACTTAACCTCTCTCTCTTGCTTCCCTCAAAGCAAAGAGACTGCCGTGCGACTGTATAGAGCACTTTTTTTTTATCACTATAGATAGTCGTTGTTGAGGTCACCACGTGGCTTCTCCCTCCTCGCGATCTATGCACCTTGAACGAGAAAAGAGAAATATTACAATATGATTAAATGACGAATTTATTAGAGGGAAGAAAAAATAATGAACCATCGTTTTATCTATATATATATATAGATTAACGGTATAAAGAATGGCGAAAAGTCAGTCTTTCGCGGTTCGAAGAAAAGCTGAGCTTGCTAGAATTACGAAGAAGAAAAATGGCTCCTTCAAAGGTTTTTTTTATTTCTCACAAATATCATTGCTGATTCATCAAACTCTCGAGAATCTATAGTCGATATAATTTATTCGAAAACTGGGGTTTTTTTTAATTATCTTAGAATATATATGAGGTATTCAATAGCAAATGGATTTTTTTTCGTGTTTAAATTGAATATACTCGTTTTAGGAAATTTTTAACATTAAAGGGGGAAATAGGGTTAGGACAGCGTTTTCCCAATGATTTTCATGAATTTTCGTATAGTATAAAAAATGAATATAATTTATTGAAACTTTGAGAATATTTGATACATATATTTAAGGTAGTAGTCTGGTAACTTAAGTCGATTTTCATGTCTTTTTTGGAGGGCGTTTTTTTGTAGGAAAATAAAAATGAATCGTTTTGGATATTTAGGATGTTTTTATTTACATATTAAAGATACAAAAAAAAATTTGTTTGAAAAAATTTAATAGTTTATTATTATTATTATTATTGATTGAAGTTGGCACCTCGAAAAAAAGCACGTAGGTGGCCCCGGTGATTTTGGCTCTTGATGTTAGCTGAAATAAAAAATTCTTGGTAATTCTTAATCTATAGACATGTCATTCTGGTCGGAACTACTGAAGTTAAATTTCTATTTATTTTACAACCCCTTCTTTGCTAAAATAAAAGGACTTTTTTTTCTAAAGTCCGCCATTTTGTTATTTATCCATGAAATTTAACTTCAGTAGTTCCGACCAGAATGACATGTCTATAGATTAAGAATTATCAAGAATTTTTTATTTCAGATAACATCAAGAGCCAAAATCACCGGAGTCACCCACGCGCTTTTTTTTCGAGGTGCCAACTTCGATCAATAATAATAATAATAATAAACTATTAAGATTTTTCAACAAATTTTTTTTTTGTATCTTTAATATGTAAATGAAAACATCCTAAATATCCAAAACGATTCATTTTTATTTTCCTATAAAAAAACGCCCTTCAAAAAAGACATGAAAATCGGCTTAAGTTACCAGACTACTACCTTAAGAATATACTATAATTTTTTTGAAGAATTTCCTTGAAAAACACCGAAGATATTAGCGACCCCATATTGCAGGTCACAATCAGACTCAGCATTTTGCGTACATTCTGGAAACCGCAATTTTCGTCTGAAATCAAACGAGGTTGGAATTTACTTTTATTATGTCTCTCTTCTATATGAACCTAAATGCTATAAAAAAAATAGAAAATTGAATTTTTTACAGGGGTCAAAACAAAAAAGCATGATTTTTTGCCATTTTTTACAACTTTATTTGCAAAAAAAAAATTATTTTAAATAATGATAATATTCCGATTTTAGGTTCATATAGAGCGCAATGCTATGAAGAAAGTAACTGCCAATTTTCAAAACGATTGGTTGAAAACTTTTCAAACTAGCGTGTACGCAAGTTAAAAAAAAGTCGTTTTCAGAGAAACGCGTTTGAAAAAATACCGTACCTGAGTGATCGCTCGGTTATACACGTGGCGCGCTCGGGGCCTGTAGGAGAGCTACTCACTTTAATGGCATATAACAATAGAACGAGTCGGAATTTTCATTTAAAATTTTGGGAACATATTTTTCAATAGTTTTACTAACAACTTATGAAATAAAAAAAAATCGATTTTTTTAAAAGTCTAACCCTATTTCCCCCCTTAAAGTGACATTAGTTTCGTGTTATTGGAGATACGGACTGGACAAAGCCAAGAATTGAATAATTGATTTTTAATTATTTCCATCGATATCCTATATATCAAAAAATAGGAAACCCATCCGAGTTAATATTTCACCCTTTTCCTACACTAAGTATATCTGGAGTTTCAGCGCTGAGATTAAAAATCGTTGAAATTTAATTTTTTTTTTTAGAGTTGTCATAAAATATCTCGTATACATAAGCACGGAATTGCTTAAATATACATTCAAATTTATTCAGTTATAAATTAAGTATATGTTCTGGATAAATTCCGATTTACAGTGAGAAGAAAGTAATGAACACCAAACATTCCTAAGTTACGAGTCTTGTTGAAAAAATAATTTTCAGGGAGGGTACAAAATTGTTTTTTCCATAATACATGATGCGCTAATGAATAATGAATGTGGTGGAGGTGATATGAAACATGCGAGTTTTCATCCCCTAATAAAAAATCTTGCTCGAGGTTGTAGGATTTCCTCGTCTTGTTTTACGTCATTTTTTCCGCGATATTCTTGCTACAACATTCCCCCGGGTTTCCACCCTTCGCACCCTTGCCCAAAGAAGCCTTACCTCGAGAACATCCAGCACAACTAACGCGACGAACTTCAACAGGTACCACGAAAACGCAATGAATTTACCATAACTCGACTCTTTCGTTCGTTCACTCGGTCCCAGACACGCAAAATATGGGAGGAAAGAAGGGTGAGTACCCGGGGAATCCCGAGGGTTGAAAATAAGGTGTAGGATCACGTGATCCTTCATCCCTCTTGTCTTCTAAATTTGCCAGGACGTATATGCGAACTTGGGAAAGTTCAACAGTAAAATAAAAGCTTAAAATCCTCACGAGTACAGGATGATCTTTAGAGATTTTTGAAGAACATTAATAACAGTCATAATTCGTTGAAAATTTGTCATGGGATTTGGAAGAATATATATTTTGAGGCAGTTAATGCAAAAAAACATTATTCCGTTTTGAAGCATTATTTATGTTAAAGAAATAATATATTTAATGAAATATTTTCAAAGAAATCTTTAACAAATATTTTTTCGTTTGATTTTTGAAAATACCATTCTTTCGACAATCCCTTTTGTACGCGACTCTTCTAATGCCTTTGTGAAAAGCCTTTTCCGATATGTTACATCGAAATATTTCACGAGCTTCCCGACGGTTTTTGAAAGTCTCATAGATAGAGAGATGTGCGTCGAACAATCAGTTGCGTCTTTTTCCCAGTTCTTCGCCCGTGAAGAGGCAAATAGGATTTGAGATGAGAGAAGAAAAAAAACGCAATATCGAGCTTCGTGAAAAATGTCTGAGAGAGAGATGAAGCTGCTTGTAAAGGATTCGAGGAGTCTTGGAAACGATATGTATATATATATATATATATATATATATATATATATATATATATATATATATATATATATATACTAAACGAGACATTTCGATACTCGCAGAATAGGCCGGCAATGCTTACTTCTCTCTTTTATCCCGTATATATATTCTCGTCAAATCTTTTTGCTCCACAAAAATCCGCTGGCAGAGAAAACGTTGCGAATAAAACCGGGGAAAAAAATGTACGTCAGCGCCAGACGCCGCAAGCGCGTTCTCGATTTAATCGGAAAAAAAAAAAAAATCTCTTGCCGAACGCATTTGGCGCCAACGCAACGTCGAATCTCTCATCTCCATTTAAACGTGTCTTCGGGAATATTTTCCATATGTATCTTTCTACTGCAAACTCTCAGAATCAATCCTACAACCCCATCTGCATTTATTCTCTTCACGATTTTATTCATAATTCATTACGATTAATTATTTATCACTTTAACAAATCAATTTTTTTTTGCTAAAAGTGCCAAAAGACTGTATTTCTTTAATTTCTAAGATTTTGTTTTTTTTTTGTCAACAAAATATATATTTACAAATATACTGACCGAGCTTTCAATTTTTTTTCTGTTGCAGTTAAGAAGGCGAGATTCGTCGGAGTCCAAGGTAAGGTATATTCGGAAAATATAAAAAATAAAATCGAACGATTAAACTATGGATTTAAACGTAATAGCGCTTGTCCCCTGGCGTAGACTAGAATTGCAACAAAAGTAGAATATCATAGATCGAGGATAAAAAGAAAGAAACAGACAAACAATTTTATTTCGCTAGTAAAGTCCATAAAGTAACGAGAGAGTGACATTTTTAGTGGCTCGTAAAATTCACGAAACAGGCTTTGATAGAATCGTCGGATGTGACGATGGATAAGACTTTCGAACCTCTCTAAGAAGGTCATTCGTAGTCACCAGCATCATGTTTTTTTTTAAATATTTTTATCTTACACACATTTAGCGTCGATTGTCGTCTAGACGCTCGACCATGCAGAAATCATTTGGCGAATCTCGCGAAGCGTTAAGGTTTTATAGTCGAAACGTTCATATTTTTTTTTATACACATACAAGAACAATCGACGAATCGTAAGAGACGAGATACAGGATTTTGTCTATTTGGAACAGAATTTTCTATGGTTTACTATAGGAGTTTATCGCTGCCAAGTTACGATCCCCAATGTTAAACACATATACATATATTTTTCCAGCTTTTTGCGTTTACAGCATCCTTAGGGTGATAAATTTCCGTCTGTATACGAAGACCAAACTCGAAATAGCCACAAAAAAAAAACGCAAAGTTCTTGTCGAGACATTCGTTTCTCTACGACATTTGCAAAGTTGACAAGTTTTTTGTACGTTTTTTTTTTTTACAACACAAATACGAGACGAAGGTTTGCGAGGTTTTAATGTAGGTCGAACCAAAAATAAAAGGGTTCCTCCGAGAGACCCTTTCGTCACGTGGAAAGTTCCAATAATATCGAAAATCAGGTCATATAATGACGCAAATTTCTGTTCCACCGCGTGAACCTTTGAACTCGACATTTTTTTTCTTTTTCACAACATTTATAGAGGCCTTTGTCAGAAAATTCGGGGGACGATGAGATGTTGGTCAAACGAGAATGTTAATTTTCAGCACAACAATTCAACACGTACGTGACGCTGAAACTGCAGAACGTCAAGTCAACGACGGTGACCGTGAAGGGGGCCAATCCGTGCTGGGAGCAAGACTTTCTTTTGTAAGTTCCACTTTTCGAAAATCCTATAATTCTTCGATGGCGAGAAAAAAAAATTAACCAGCATGATCGGCCAACGATCGTTAAATTGTTTTTCGTAGTTTGGTCTTGATATTTAATGTAATTTAAAAAATGTCGTGTATCGCAGCGTAATTTGCGTAGAAAATTTTTAATTAATCGCAAAAAAAAAATTTGTTATCCCTGTTCCGCTCGTCTTTCCTCGAACATGACGTAGTACCCAAATAAAAAAAACTCTCTCGCTTGATGTTTTGGTAGCGGCAGCTAGAAATCGCTCTTGACATCTTTCGATAAGTGACGGGCCACAAGTACAAAATTTTAAGTTTAAAAATCGCTATAATGTACCGGCCAGAATTTAGATTGAAAAAGAATAATGTTCGGTTCGGTAGTCAGATGGGTAAACCCGAAGTTAAAGTTTTCCCGAGGCTTCGGTGTTCGGGCGCTTGATGTTTACACGAACATAATAAAAAATCAGTAAATTTCTATCCACCTGTATTAGCACAGGTTTTTCGTACTTTCCTCGTGTCCTCGCGCGACAGCGACACATTAGAGGTACGGAAGTTGGCTGTGAACGCAACGGACAGACTGTCTGGGGAGTAGTAGATATATATATAGAACAGTAGTTTGAGTTTACGAGGGTAGCAAAGCTTCTGGCTAAGGTCCACTATGTGGGGAAGTAAAGACGACAACGAGAAGGAGGCACATTGTCGTTTTACTCGTGGTCGTTTACGCTAGTAGTGGTGATGACACTATTTCGACGAAAATCTCTCTCTCTCCCTCTCTCTCTCTCTCTTTCTCTCGTGGAGAGAAAATCGACGAGAGATTTCCTGGTTGGCCTAGCCATAGTGCATAAACGAGAAGAGGTTTAGAGAAAGAGAGATAGAATTCCGCAAGGGGGTTGGAAAGAGGGTGCGCGCGCGCGAGTGAGTAAAATTGTACGACGAACGAACGAGGACTTTGTCGAACGAGAACCAAAGTTTCTGGCTCCATCTGCATTTCCGTCGTGATTCAGAGTGCCAGAGTTCTTGCCGCACGAATTGCTTTTCGTCTTGTTCTGCGAGAGAACCAGAGAGAGATAGGTCAAGTTGGATTGTACGCAGACATTTTCTTTTTTTAAACTCTATACATCAGACTGTGCTCGAGGAATTCTCTAGTTTACAATGGAAAATACAATGTCTATAGCGAGAAGAATGTACTAAGACGAGAAGCTCGATGAATGTGGGAAGAAAAATGTTACATTATGGCGAGCTTGACGAGAGCTTTTTTCTATTTTTCCTTTTTTTCTTTAAATTTCAATACCGATGTTTCTTTTGTTATGATTTAAATAGGAAAAAAACTCCATTACTGTGACGAATTAAAGCTGTTATTATTATGGCTTTTTGTTTGTTAAGATCAAGAAAAAATGACCATAATATTAAACTAATAAAGACTATTCGAAAAACTTGAAGGTAAATTCATAGATCATGTTCCAATGAGCAAAATTAATTATCACTTGTGTTCGAAACAGTATTATGAATTATTCTGGGGAAATCGGGTTAGGGCAGCGTTTTCTCAATGATTTTCATGAATTTTTGTATAGTATAAAAAATGAATATAATTTATTGAAACTTTGAGAATATTTTATACATATATTTAAGTATATACTATAAAATTTTTGAAGAATTTCCTTGAAAAACACCGAAGATATTAGCGACCCCATATTGCAGGTCACAATCAGACTCAGCATTTTGCGTACATTCTGGAAGCCGCAATTTTCATCTGAAATCAAACGAGGTTGGAATTTACTTTTATTATATGTCTCTCTTCTATATGAACCTAAATGCTATCAAAAAAATAGAAAATTGAATTTTTTACAGGGGTCAAAACAAAAAAGTATGATTTTTTGCCATTTTTTACAACTTTATTTGCAAAAAAAAATTATTTTAAATGATGATAATATTCCGATTTTAGGTTCATATAAAGCGCAATACTATGAAGAAAGTAACTGCGAATTTTCAAAACGATTGGTTGAAAACTTTTCAAACTAGCGTGTACGCAAGTTAAAAAAAAGTCGTTTTCAGAAAAACAGGTAATGAGTAAATGGGTACCTGAGTGATCGCTCGGTTATACGCGTGGCGCGCTCGGGGCCTGAAGGAGAGCTACTCACTTTAATGGCTTATAACAATAGAACGAGTCGGAATTTTCATTAAAAATTTTGGGAACATATTTTTCAATAGTTTTACTAACAATTTATGAAATAAAAACAAATCGATTTTTTGAACCGTCTAACCCTATTTCCCCCCTTAAATAAAAATCGAACTCGTTTAGAATTAACATGGATTAGGATTTTTTTTACGAATTTATTGTTACAAATATTTTTTCATCTAACGACACGTAGGGCAGTAAAATGAATCTTCCATTACTGTAAATTAATTCACGAAAAACTGCTGAAATGATTCGAAAAAAATGTTGCACTTCACTGAATTTTATCGCAGAATAAACCTTAAACCTTTCTAGTTTGTTAACACCGATTTATACGTGATACGATAGGTATATCCTGTCATGTTATTCGCTGTTTTCATCCACGTCGATAGAGTCCTTAGACGAGACCATTTTGATTTATGGTCTCGGACAATGAAATTTAACGTTACAACGCTTCTTTGTATACACGTATATGCCCCGTTACAGCAATACGATGTAGTAAAAGGAAGAGTCGTTCATGGATAATAGGGGCAAAGACGCGACGAGAATGAGAATTGGGTTTAAGATTGTGAGGTTAGTACAGGGGTTGGTTGGTGGCTGTAGGAGAGCAAGTTTTATTTCCCGAGAGAGACGAAACAAGGGGTACTACGTTCGAGGTGAGACGCACGTGGTTCTCTCTTTTTTATGCCCTCCTCGTCTCGAGCCCTTTCCGTCACGAACAACCCTTAGGATTATATTGATTAAAAAAAAAACAGCCCTCGGATCCTTCAGAAAAGTTAGCGAAAGGGCAAATGTAAAATGTATACACCATGAAATTTATGCACACTTCCACTACCTTTTTTTCGAATTCGTAATTATTTCATTGCTTTCAGTTATTTCCTTGAAATATAATTGATCGAAAGAAAAATAAAAAGTGAATTAGTGATACATTACGTTCTCGTTAATTCGTGGTGAAAGTTTATAAAACTTTGATGAAGTTTCTAAACGTACGGAGTAATGAATTACGAGACGTTGATCTCGGAAGCTGGGCGAATACACCGAGCAAAAGTAAAGCCAACTAAACCACGGAATTTACCAAGTTTTCGGTCCAACAATTTGCCGCAGACTGTAATAATTTATTCGGCGTTCGGGAAAAGTTTATGGAAAATTTGAACTCACTGGCGATTCATAAATAAAAAATTCGTACATTCTCTTCGCATCGATTACTTAAAATATTTCATATTTACGTTTCGCAACTTTTTTAATACGCAATAATTCAAATATCACATCCAGGCCGTTCATAAAGCAAAAATCATGTTTTATTCAATTGCAAAAGTTTTACAAAAGTTTTTATCGACATTCGTTCGTATAATGGGGTTATTATTTTTTTTCGGAATATTCGATGTCGCCGTTAATTTCGCACTGAACAATAAAATTGAAAAAAGGAAAAAAAAACGTATTGTGACAAACGTAGGTTGATTGAAAACGTTGTTTTTTCGCAGCGAGACGAACGACGTCAACACCGGTCTACTCGTGGAAGTATGGAGCAAGGGAATGCTCTGGGATCGTGCGCTTGGCTATCATTACATCCCGCTGCCCGGTGTTTCATACGCGAACGAGGTAAACGCGATTATCGCGAGTGACGAGCATCGAGACTCGAGAAAGCAGCAGCAAGAGCAAACATCCTCTGTATTGTTAGAGCCAACGAGTCATGAAGATCGCGCACAGGCAATTGCACGAGAAACGAAGACACCACACGAGTCAGACACGTTAATCGACAACAACAGCAACACACAGGAATATCTGTTCACTGACACGGTACACATCCAAACACTGCACGATTTTTTTTTTTTTTTCTTTTCTTAAAATTGCTCCATCAATGACTTTTCGTGAAAATAAATACCTTGAGCATTGAGCCTGATAAAGAAAAACGTATTTTTGATAAACGAGAAGTGATCGATAATTGATGCTGCTGCTTCAACGAAATTTTATCTATGTTACTTCATCCTCGAGCATTTCGTCACTCTCGATGATACTCCAATTATCGGGGATCGTTATGAACAATTAACGAATTTCTGCATGAGTGATTTTTTTTTCACCCCAAAGCGCGAGCATGGTAGAATAGTTTGGAGGAGTATACTTTTTCTTCGTTTTGGGTACATCGAAGATTTTTTTTTGTCGTAATCAAAAGTACGAGAAGAACTGTGACAAAACTTTTCAATATTTTAGTTTTGGTACGATATATAATAGAGAATGAATTTTGTTTACGAGAAAATAAAACCCTCATACCAGTTGCGCTTCAAGGCGTTTCAGAAAGCGTTTTATACGTTAATCTTGTTATTAATAATATAATTATAATAAGATAAATATTATTATTTCGAAAATAGCGTATTTCTCGGTGTATAGAATGAAGAGGGTGGTGAATATAGAATGAAGAAGGCTCATTATGGGAAAAACGATATATTCACTTATAATATTTGTTTGAGCTTGAAAGATACATAAAATCGCTATGATTATTACTACAAGATCCGGCATAACTACATACAATTCATCATTCATCTTGCATTACAAAAATATTTCCTCTCTCATCGTTTATTGACTGATAAGTCAATACAACCGAAAACAAAATGAAAAACTACCCACCGCAGATCGTGATATAATTAAGAGATTACGAAAGATTTATACAGATATGATGACACAAATAACGTTCTGGTTAGTGAGATTATGCAAAACTTAGTTTTTTATTTAATTCGGGCGTACGATGGTCATCACACTTCGCATCCGATGTTGAAACAGGCCTGTGCGTTTGATGTACGTGGTTGACACTGGTGTCGTCCGAATTCGAAAATTATGTATTATTGATATTCAGAAACTTTTTTACAATAAATAAGATACGTCGCACTGGTCGACAATCGAAAGGCTCGCCGTTTTATTGAACGGTCTTGACAGCCGTGATTAAGTACTTTCGATTTCTACGGTGGGTCGATGAGGAGTGTCCGCTCGCGAGTCTCGATAGATCAGAGAGACTCACGAGCTCAAGTAACGGGACTTTCGTCGGGTTAATTCGTGTAAACGCGGGTCCTAATCACTACAACTAACGAAATTTGTCACACCATTACAGAACTACTGACAAAATTAGCGATTCTCTGTTTCCGAAAAAAGCACTCAAAAAATGAGCAGCAATTGGAGAGTGACGTTGTTGCTTTGTCAATTAATCTTGAAATGTTCCATAATTTTCCGATAATTCCATTCCTATTATTACGAGAGAAACTACTGACAAAATTAGCGATTCTCTATTTCCAAAAAAAAAGCACAAAACAATGAGAAGCAATTGTTGAATGCACGTTGTTGCTTTGAAATGTAAATTTTTCAATATTCCGTAATTTTTCGATGATCCCGCAGCAATTACGTTGCGAAGACCGTTTGTCCATTTTTTTTTACCCCTGGATACAGAATAGGATGTCTTAATGACGAATACTTTTTTTTTCCTCACGTAATATCAGAATCTCGTAGTTATAACTACCCTGATTAATATAATATTATCGGGTATAGTAGAGCGGAGAGTCTACTGCTGATAAAGTTGAGGTCGGTTAGGGGGAACAAGAGAATATAGTGGGAGCAAAAGGGTGGCAACCAATGTATAGCGAGACCATATTAATTAAGGAGCCGTAGTTCGGTCGGTACGTGGCCAACTTTTTTAAATTTATTTTCCATTTTTCAAAACCAGTAATTATCGGATTACCCCTAGCGAGGCTCTTCGCGTATGTGTATATATTAGGGTTTACCCGAGAGGCTTTTGTTTTTGCATCTCCTGGCATTCTCGTGTGGTTGGCCGTTTGACCATCACACCAGGACTCTGCGTACATTTAATAACGTGGTAAACTTTGTCGTGTGGGGTGAAAAAAAATTATATCGTAAAATTCAAGTAATTTTCATTGGTGAAATAAGTTTTTTTTTAGATTTTACGAAATATTTCGTTTGAGCCAAGAAAATTTCTTACGAATTCCTTCGTAAAAAATTAAGAATTAACAAAATGATTCTTCGTTCTTTATCAAATTTTTCGTACAACGAAAAATGAGTAAATTTTCTAAAGTCGTTTTTTAAAGTTGGAAGCTCTGCAGTGAGTTTTATGAGAAAACAATGTAAATAATAGGAATTATGAAAATAGGATAAAAATCATAATAGTAATTGACAATACTTTACGAATATTCTTCTTTTTTTTCTTACCGTGCCTGTACGTCAATACGGATGACTGAATTTTCACCGAGTGCACCAATAGAAGGTTAGGTCACAGCGGATATTCAGGTCGTTTACGATTATCGCACCGTTGATAATCGAGAAGCAATTATATAGAGGGGGAATGAAAATGGATGATTTAACAAAATCCTGATCATTAAGGTTCGCGCAAAGGATAGGGGGTACGGGGTTGTTGAAAGAGAGAAAAAAAAGAGCTGGTCAATGGGGTCGTAGTCATCCTCTGGCATATCGATGTGTATGTCTATAGGTCAAAAGGTAAAAAAAGTGATGAGAGAGAGGGTAAAAAAAGATTTATAGACACGGAAGAGTTGAGAGTCTTCTTTTTTCGTTCAGTTGCATAATATTTTAAGGTTCGGGTTAGGGATCGGTGATTGGATGTGAAACAAAGAAATCAAAGACCACTAACATTAAAGTCGTGACACAATATTAATTTTGTTACTTGTTTAAAAGACGTAATTTTTTTTGTCACTACAATTGTTCAATTATTTTTCGATAAAATTATTTTGAAGGTACTTTCGTTCGAACAATTTTCATTCCCGTTGAAGCGTAGACCAAATTGTCAGAAACCCTTGAAGTCCGATTGATCGATTAAAGCCCATAATCCTTTAAACGCTCGGCGATTTCATATAAAAAGTCAGAATTGCTTCGCAGTACGATAGAGCTCGCGAGTGTGATTTTCCATTTGCAGGGATTATCTTCGGTCGTGAAACTCTGTTACTATAATGAGATTAGTCGTATCTTTTTTTTAAATTTATATCTGATTATCGGATTTTCTCATAATTCTATTAAATTGTGCGTGTTTTTTTTCATAGTTAATAAAAAATACTTGAAATATTTTACAATTAAATTTTCACTCGCAAGCTTAAATTCAAATGCATTTTGGAATTATTTTTACTCGAATAATTGTATTCCCGTACTAATTAAAGAAATTTTAATGAAAATTACATAAAAATACAATTAAAATGGATGTAGCTGTTGTAGAGGTGAAAAAACATTACATTCCATGCAAATGCAGTAATGGAACATTTTTTCGTTCATTTGTTTTCGTGTTATTTCACAATTATACGTTCAAACATCATGTGAACAAAAAATAACTTAACATTGCAAAAAAATGCATTCACAATTTGATGATTCAAGGCTTTCGTTCTACTTCCCTATCTCTATAGGAATGCACCATTTTTTTTCATTTGATGATTCAAGAATTTCGTTCTACCTCCCTATCTCTATAGGAATGTACCCTTTTTCATGTCCCTCTCCCTCTCTTTCTATCTCTCTCCTCATATCCAAACTGTCCAATGGTGAACTTCCACGTGTGTTAGTTAACTTTTTGTCCACGTTGAGTTTCTCTCTCTCTCTCTCTCCTTCGGTCTACGTGAAATGAAATTCAACGAGTGTTTGAGTTCGTTCCAGGAATCGAAAGACAGGAAGCCGCAATTACCGCGGTGTCCCTATTCGCTGAGGGTAAAAGGGCGAGGCCGGGGTGGGATGTTCGCGTGTTGAACGAAGAATGTGCTTCATCGACGAAACGATTTTTCTCTTCGCTTCCGGTATCCGGTTTGCCGGTAGGGAAGAGATACGACTTGAGAATGACGAAACGGAATTGAACGACAAATAGTACGGCCATACGTGATCGTTGAATTTTCTGACAAACGAACCCCCTGTTTGATATGAGAATGTTTAAAAAAAATTAGAGAGAAGAAAAACGGTTAATCAAATGTTACTTTCTTCATTTAATCATTCAACATTTTTATTTCTCATTTTTCTGCTATCTCGAATGGTGACTAATAAAAGAAAAGCGAGAGATAGAGAGACAGAACATTTTACTTGAAAGATTATGAATTGGTCGAAAAATTCGTCATTAAAGTATTTTTACAAATGAGTTTTTTATTCTCGATTTTTTTTTTCAATTAACCTCAGGTGTTGGCCATTATTTTTCCTGTAATTAAAAATTCGCAAGAATCATGAAATTGTTATGATTATTGATTATGATTTGTTCAAGAAAGTTTACTTAAGAAACTACGCGGTCGTGAGTGAAACGTAAAAAAAATATCGCAAGTCGTTGCAACAAGCCAAGGTGCTAATAACCACAGTTAGATAGTCAAAAAACTTGCCACCGCAAGTTAACACTCCTCCGTTTACCCACACAAGCGTTCATAAACTACGAAACTTGGCAGACGTTTCGAGGTCTATAGCGATTCTGAGCGCCCAAAGACCCTAATCGTCGTTAATTAATGTTCTCCTAATGACAATTAACGGCTGTGCCGCGCAAAGTCAGCGGCACAATAGCATTTTACCGAAAGCCGTTATGTTATAACTCGTGGAAAAGCTCCGGGTGTTCAGCAACACTCGCGTGCGGGATAAATAAATCTCCGCGCAAATTGTTTTTTTTTCACTCTCACACCTCGTTTGCTCGCTGAAATATCGAATTTTGTGTTTTTTTTTGTTTCTTCACTGAGCGATTGTCGGAAAAGTTAAAGGGCTGCTCAACGTTTATAAATTCTCACTTTTGTTTCCCCCGCGGTTATAAATTCTCCTTTTTTTTTGTTGTATTCTCATTCATCTCAAGACTATTAAAATGAAATTTCACTCGCTAGCAGCGATGAAAAGAGTAGTCGAGATGAAGAAAAAAAAATCCAATAGGTCAAAGGGATGCTCGGCCCACGGATGCTCGATCGAGAGAAAAATTACGCAGCTGTGAGGGTGGTTTTTTTTGTCCCTCTCGCATTTCTCGATGTTCTCGTCACTCGATCAACGCGAACCCGCCTGCTCACAAAGTTCACGACGTATAAATACGAAATACATAACGCGCTAACTTGTTTTTTTTTTTTCCAATTTTTTCTCATTAATTTCATTTCGCGCATCGGTGCGTAACGCTCGACCGGAGCTTTGGTGAGCGAACTCTTGCGGGACGAATAGTGCAACAACGTGTCGAGGGTCACGGTCTATACCCCCGGAAGGCAATGAGAGAAGAGAAGAAAAACGTTCGCTAACAAACCCCCTGTCCCCGTCGCCCCTTTTGAGCACATTCAATATCTGCTTCATCGATTTATCTCTCTTGCAACATTGATTGAACTACACTTTATGCAGGATGGGATAGATTTTTGTTTTTTTTTTTTTTTTCGTTTCAAATACCAAGAATCTAACTAAGTGACAGTCGTCATTAGCGACATTGAACTATCGTCATGTTTTTCGTTGTCGCTCTTTGAAACCTCCAAAAATATCGATGTTTTTGGAGGGTGATATTTTAGATCACAGCTGTAGTTATACAGTTCGAGTACAGCAGTGATTGATTAAGGTTTAAAAGATTCTGTACACAATGGGGATTAAGGGAGGGCGCCCTCCGCGATCGAAGGGGAAAAACGTGCAATTTGTTTATTTTAGAGGGAATAAAAAATCGTAACGAAAATTCAAAAGGACAGATTTTGTTCGAAATGTTTTTCCGGTCATAGAGAAGAATGTAGTATATTTTGGAAACAAAACATTCACCAACAATTGCAATTTTTTAGATTACGATCTGAATATTTAGGTTTGGGTGATCGTGGAAACATTTTCGACAATCGATCGTTTGGGATTTTCGATACGATTATTAATTTTTATACTTTTATTTTTTCGCGAAGTTGAAAAGGAATTTGGAGCCCGTGGAATAAAAAGTAGTTTAGTACTTTAAATTGACTAGTTGATGACATCAGCCTCAAAGTCACTGGATGTCCCATGAAACTTCTCATTTTGAAGTAAAAAAAATAGCTTTGTCATAAAAGTTAGAGATATCCAATTGTAAAATTGTTATTTCACTAATTCAAGGGTTTTATTATAATTATTCGTATTTATCCTCGAAGAATTAATTTCTCGTGTGGCCACCGATCATTCACTCGTGAACGAGTCCTCATTTTTAGCACATGGTTTCGAAGAAATTACATTAAGGAGGGCCCGTTGAAGCTCGAGGCATAGTCTGTCCTCAACCGGACCAATCTGGATTTTGCTAAGGGGGTTGAAGAAAAAAAAAACTATAGAAGATTGGGAAGAATATCATGTGGAAAAAGAGGTTGTCTCGAACTTCCGGTAGAATTTGTCATCCTCATATATATATATATATATATATATATATATATATATACATATATCTCGTTTTTCACGAGACCCTGCAGGCTCTTGCGTCAACTCTCCAAACCACCTGCCCATTTCTACCCTCTTGCCTACCAAAATTTCCTTTCCCATTCTCCTCCCTCTGTCCCTCTCCCTCTCTGTCTCTCTCTCTCGCTTTCTCATCCCCTTCGATTCTGGAGAGTCACGAGTGTGGTTGTGTGGTCTCCTGGCCGTGAACGTCAACTGGCGTTAAGCCAAGTTTACGGAACGCTCAATGAAACAGACATGGACAAGGGGGGCTTACGGGAAAGACGGGAAAACCGTGCTCTGGTCACGATTTCTCTATATAACTTGCGGTTCTTCTGTGCTTTGTACATTTATATATATGTATATATATTAGGTTTTGAAACATTATGCTGCGTTAACACGCGCGAGGCAACCTCGTCCATTTTTCTCTCATCGTGCCCTCTATAAAAAGTACCTTTTTTTCGGGGGTTGATTCTCTCGTGTGCCACAAGGACGACAACCTTGAATGAAATTTAATTTAATCCCTGACTATATGTATATGACTACTTTAGTATATCATACAACTTGATCCTCTGGTGACTGAAGTGTAATATAACTAAGTTACTCGTTTAATGGTCATAAAGCTACTATATTAAATCACTATATAGTTTAGCACTTCTTGACACGCGATATTGTCGAGTCATTTACAAATGGCATTCGTACATTTCGCAGTTTCATGGAATGTTACTAAATGGCTTCACGAAACTCGAATTATATCGTATTCGAAATGATTTACGTTTCCTTGTCCTCTCCGATTATTGTGAGGAAGAAAAAATGCAAATTGAACTTTTTACTATTTTATTTGGCACCGACGTTGTTTGCGCTTCCGGGCAATTTTTTTGTTCTATCGATAATTTCATTGCCGAAACTATGATTTAATTTTCTGTAACATGCATTATGCATCTCAGTCCTCTATTCCGCCCGACAACTTTGTGTCTCTCGTGAAAAAATGATTCTCGTCGTGTGATTTCGGGATTTTTCTCTCTCTCTCTCTATATATATATATATATACGAGTATATATATATAATAGCGAGTGACGAGAGTCAGGATGGTTTTTTGGTGGTTGGGGAATGAAAGTCGATTTTAGTCACGTTTCTCTCGTGTCTGTTTCGTCGGTGGTAGAGGGCGGAAGGGTACACGCCATTTCGGGGGATGCAGACTGAATGTCTGACATGAGAAATCGAGGAGAATTTCACTCGCGCGGAATCCCTTGGTTAGAAAGATGGAGGGAGGAAATTTTAGCCAACCGACGAGAAAATTCGGATGAGTAAGGGAAAAGAGACCAGGGTTAACCGTTTAAAGTGTAGAACGCGTTCATCACTATAATTTCGATTACTCTCCCTGCATTTATTTTCTCTCCTTCTCCGACAATAAAAAATTATTACAAAATGACGTGAAATTTAACCAAAAAAAAACCATCAATTATTTATTTATTCATTCATCGATTTTTTTTTAAATGTCAGTCCGACAAACAGTGTTTTTGCTAGATTTACAATTCACGTCAAAAATTAGATTGTATGAGAATTTTGATTAATTCACTGTATGATACAAAATCTGAAGGAAATCAACGATATCGAAGATACTAAAAAAACATTGATTTTTAATAATAACAAAATGTTTTTCCTAAAAAAATGTTATGCTCTTTCTATTTATCTCTTATTTCGTTTTCATCATTTAGCCGTCCACGAGATTCGTCCCGCAAGCTCTTGAAATTCAAATGTATTTCATCCCCTCGTGTTTTCCCAATTTGGCTAGGCGTGCGTATCCTCTCAACCCTCAACTCTCGTTTTTACATATACAATATGTATATATGTATACACAAATGTACATATATATCTTCTTCTTTCTCCGTCTCGACTGATTCTGCGAACCTTACTTTCCTATTAATTCACGAAATGCTCGCGCGAGACTAATGAACAACGGAAGAGAGATCGTTTTGTTTCTCGGCGAGACGAAGGTAGATTTTAATTAAATTGTTGTGCAAAGAGTTGGAGCTATTAATAAACTATACTTGATGGAGAGTATTTCCTACGGTGCGACAACGTAGTTCGTGATTATGGGCTCGAAACTTTATTATTATTATATATATTATCTACAATATTATTCTCGGTGTGGTGAAATTGAACGAAAATCCTATTAAAAAAACGAACCGTGTAACTGACGCGAGAGAAACAGGGAAAAGATTGATAAGCGTCAGAGCGCGGAAATCCTTTTGTGCAAGTGAGAAAGCTAGGGAGAACATTTTTTTTTTTTTTATAAATAAGAATAAAAAATAGGTTTGTAATCTCCAGAAGCGATTGAGGTAGAGCGTAACCGCGAGCTTTTCGGTAAAAATCCCAGCAGCAGCGGCACACGAGAGTAGGCGTCATCGTCGCGAGGGTGGCACAAGAGAGAGAGAGAGAGAGAGAGCAGCGAGGGGGTTGGTTGCTTTCCTGTTGCGAGGACAATCTGGGTCAGGCCTGGCTTAAAATATTCATAAAGCCGTGCACGCGAGATCTACATACGATGGAGCGCGGGGGATGGAGGTTCGATTCACATTAGAAATGCGCTGACTGGGGTATGTCAAGTAAGTCTTTGGAGAGAGTCGACGGCACGCGTCGAGTAGTCAAACCCATGAACTAGTCAGACATAGACTCTTGCTTAGATCCTTTTAAATCGAGTATTACTCGAGTTGTTGCACTTTTTCTCCCTATATTGAAGTTTTTCACAAATTTTACAGTGACGCAAGAGGCTTCGTCTGTCAGAATTTTTAGTTGCTCGGTTTTATTCCTATCCGCCTTTACTACCCCATTGGAAGCTTTTTTTTCCCCTGCATAGAAAATATATATTGTTCACGTCAGTAATGGAGAATTCGACCCTTTTACATCCGGGTACTCACGAAGGAAAAAGTTACTTGAATGTAAATTTATTCTTGTTTCGTACCGACATTACGAATTGTTTCTCTTCGGTATAGGAGAAGGGATCAAAAGATTTTCTCCTTATCGGAGAATTAAATTAAACATCGTTACGTCGTGTCGTCGAGCTGAAAGAGCGATGAAAAGGGGATTGAGAATCCAGAAATAGAAAGAGAGAGAAAAAAACAAGGATATAGTCTCGTCTTTATATATCGTCGACGTCGCCCGAAATTCACCCTCGGCCTATCTATGCTCCTGTGAGAATTCCGCTTGATTATTCTGGAATAAAGAGTAAAGTTGAAATAACCTTGAATGACGATGTATATTTCTTTCAACTTGAGGCGGGGCGGACAGATCAATTCACTCGTTTCATTCCCCTTTCTCTATCCCGGGATACTTGACAGTGATTTTTTTACTCAACGAGAGCAAAGCATGTCGTTTAGTTGTACAAAGATCAACCAGATTGCTCGACCCCGAATGCAATCATTTTCAGGAGCCCTTGGAACATTTACCACCAACATTTCACCCTCAAATCTCCTCTCCTCTCTCGATCTTTGACGAATCTTACGAAATAGAAAAACCCCTTTCCCTAGCTCCAGAAGACACTTGAGACGTATCTCGAACATGTTTTCGCATTTCACGAATGGAACGAGTCAGAGTCTGAGGGTTAGATCGATTTGTTTGATGAGAGAATAGAAAGGATAGGGACGAAGGTAGACGAGAGAGGATACGTTGGTAGTTTTTGGATTCCCTAAGGCGAATAAATCGGCTGTTGAGTCGAGTCTCGCGTATCTTTACGTGCGTATACATTTTATTTAAAAAAGAAATGACGACCATATATATGTAAAATGCAATTGGTGTTGGCCCAAGCAATTGAACGGGATTTGGGGAATATGGTCGAATAGCACGAGAATAAAATCACGATCCTTTGCTGTTTATACTGAATTTTTCAACTTTTACGTCTCTGAGTTTTCCTTGTATCCCGAGCAATTCAACGCGAAGAGAGTGATTTAAAAAAAAATGCATAGATTCCCGAGAACAAGGAATCGAATTGACAATTCATTTTTCACGAGTGACAAATTTTCTTCTCGATTCTTTTCGTTCTGTAATAACTTGTTCGCTTCACTTATTTTCTTGTCTTTTCTCCACTCTCGTACTTTTCTTATCATCCTCTTTCTCTCTCTCGCTCTCTCTCTCTCTCTCTATTATTTCACGTTCGAGCTTTCCTCTTGCATCGTACAATTTCTCACAGCTCAGAGGGGTCTCTATCGTTTCACGCAAGATCTATTATTTCTCTTGTAACGTCGTTGATTCGTTCGAACGAAATACCGTCGCGGAGGAGAGAGACGAGTGTATCCAGACGAAGATGAAAAATGAAGCATTAATTTCGATGTAATGAAAACTATAGTTATAAAAAAGTAGTTGATGAAACATTCTGTTTTTAGTAGAGCAGTATTTTTTGCAGAGAAATTCTTACATTTATCTATCTGTTTTTTTTAAATAATTCTCCTCGTCTGATGTTACAGTTCTCAATAATCAAAAGTTTAGTCATCGCAATCAACGAAATCGTTTGAATGCTTTTTCTCCCAAACGTCGCATGATTTATTTATAAAAAACGCGATATACACGAGTAACAAAAGCTCTTAATTTTTTATATTTTTTCCGATATCAATTATCCAAAATTGACAGAGTTGAAAGTTTGGAAAAATCATAAATCTAAAACGGGAGAGTATAACAAATTTTGGGAAAAAAAAAAAATTGTTCAAACTCTACTCAGTTGGCTGAAAAATATAATAAATTATGGATGGAATAGAAAATGATAAGGGTCGAAGAGTGGTCGATTCATGACGGAATCCATTGTATGTATATATAGAATTATAACGAAAAGTGAAGTATGGCAGTGATGTATCGATCGCCAACGAACAAAAAGGCTTTGCACATATCACTCTGGACTCTAAAATGTTTGCCTTACGTCTTTTTGTTTGTCACACATTTATATATCTATCGTTTACTATATAAGGATTTAAGGAAGCGTGGTAGTAGATAGGAACAGCGTTGGCCAGACAGTAGCGTATCGTATCCCCTATACTCTCGTGATATACGATCGTGTCCAAAACGTGACAAACGCCTTATGTGCGAGTCTCTCTCGGCTCTATTTCCCCCGTGAAAGTGTACGTTCCATGATGTCCTTCTGGCCTCTGGTGGAAAATCATTTGATATATGTGAGCCGAGAAATTGTATGTACTATATTTTCCGGAGCTTTCCTCTTTTTATTTTTTATTTTTTCGACTCTCTAGTTTCACGCGAATCCGAGTACTCTCTCGGACATGGAAAATGCTTGAACAATAAATCAAAAGTGACGAAACAATTCGCAATGCGAATTCGTACTTTATCCTTGCTCTCTTACGTTTTTTTACGTTCATATCCTGCAGCACCACTTAATACTGGTGAATGAAAAAAAAAACTATTTCGATGAATGAAAAAGGGATGAAAAATGGTCGCTTTTATTACTTCTCTCTGGCCGAAATGCATAAAAATTTTGAATTTTTTAATTTTCTTTTAGGACGCTATATCGATGTATTTCGACTCTCTGATTACTAATTCAGTCGCCATTATCTTTGAGAAACTCGAAATTTCATTGAAAATCGTCCAAAAAGTTATTTTTTTTTCGCTTTTCGCCTTTTTCACATTGATATTTTGAGATTTCGACAAAAACTCGGTGTTATTCGTAATCAGTGGAAAATTTCCGATCAAATAGGGTATCGAAACATTGAAAAAAAATAAAAATAATTTTTTTTACATTTTATGCCTACCTTTTTGGAAACCTAAAAATGTGTTTGTCGATACGAACTCTTATCATTAAGCTATAATGAATGATTCGCCGTTTTTTTTTAATTAGCACGAATACTTAAGGGTACGGACCACCCTTTTTAGCGCCTTTTTTAATAGATATTTAAAAGTTTCTGAACCACTGCTAAGAAATTTTGTGATGGTACGATTTTCGTGTTCGGATAAACGATTACGATGGGACTTACGGTACGATTTTCGTGTTTATCTCAACACGAAAATCGTACCATCATTAAATTTCTTGGCTGTAGGGTGTAAGAAGTAGATGTTCAGGGGTGTTTTAACCCCTTAAAATATTTTTTTTTCTCAATATCTGGTGGGTTCTTCATTCCTTCACATAAGAAACATTTTAATTTTTGTTTCATCAAAATCGATGCACTGCTTGTATGTGAAACTGCAAAATCGCTCTTTGACCTGTGCAACTTTAGGGGGTGGTTTCACCCCTTGAAACCGTTTTTCCGCCGATAAAAAAAAAACGTGTCGCTTAGTTTTTAATGCTCTATAACATACATTAGTTTCAATAAAATCGGAGGGAGACACCTCGGGTACTTTCCTTGTTAGAATTCATGTCCGAAAAACCTATGAAAAATATCTAAAAATCAAAAGTAAGAATCACGTTGTTTATTAATTTTCATTATATTAAAATAAACTTCGACGAATTAGCAGTGAATTAAAAATGGGTGCTGTTACGTTGCCTAAAAAAGTATTTGAATGAAAATTAAAAGTCACGAAATAGCGAAGGTTAAAACTAGCAATGTTTTTCCTACTCTCTCTTCCGCTGTTTTAAGGTCTAATAGTTTTCATGTCAAATCCAACATGTATCAAAAAAAATTACGTTGTAAGTAAATTTTCTGTATATTAAAAATCAATTTTCATGAATGAATAGGTGATGATGGAGAAATGGCCACTTTTACGTTAACACGTTGATTGAGCACGTAAACATCGAGAAGTAGATAGTAATATCATATATGCTGTGATGTGTGGCTCCGTAACGCGGATGTTCATCTTCCGAAGCTTGAACAAACGTGCGTGTCAGTGGATACGTCCTTGCCCTGTCAGACATGACTCGGGCCAGTGACGTGTTTCGCGATAAACGCTTTTTCATGTGTTGTGCATCACATATATGTACCTGTGTCAGTGTACCAGAATGGTGGTGTGACGGTCGCGTGATAAATGCATAAATGTTGCCACATCGTATACGTGCTCCCTCTCTCTTTCTCTCTCTATATCTCTCTCTTTCTCTTTCTCTTTCACTTCCTTCTATATATACAAGCGAAAGAAGCAGTAAATAGAGACGAAAGGGGATGCAAGTGGAACAGAAAGGAAGGTGGAGTCTCAGGGTTGTATTTCTACATGCGTATATACATAATCTCTCTAACACTTTTGTGTGTATTTCTGAACGTCACTCTTCTCTCGCTGTTCCCTCCGTCTCTATCGCTTTCTCGCTTCGGTACGCGTTGCACATAACAAGGATGCCAATCAAACTGGCGAAGCGGAACTCCCAGAGAGCGACCGCGAGAGAATGAGGAAAATTTATGGCTATGAGACATTTAGAGCGAATGGGCGAACAAAAAATATGCTGAAAGCGCTCTGTATTGCACTTCCGGTTCGTTATTTTTTATTTATTTATTTTTTCAGTTTTTTTTGTCGTTTTTTCTGGTCGATTACTCGCGTGCAATTTATCATCCCTTATCGAGGAAAATGTCAAACGGGATATCGTGCTTATCTCGAGGCATGTTATCGCGAGGTAACTCGAAAACAAAAGACGAAAAATGTTCTTGTTACATTTTTAAGGAGTATAGCCTGTAAAATAGGTCCTTGAGGGGGAAAAGAAACGATTTTCATCGTTACGATTACTAATTATTTTTAGCCTACATTTTATCGTAACTTCAAATCTTGAGAGCATAAAAATATTTCATATCGTTTTAACAGTACCATTTTCCGTCAAGGGGTGGTATAAAAAAAATCGTAAAAAATATTCTGTGCGAAAGAGAAGTCGTAAATGAAAAACGTGTCAGACCAGCGTGTTCCACATCGCCGCCCTTGGTTCTAGCGACAAGCGTGTGTGTTTCACTTTCTTCTAATTTTTTTTTTCCACCCCCTTCCTCCGGTTGCAGCATCCACCGGATATAAATAGAGCGAAAAGGAGGAGAGCAGTGAGAGAGAGAGAGGGAAAGAAATAGAAATAAAAAGCAAGAAAGCGTGAACGAAAGATGAGGGGACTAAACATATATATATATATATATGATCGAGGTGCACACGCAAAGTCGGGACAGCAGCAGCAGCACTCTGGGCGAAATGCTTTGACGCCAATTAACTTGACAGGAGAGCCCGCGTTGCCAGCGGAGAAACTAGACGACAGCGAGAGTCGAGCTAAAGAACAGAGACGAGAAATATGAGAAAGCACCCTCTCTTTCTATCTCTTACTACCCCCCCCCCCCCCCCCCCCGCCGCCTCGCCACCTCTCATTCTCTTATTCTCGTGAGAGAAGGTGCAAACGGGCGCACGTGAATCTATATAGAACTTGTACTACCCACATACGACTACGATTCTTTCTCTGTATGTTTACTGTACAAGCTTGTCGCTTTGTTCACGTAAAAAAAAAAACATAGTAAGCACCCACTCTCTATACTGTAATATTAAATATGTATCTACATACGGGATATTTCGTGCTAAATCAACAACCCCTAATTTACAAGTACTTGGTCGTTTTTGTAAACACTCAAACCGAAGTTGAGAAACATAAAAAAATTGTTGAGGTCTACCGCTGAAACTCACGTATATATCGAACATTAGTTTGAAGTCGGTTAAGGGGGGAAATAGGGTTAGGACAGCGTTTTCTCAATGATTTTCATGAATTTTTTTATAGTATAAAAAATGAATATAATTTATTGAAACTTTGAGAATATTTTATACATATATTTAAGTATATACTATAGAATTTTTGAAGAATTTCCTTGATAAACACCGAAAATATTAGCGACCCCATATTGCAGGTCACAATCAGACTCAGCATTTTGCGTACATTCTGGAAGCCGCAATTTTCATCTGAAATCAAACGAGGTTGGAATCTACTTTTATCATGTCTCTCCCCTATATGAACCTAAAGCTATCGAAAAAATAAAAAATTGAATTTTTTACAGGGGTCAAAACAAAAAAGCATGATTTTTTGCCATTTTTTACAACTTATGTGCAAAAAAAAAATTATTTTATATGATGATAATATTCCGAATTTAGGTTCATATAGAGCGCAATACTATGAAGAAAGTAACTGCCAATTTTCAAAACGATTGGTTGAAAACTTTTCAAACTAGCGTGTACGCAAGTTAAAAAAAAGTCGTTTTCAGAAAAACGCGTTTGAAAAAATAGTACGCTCGGTTATACACGTGGCGCGCTCGGGGCCTGGAGGAGAGCTACTCACTTTAATGGCTTATAACAATAAAACGATTCGGAATTTTCATTTAAAATTTTGGGAACATATTTTTCAATAGTTTTACTCACAATTTATGAAATAAAAAAAAAATCGATTTTTTGAACCGTCTAACTTTAGGAAATCGCGGTTCTGTTTTGTAAATCACGAATTTCGTGTTTCGAACACCAACGCCAGTAAAGTGATTTTTTTCTTCAAACTATAAATTGCACTGGTTTAAGTGGAGTGTGCTTTTTTTTTCTGATAAGAAAAAAAAAACATTTTCGGGTCCTCGACCAATTTTTCAGTGGGACAAAAATTCTGTCGAATCATTTCTTTGCTCTAAAGAGAATTTTGTGGAATTAGTTGAAATAATAATTGATGGAATTGAATTTTTATTGAGACAAACAATTATTTACTTATTAATATTTCTTTTCAACCTTTCTACGAGTTGCATTAATTCAAATTACGGATCGCAAATGAAATGCCCCGTATATAAGTGCATATGTATATAAACATATACACATATATATATGTGGTACAATGTGTGTGGGGTGTTTGCAAGGCCTATGCACTCGCGTGCTGCACGACGAAAACGAGGTCACTCTACCCCAGTGTCGTAAGTAGTTCTCTCTCTCGAATCTCGACTCTCTCTCTCTCTCTCTCTTTTTCTCTCTGTCTCTCTGTCTCTCTCGCTGTTTTTTTCACGTCGTTCTCACTCATACGTTTCCATTCTTTTTTTTGCTTTCCTTCGACCCTTTCGCAACGATATATCCAAGGCTTTACCCCAACTCGTCTTTACGACCCTCAGTTTTCGCCTCCGGGTGAGGCTTTCTCTTGTTTCGCCCAATTATCAAATCGACACGTTGCCAAACGAGAGACTGTAGATGCCTATGTGTTTGAATTCTCTTCCTCTCGGCACCATGTGCTTCAACGATTAGAGACTTTACGAGTTTAGTTACATTCTCGAAATGCCAGATGGACGAAAAATTTCAGAATACATAGTAAAAGAAAATCAATCAACAAATGCTTTTTAACGATTTGTTAATGAATTTTTCAACCAGAAATATCATCTTCTCAAATTTAACTTCCAACATTGTTTTTTATTTCCAATATCGCCTACCTTTTTATCGTCTAAATGTATCTCTGTTCTCAGTTTCGAAGTTCTAATCAATTAAATAAACTAATTTACAATGAAAATCTCGTGTCAAATGATAATAAGGGTGATTATTCTGTCGTAAATTTGCCCGTTTGTTAAAACGATCGTTAACATCTCGTGCTATCTGTTTTATTTCACCGCAGTCACGAGGAATTGACGGTATGAAATTCGGGGAGGAGTTGGGGGAGGGTGTTAAGCCAGATATTGAATACTTGCTTCCTCGGTATATCCGCTCTTCTCGTCCCGTCGTCGAGGCTGTTGTTTAACGACGTGGAAACGTATTTTCCACCCTCGTAAGCTCACGTCTTCGTGTGCTCGATCTGGCAATCATTGAACAAGAGAATTAGTTATTTACACGTATCCTGATCAGTCGCTAGATAAATAATAAAATATTTTGTACAGATGCCAGAAAATATATATATTTTTTTTTTCTTCGCAAATTCGAATTCCTGTTTTAAAAGCATTTGAATAGTTGATACAATAATGATAATACGAACAATACTAATGATTATAATAATAAAATCTTGTGATATTGATTTTTTTCTATTTTTCTGAATTGCTCAACATTTTTCTTATTCACGGTAGAAAAAAAAACTTAATTCAAATTAACAAATGACAAGGATTTTTCTACTTTTTGTATGTACATGAAGAAAAATCTCTCTTATTTTTTTGCCCCCTCGACAAGATCGAGCCTTGATGATCGTCGAGACGTTCATTCGGTCTGACACTCAACATGACGCTGTCCAAACCCTCCCCACTCGGCGCAATAATTTGTCTTAACGCCCTCGCGCAAGTCGACTTTTTTGCCACTCGAGTTGTAACTCCCCCGTAAATTCTTATCCTCTTTATCTCTGTTACTCACATTTACTCTCGTTCCTTCCTTCCCCGACGCTTTTTCCTCGGCGTTTTTTTTTCTCTCTCTCGCTCTATAATACCTCGCTGCATGTATTCCACTCCCTTATTCGCCGAGTCTTTATTCGGACAGGGTTGAAAAAGTAAATCGCGAGCGAGAAAGTAACGACGATAAGAATCGTTGTGTCGCGCGAGAGCTTCGAGCTGGCATTACTATATCACAGAGAAGGGTGGTGTAGAAATGCTGTGCGTGCTTCTTGGAAACTATAATTCACACCGTAAAGCCGTTTATAATCATACGACGATAATGTGACCGTTTTTTTTTTTCTGTCGCGAAGATTATATTCGTTTAACTCTACTTGGTTTTTGTTCGTTTATTGTTGCATTCTTTATCGAAATAAACATCTCGCAATGAATCAAAAATTCTTCGAGTCTACGCAAGGAAGTTAAAATTAATTCACCCTTCACTGCTTTTTAATTTTTTCAAACCTCATCCAATCGGAATTTTTTTCGTATTACGGATAACGCCGATTTGTTGTTAATAAATCTCCCTGAAAATTAATTTACATTCAAGAGTTTCGTTTTGTTTTACTTATCTCATCTGTTTCTGAAGTTTTCACGCTAGCGGCTTGTTTTCCAAGCTGTTTAACCGCGAAGAGTTTCGACACTCTGTTTGTGCAGCAGAGAGAATGCGAAGCTTCGAATAGCAAGAGCGGGAGGACAGAGTGAGAGAAAGAGAGAGAAATATCAGGGATCGACTCTCTGGCGTTGGCAGCTGTCGAATCCTCTCGAGATTCTCATTAGCAGCTGTGTAAGTTCACGTCGTGAAAGGCAAAATCCTAGCAATGGTAATAGAACGAAGAGAAGAGATGGACCTACTTTGGTCTATTTTCGAACAGTTTTCCTCCCCCGCTGTCCTAGCCTAATTGCGATCTTTTCACAAGGATTTTATGAATATATACATATTTAGTAACCTCTACTCGAACTCTTTGCAATTTTCAACCATCAAAACTCGTCACCATCTTTTCTCCACCACCGATTCAATCACCATCGACCATCCCTTAATTGCGATAATGATAATAAAAATAATTGCCTCTCGATCGTTTTCCCAATGAGCAATCAACCCCTCGGGCAAATAATCTCGTCGTTTCGTTCGAAAAATCTTCATTGGATGCCCTCGAGGCTTCATCCCCTGATTTTCCCGGAAATTGTCCCGTCTCTCCGCTTGCGTCGGAGGGAGAAAAGTGAAAATAGAAAAAAATGAATGTCAAAAGAGCTGACGAAAAAACGACAACGAGAAAACGTGCGAAGAAAAGTAATAAAAACAAAATAGACGAATTAAGTGGACAAAGGCTCACTCGGAGCGTGACTGATTCGATCGTTTCGCGGCGTCACAAAACGTTTAGTTCGGCCCACCACACACCACCTCTTTTATACCCGTTACTCCCACTCTTACTCACTATCCATTCTCGGCATGTATAAATATACGTAGAACCATTGCTCAGAGTCACAAGGTCGTAGCGAGTATGGGAAATAATAGTTTAGACGTCGTTCTGCGCAACGGGTAATCAATATATACGTATAGATGTCAGTGTTCGTTTGACTAATACAGTCACACGGAGTTTCGTGGCTCCTGGTGTGAGCTTTAACGAGAACGCCCGCGAAATTACAGTTTTATGGATTTCACGCGGTAAATCGGTCCTGCTCAACCTTCCCGGGCTCCCCTACCCGCTTTAACCGCGAGAGCACATCCACCCTCTTCAACAACGAACCTCGACGTTATTCGGCCTCTATGTATATATACCGCTCCCCCTCCCCCGTCCCGTCGCTTCCACCTTTCTCTCTACGACCCTGCGCGACCCTCTCGTGAACTCGCTTTCGCTTTATTTTCGTCTATCTGGGGGGTGAACGAAAAGCTCGACGACGAATCGACGTCACGCTTCCTGGCTAATTCAGAATAGCCAACTTTGCCCTATATCGATCGTTAGCTATCGACTCGTATAGGTGTCGGGAAAAAAGAAATGTTAAAGCTTTTGCCTTTAGGTTTATTTATTGAAACAATTGGATCGATAAAATGTAATTTCGGTCATTTTTACGATTGCTATTTAGCGACCCACATTTTTCTTTAAATATAGACACCTCATATTGTCTTTAACACTGGTTATAACAATAATGAGAATAAGAAATGTCGCGCAGAAAAATTCGCTAACCAATGTTTCATCGGGTGCACTGATTATTGGAATTTTTTTTTTTTATATACCCAAAGTGGATTATTGTTCGCATTGAATAATAATGATCGTTGTTCTCGTAATTCATCCTTATTTCTCGCTCCTTATTCTCAAATTGCATCCTCCCCCCCGAACAGAGTCATAAATAATAATGAGAAAAATAATGCGAGAAAAATAGAAGAAAAACATCAGTTTTGAACTCGGTGAATTCTTAACCGCAAGCATTGTATGCTCCACTCTTGTACCGTTCATTACATTCACTCTGTGGCTCGTAGTCTTATCGAGTAGCTCCTATCGAATGGAGCACGCGAGAGGGTTGCGGAGAGACGATCGGAGGGGATGGGTTTTCACTCGCCATCAACATTCAGCATCTGAAGAGAAACTCACTCCTACGTTATATCGACTCGTAGGCGAATAAAAGATCATATAACACTGTACTTTATGTGTTAAATCGTTGTGAATTACGCCCTTTTGCTTGTGAATAGTCGATATATATATTTATATAGCTATTCCGTTAGCGCTCAAGGAGGAATCGATGATTTCGTCGAACGACGAGAGAAAAACCACCCTGTCGACCAAAGAGAGAGAGAGAGAAAGAGCGAAAGAGAATCCTACGACTATAATACGAGTGTCGAGTAAACACTTTCTCACCGTGCAAGATCTACCGTTTTCCTCTCTTTCTCTCGTGTATAAACTCTCTTTCTCTCGTGCATAAACTCTCTCTCTCTGTCTCTCACTTTTGGTGAAGTCCTTTGAATCGAATTTACATAGAAAAGAGTTGCCCACCCCCTTCATTTCGGCATCTTCGATTCAGGATGAGAAATAGAGAGCAAAGAGTAAATTATACGTATACTATATAGCGTTGTAAGGCTTTCCATATCTGTCCCTTCTTTTTCCTTTCATCTCTCCTCGATATATGTATGCTCGCGAACCTCGTAACGTAATTCATTCGACAGGACACTTTTTTTTTTCCTCGGAGCAACGAGCTTCCTGTAAGAATATTTCAAGACTTTTAAATTTCAACCAAAAATTGAGATTTCACCAGAGTAATAATTCCAAAAAGTTATTAAGAATATTCGTTCGTAAAAATTCTTTAACAAATCTTCAATAAACTTTTTTTTATTCTCTTATGAAATCAATTTTCCGGTTTCGTTTTTTTTTTCGAGTGCACGTGAAAGAATTTTCTATCATTTTTTGAATCTTTATCACATGGGAAAAAAAATGTACTCGGAGTAATTAGCGAATCAATTTTATAAGTAAATAAAAAAGTTGTCTCATCAATTTTTAGACAATTTTCGTTGTCAACTACTTTATTGATAACTTTTTCCCATTGTTATTATTTAAAATCAATGCTCTTTGTATCTAATTCTTTTCAGATTTTTATCGTACAGCGACGTACTCGAAATTCACTGCTGCATACTATAAGCAAGCACTATATTATCTTTGATTATTTATAATAAAAAAACAACAGATTTTGTGCCAATATTTGTGCACATTTTTCTTTTATCACAATATTTTCATTTGAGAAAGAAGGACGCGCGATATTTTATTGATCTTTCTATTTTTTCTCTTTTTACGAGCTCTGATATGTGTATGGGGGGGTGGTTCGACGCAAAAGTGACGCACACGAGGTGTACTACATGGCGAGTTGATGAACGGGTTTACGAGAGAGAAACGAGGGACCGCTGAAGCACGTGGATAAAGAAAATTGCCTCTACCTTCTCTCTCTCTCTCTCTCTTTCTTCCTATATGTATTTGCGTTAGTTATTCGCTATGTGGGGTGTTCGTTCGCTTACCAAAGTCTAGTGCCCCGCTGAGAGAACTTACTCGTACACGCATCCCCTCCCTAGGACAAAGGGAAAATTATTGCAACGAGGGAAAAAAAAGTAAGGGAAAGAGAATGAGGGGCAGAATAAAAAAAAGAAACTCCCGGAAAATTCGTGTCACGTTGAAAAATCTCGAGTTTGCTCTACGTTGCTAACACGAGAGTAAGGCAATAAAGACCTTTTTTTCCGTTCTTTGTTTTGGTTTTTTATTTTATTCTCCTTTTTCTCTCGTAAGATACGAGTCACGAGTTATGCAAACTCGTCGACCGTTGAATAAATAATGTGTCCCGGGTCGGGAGAAACAATTTCACGTGTTTCTTTTGTCTTTCACGGTGTAGAAAACTCTACCGAGGGTGTAATACGAGTTTAATATAAATTTTCCTTTCTTCCCCATCTCGATGTTGAAATGATAAAAATATGAAAAGTTTTGTCGGCACACAAGTTATTATAACGTCGACGAACATTCAGAGTAATGCCCTCTCGGTCTCGTCGTGTCATTGAACTCGTTATCGATATTTCGTTTATATACCGCGGGGCTTTGGAAATTTTCAATCATACATCCCTTAAGGATCGATTAACAAGTTTGCCAAAAAGATATCCGATACCCCAGAGACGCAAACTCGGTTCGGCGTCGTTCGTATCCTGAAAATTCTCAGACGAGTCTCGACATTACCTTACTTTCATACACTTCGCGGATATAAGCTTATAAAATGCCATTTTGTAAAAAGAATTTTGTGCTTGACGGGACTTTTTTTTTTTTTTTCTTTTTCATCAATCCACTTATAGCCCCTTAAGCCCCTTTAAAGTACGAAAAGATTTTTTTCAATGGACAAAAAAAAACACGAAATAAATTCGATCTTGAAAGTTTCAACGGTATATCAGTCACGTCAATCAACTGCTAAGCCTACGAAAATTGCTTTTACACATTTATGAAGGGAAAATTTTGCAAAAGAGGCGGGATTGTTGAATGCCTATATTTCGTTAAAGAAAATCGCTAATTATTAATGAAAAGCGTGTGGCAGGAGTGATTTTAAATGAAATTTATGATTTCATTCGAATTAAACGATTTTTTCTTTTCATATCAAAATAATGATTTATTCAGTTTCAAGCTGTTTTACAATGAAATTAATGAAAAACAGTCAATGTCTCCAAAGTGACGAAAATTCATATAATTCGGTTTACCTGTCAGTAAAGTGAAATGATTTTTCGAGGAAAAAAAAAATCAGACATATCAAAAACCATTAAGGGGGAAAATAGGGTTAGGGCAGCGTTTTCTCAATGATTTTCATGAATTTTTTTATAGTATAAAAAATGAATATAATTTATTGAAACTTTGAGAATATTTTATACATATATTTAAGTATATACTATACAATTTTTATACATATATTTAAGTATATACTATAAAATTTTTATACATATATTTAAGTATATACTATAAAATATTAGCGACCCCATATTGCAGGTCACAATCAGATTCAGCATTTTGCGTACATTCTGGAAGCCGCAATTTTCATCTCAAATCAAACGAGGTTGGAATTTACTTCTATTATATGTCTCTCTTCTATATGAACCTAAATACTATCAAAAAAAATAGGAAATTGAATTTTTCACAGGGGTCAAAATAAAAAAGTATGATTTTTTGCTATTTTTTACAACTTTATTAGGAAAAAAAAATTATTTTAAATAATGATAATATTCCGATTTTAGGTTCATATAGAGCACAATACCATGAAGAAAGTAACTGCCAATTTTCAAAACGATTGGTTGAAAACTTTTCAAACTAGCGTGTACGCAAGTTAAAAAAAAGTCGTTTTCAGAAAAACGCATTTGAAAAAATAGTACCAAGAAAAACAAGCAATATGGGGTCGCTAATATTTTATAGTATATACTTAAATATATGTATAAAAATTTTATAGTATATACTTAAATATATGTATAAAATATTCTCAAAGTTTCCATAAATTATATTTATTTTTTATACTATAAAAAAATTCATGAAAATCATTGAGAAAACGCTGTCCTAACCCTATTTCCCCCTTTAATGGCTTATAACAATAGAACGAGTCGGAATTTTCATTTAAAATTTTGGGAACATATTTTTCAATAGTTTTACTAACAATTTATGAAATAAAAAAGAAATCGATATTTTGAACCGTCTAACACTATTTCCCCCCTTAATTCCGTTACATCAACGGGTTGATGATCGGTAAATTATTTTTCAGGATGATTCGGGACAATGGGTCAGCCTGGACTCGGAATTGGAGATGTTGGGGGGCGAGGTTATTGGCACGAAAGCCCCAACTGGTCATACATTATTGATAGCCTGCCGTTTCGAGTTGCCATTCGGTAAGTTATTTTATTCCGTCAAATTTATATACGATCATTGTTCACAAAGAAAAAAAAAAAATTGTGACGCGCGAGGCAATATTATCTCTTGAATATACATGCCGAGCTAAAAAAAGATTGGTTAGGACGCTTGGTCAAATAAAATTTACTGTCAAACACACCGAGATAATCGAAACAGATAATGCCACATTCTACCTCGAGCATTCGATACTTTAACACGATAATGAGAAATTTTTAAACGATAATATGTATTTTTTATATTTATGTATTTTGCAAATACATTTACACGCTTGTTTCGTCATCTAATATACTCTGTACATCCACGTTTCGTTATTTGCTTTGATCGCTTTGCCAAAATCGATGAGGAACAATCCGACACACACACACATACAGACGAAAATCGTGCTCAGCACCTTTTGTGAATATTCATTACCTTGCGATTTTTATGGATTTTCAATGAATTAGCAATAAAAAAAACTGTGAAAAGATAATTGAGAAAAAGTGTGTCTCGATGAATGTGGAGCGATTAAAAAAAAATTGCAAATTGATCTTAGAACTTTATTAGTAGTAAAAACGTGTGTAGTGCCTGAGCGGGAGAATTTTCGTCATTACAAAAGTTTTGAGGATTGAATTTGTTTTACGATTAAAAACTTGCGAGCGATTATAAGAGTTAATAATCAGATTTGCGTCGTTCTGATGAAAGTTAAAAGAAAAAAAAATGCATTTGTACGTTCAATCTACCGAGTTTTGACGGGTTTTAAATCCTCTTTGGATTCGTTACACTCCAGAGAGCACGAGTATCACGAAAGACTTAACGGAAAGGATCCTTATGCATTCGTCGGAGTGTGACAGAAAGTTTTAATTGAGTAGGTATAGGTCCGAGAACTGTCGCGTCGTTCTTTGGCTCGTTGCCGGGAAAACTTGTACACGAGTCCCTCGTAAATAACATCAATTCGGGTATTCAAATCCATAAAGTACAGATTTTTATTTCCTTGTAATGCACTCGGAAATTTTATTTCACTTTTGACATTTAATGCACTCCTAAGTAACGATTTTTGTTTTATTCGTCGAGACGATGAATAAAACTTGAGATAAGTAGAACACGAGGGGATCGGTCAAATAATGCTAAATTTTCTTAAGAAATATGCCACATCCATTTATTTGGGTTTTTCCAATGAAAATTGCTTAATAAAAATTTTAAGACGTTGCATTGATTCTCAATGCAATGAGGTGTGATCCGCACTGCAGAATATGTTTTTAACATACAAAAGTTTTACATTTTCGTTTACTTTTTTTCAAATAATAATCTAATCGATAAAAAATCGGTAAAAAACAATTTTTTTTCTACATTTACCCGAAATTCACAAGTATAAAGTCTTTAATACTATCTCAAAGTCATAATTCTCTCCCCAACACCATGTATCAACGTTAAAAATCCGTTTGTCATTTTTCGTCTCGAAAACAACACGCCGGGAGCTCGTTAACAAAAGTCCCTTTTTTGTTTGCGTGCCATTTGTCAAAAGTGAAATTTCGCCCATAAAAAAAGGGTCCGTCAAGGCCACAAGAGGTTTGGAGGAGCATCGAGAGAAAGATATTACGTCACTTTCGTATTTTTCCGAGGTCTTTACCGTGAAACAACAAGGCGATATACATGTCGCGAAAGTTCAGAGGTTAAGGGTGGATGGAAAAATTTAGTATCGCCCGAGATTTTTGGTACTTGTCTACGTAACGTTCGATATATACACATATATATATTTTGAGGAGCTTGAGTGGAATCCCGGAAATATGGTCTTTCAAACTTTTCCAATGCATTATATCCACGGCGATATATTTAGATATATACGTTCAATGAGGGGTAGTCTTGGATTCATCCCCTTCGGCGGATCGACCGCGGTTGCAAGCTCGTCACAATTCCCGAGCGAGAAATAACTGACCGGTTTTCAGCGTTGTGCAAAATTGGAGACACGTTACGTGTACGTATTTAGAACTCTCGCCCAGGCCAGTTCGTTCGGGCGAGTGTTCTGCCGTCGTCAATATTAATTTCGTGGCGTTCTTCTTCTTTTCTTATTATTATATGCGGTTAAAAATAAAATAAAGGGGACAAAAAGCTTCCTCGGTCGATGACGCTCTTGCCGGTGACGTCTCGACCACATTTAAAAATACAGAATGTACCGTGTACATTTTCTTGAATACTTTTTAAACGACTCAATTATTAATTTATCCAGATGGATAATGTATCGAGTTATACAAATTTGCATTTTCATCCCACGGAACGTTTTCATCGAATATTCAATAGGGAATATAGGAAAATATGTAGCAAATTGATGTGAGAAGTAGAAATAACTTCAAGAATGAGGAATTCAAAATTATCGAATACCAAAATTCCACGATTGCCGAAATTGTTCGGGAGAACATTTTTATAATCGCTCTACAAGCATGAACGAGGATTGACTTTGTTAAAATCAAGTCGTCTAACGATGTATTTCAATTATAAGGAAGAACGAGATAAAACACTTGAAAAATGGTGTTAAAAAACGGATTTCTATCGAATATTAAGGTAGTAGTCTGGTAACTTAAGCCGATTTTCATGTCTTTTTTGGAGGGCGTTTTTTTGTAGGAAAATAAAAATGAATCGTTTTGGATATTTAGGATGTTTTTACTTACATATTAAAGATACAAAAAAAAATGTTTTTGAAAAAATTTAATAGTTTATTATTATTATTATTATTGATCGAAGTTGGCACCTCGAAAAAAAGCGCGTGGGTGGCCCCGGTGATTTTGGCTCTTGATGTTATCTGAAATCAAAAATTCTTGATAATTCTTAATCTTTAGACATGCCATTCTGGTCGGAACTACTGAAGTTAAATTTCATGGATAAATAACAAAATGGCGGACTTTGGAAAAAAAACTTTTTTTTGTTATTTATCCATGAAATTTAACTTCAGTAGTTCCGACCAGAATGACATGTCTATAGATTAAGAATTATCAAGAATTTTTTATTTCAGATAACATCAAGAGCCAAAATCACCGGGGCCACCCACGCGCTTTTTTTTCGAGGTGCCAACTTCGATCAATAATAATGATAATAATAAACTATCAAATTTTTTCGAAAAATTTTTTTTTTGTATCTTTAATATGTAAATAAAAACATCTTAAATATCCAAAACGATTCATTTTTATTTTCCTACAAAAAAACGCCCTCCAAAAAAGACATGAAAATCGGCTTAAGTTACCAGACTACTACCTTAAATAGGGAATATCCGGAAAATATGTGGCAAATTGATATGAGAAGTAGAACTAATCTCAAGAATGAAGAATTCAAAATTGTCGAATACGAAAATTTCACGATTGCCAATATTGTTCGGTAGAAAATTTTTATAATCGCTCCACAAGCACGAACGAGAATTGACTTTGTTGAAATCAAGTTGCCTAACTACGTATTTCAATTATAACGAAAAATTAGATCAAACACTTAAAAAATGGTGTTTACAACATTTTTTAGAAACTTTTATGCATACCACTTTAAAAAAAAATCATTTTTTTCTTAATATTTTATTCTTCAGTTACGAAAAACAAAGACTTTACAACTGTAACGAAATCCACTTACGAAGTCCAAAAATTCAAGACTTTAATTTCTCGGAAAAATCTAAAACGATAAAAAACATCCTCAAGGATACTTAGAGTCGTTCTTTTGCCTGTGTCTCCATTGATAAACACGATATTATAATACGTTGTCGCAAATATTACTATGATACGTGAATACGTGATACTACAAAGATACGTGAAGTTCCGCGTGTGTGTAACAGTTATACAATTAAGTAAAGTTTGCCGAGGGCTTGTGTGTCTGATCGTATTGTAAACGTTGGCCAATCAGGAAAGTACGATCCACCGACCGGATGGAAAGCCCTGCTAACGAGCGAAACAGCTATGAAGTTGCGAGCAGCCCGGCCCACATGTGGCTCAGGTACCCTCAAAAAAAGTACACATCTCGTGTCAAAAAAAAAAAAAAAAAAGAGCCCAACAAGATTGTTACGATCTTGGGAGGCTCGAGAAAAAAAAAAAAGGAAACTTAGCCGGTTTATCATTGCCTCGTTATCGTGGCTCGATACGAAATGCGTAAACTCAATCAATTACCTTTTTTCAATTGACTCGAAGTTAATGAAGAAAAAAAAATTAACAAAGTGCTCAATTAACGATTAATTACCTCGACACTAATTCTCGAAGTACTTTCTTATTAAACCGCATCCACGCTCTCGTCTCGAGCCAACGCTTTATCCGTACTTAGCGATAACAACCCCTTCTTGCTCGCCAGCCACTGCACCAAACATCTTGACCAATATCGTTCAATATCGTTTCCATTTTGTTTTTTTTTTTCTTCTAATATTTATCTCGACTGGGTGCTCTTTGGCATTTCGGAGCCCGCGATGAATCGACTCTCGATTTATTACCGCGCGTTTTAAATAATTTTCGGCAAAAAGTAGTTACGGCGACTTAAAAAAATCAAGATCAGACATACGTAATTTTTCTCGTCTTTTTTTTCCCCACGAGCAATTAAAAGTGGACGATTTGAAAATTGTTTTCCAAGGAATTTTCACCGCGGTTTTTTTTTAATAGTCAGTTATTAGATACGAATCTCACGAGACTCCATTGTCCCAATTGAAGCCTCACTTTAATCGTTCATTGAAGCTCTCGCAAAAGTTCGGGCACCGACCACGAAGAGTCTCGAACCGTGCGCTTTTTCTTATGGTTTTCATCACAGCACGAAGAGAGCGAATGCAGCTTCACGCTGCATTAAGCGATCGTCCAACCGCGAGATCGTCAAGCTCCTTTTTTTCGCGGCCTCTCTTTCATCGGGTTCTTAATTTTTTTTTCTCCCCTGCTCTCTTTGTCCCTTCCCATTGACGCGGTCGACAATCGGGAAAAGTGGACATTCGTGTTCGCGGTAAAATCGGGAGAACTTTTTTTTTTCTCTTTGCGATACTTTGATGCGTGTGACGCGAATCGCGAGAAGAGAAAAAGAAGCCGAAGGGAAAAAGGGTAGAGGATCGATTTATCGTGTTCTCTCTCATTGTCGTTGTCGTTCAGACTGAACCGCGAAAAGTTTTTCCAACGAGCACCCAGCCAGTCCCACACGTGCACTGCATTCGCTCCGACAGCGTGTACATATTTATATGTAAGGGCATTGTTGTTCAAGTAATCGAAAAACCTTATTAGTGATAAAATAATGTTTCAACGCTGTAAATCACTCAACGTTGAGTGAATATATTGCTGAAACGTTCGGTAACGATTTGAAAAAATTTTCGGTTTTGAAATTTCATAAAAAATTATAAAATTCCTTCAACGGGAGGTTAAAGCTTAAAATTACGAATAATAACGTATTTTATTCTCTGATCAAACGTGTTTTATGATTTTGATATATTATTACAGACAAGTCGTAAAATTCAACAATTTCAATTTTTAACTTCTTGATGATGTCGTTATAACGAAAATGAAAAAAAGTTGTGAATAAAGCCCTGTGATATAAATATATACGCTATATATACGATTTTTTGTTTACTACATACTTGGATTTTTGTGTGTGTTAACGTCGTGTGGATATAGTCAAATAAGATGAGATGTTGGATGTTTCTACGCTTCTATTGTCGATATATATATATTTTTTAACGAAGCATCAATATTATTTTTAATACACTGGTGACATATATATATATATATGTATATCTATATTTGTGTGTTCCGAGTGTCAATATTATATACATATATCGCTATGTCTCACACACAGTTTCCTAAATGTGCAATGGCTATTATTCGTCAATGTTCGAAAGATTAAGAATACGTAAATAAACAATTAACACATGTAATTAAATGGAAAGTACAAATTAACGTTATATCCACTTTTTTTTTCATTCCGCGATGATTTTCTTCGTCGTTGAGTTGTTATTCTTATTTTCACGTTCACCCATCGATCAAGCATTCCTTGCACAAACGTTCACGTTACGAAAGGCACCAAACGCGTTTCATATAACGATAGATTGCAATAATATATTATTACAAATCGTACCCCGCAGTGGTTTCGAATGAAGAGCACGAAAAGTAGAGAGCATCACTTCCTCATAAGGAGGTTTTTGGTTTTTTTTTTTTTTTTAATAGGTTTATCGATGTTTGTTTAAATTTATTATTTATCATTTTTTGTTAAATTATTATTACTTTTTTTTCTTCCAATAGCGAGTAGATATCGTTTTCACGATACATTGTTGAGTTCTTAGCCCCTTAAAAGAGGCAACTCTTGTCACGTTCGTCGGAATCACAAGTGTCGTTCGATGATACAAGGGGAAAAAAAAACAGAAAAAAAATGAAATTTTTTTGTATGGAACAAAAATTGTTAAATCTCTGCGAGAGAGGCTTTGAGGCCACAGATATATAATGTCTCACTTTATTAAATGACACCGTCGCACGTGCACGCAGTGGCGCGGCGATAGCACAAGAGGGGGGGAAAAAAAAGCACCCAACAAACTTTTCGGTTCATTTAATTAACATTTAATTGTTTGAAACTGAATATATATAAATGTGTGCATAGTATATATCAGAGTATATTGAGAAAGCGAAAAAAAAGAATAATGAATAAAAAAACAACAAAAAAAAACCTAATGAAGAAAAATAAAACACGAGGGTACCTGTGTATGCATCGAGCTATGGCTGCGACACTGTCAAATACCAATAATGTCCGCCCAAAATACTACATCCCTCCATTTTCTCTCTCTCTCTCTATCTCTCTCTTTATCTGTCTACCCTTCATAATACGAAGTACATAATTTAGATCTTCATAAACATTGCTCGATATTTTAACTCGATGGTGTACATCACATTATCAATTTGTATGTAATAATATATATATATATATATCAATGTTACATCGAGAAAAATGAATTAATTCGATTGCGATAGAATTTTGTTTAGAATTGAAAAAAAAATTCTCAACTTGATTGAAACCTTTATTTGAATACGAAAAAGTAAATTTATTTACATATTATATGTAAATAAATATTAAAATTTATTTATTAAATAAATAAATAAAATTTAAATTTATTTACATATTAAAAATTCATTTTTCTCGTTGCATACCCGAATTGGAATGAGTTCAATTTATGTCAATACAAAATGTTACGTGTAATTTTAAAAAATAATAAAATAGCTAGAAACATATGCCTCAGCATGTAAAAGCATCGTGGCGTCTCTTGTTTCAGTGTTAAACAAAGAAAAAGCAATTACGAAAAGAAACGACGACGGAAAAATTCTTTCGAAAAAATTTATTTGACGATGATTATTCGTAACTGGAGCGTCAGAACAATTTCATTTCACCTTGTCTTAAGGGTGGAAATAGGGGTGGAATAGGGTGGTTAGGACAGCGTTTTCTCAGCGATTTTCATGAATTTTTTTATAGTATAAAAAATGAATATGATTTATTGAAACTTTGAGAATATTTTATACATATATTTAAGTATATAGTAAAAAATTTTTGAAGAATTTTCTCGAAAAACACCGGGGATATTAGCGACCCCATATTGCAGGTCACAATCAGACTCAGCATTTTGCGTACATTCTGGAGGCCGCAATTTTCATCTGAAATCAAACGAGGTTGGAATTTACTTTTATTATATGTCTCTCTTCTATATGAACCTCAATGCTATAAAAAAAAATAGAAAATTGAATTTTTTACCGGGGTCAAAACAGAATAGCATGGTTTTTTGCCATTTTTTACAACTTTATTTGCAAAAAAAAAAATTATTTTAAATAATGATAATATTCCGATTTTAGGTTCATTAGAGCGCAATACTATGAAGAAAGTAACTGCCAATTTTCAAAACGATTGGTTGAAAACTTTTCAAACTAGCGTGTACGCAAGTTCAAAATAAGTCGGTTTCAGAAAAACGCGTTTGAAAAAATAGTGACCGCTCGGTTATACACATGGCGCGCTCGGGGCCTGAAAGAGAGCTACTCACTTTAATGGCTAATAACAATAGAACGAGTCGGAATTTTCATTTAAAATTTTGGGAACATATTTTTCAATAGTTTTACTAACAATTTATGAAATAAAAAAAAAATCGATTTTTTGAACCGTTCAACCCTATTTCCCCCCCCCCCCTTAAGAGTAGGAACGAAAATTCTTAAACGCGCATAATGGCCAAGCTTGAAAAGTCCCGCAGTGCTTCCCGGAATGATCCTTTTGGGTCTTTTAAACTACTCGAGTTTTTCTTCGTTGTCTCTCTCTCTCTCTTTCTCGCTCGTTGAACCATCGTCACGAGAGACGAAGTTGAACTTGCGGAATGGACTAATTACGCGCGACAGTCTCGCAACCCTTGCCCCGAAGGGATGGAGACAAAAAGAGAGAGAGAAAGAGGGTTGAATATAACGAGAAAGAGAAACGAACGAATGGACGTACGGACACGAGGGCGACAGTTTTCCGCGAGAGGGAAAAGGCCGGGATCGGCATGGTTGTTGGAGAGATAAAGGGTCGTCCGGGTGATTAGCAGAACGGGAATGACTTTCCAGGGATTTAAACTTTTACTCCGCTCGCATTGGCTCGATCTCTCGTGCGCCATAGACATCCACGTACTCGCATCTGACCACGAACTTTTTCCTCTCCTTTCACCGTGTGAGTTACACACGTCCTCGAACTTTTTGGTATATGGTAAAAGGGAAAATTTCGTCTTCGAGTTATAAACTTATTTTCGCACAATTATGAGGAGAAAATGTGAAAATTCCTCGTTTTCCGTGTGATTACATTTTTTAAACTCAAAATTCGTTAAAATCTCGATAACAGCATTAATTTCAATTAAAATTACTATTAATGTACAATAATTGCTCAAACTATTTAAGAAAATTTAGTCGGATAGTTATAAATCACCCTCAAACCATGGAAAAATGATTTTTGGCACCCTTATTACCGACATTTCGTTGAAATCTGAATTTCGGACTATTTGAAACATTTTTATTATGTTGTCGTGTAAACACAACGAAAAAGTATATTTCCATAGTGGTTGGTCACGAAATTACAGCAGGGAAAGAGATGGCACGAGGCCAACGTCAAAGGGTTTCTCTCTCTCTCTCATGAGGTTTACTCGAACTGGCAATTTCCCCACACTGTTCTCACACTACTCAAACTTTTCATAACTATCCATGTTCTTTCCCTCTTTCGGTGCAGGAGCTAAAATTTTTTATATACATATATATGCTGAAGAGACGAAACTTTGCGACTTCAGGATCTTCCGAAGGGCGTGATAACAATTTCCGAGAACGCTCGGTACACCGAATATTGTACAATTTTTACAATAACGACCATCGGTGTGTTACAAAAAATGGCAAACACTTTTTATCTCGTACGTCTTTTTTTCTTTTACACTTGTTTTTCACCCCTACGTGGTAAAAAATAATTGTACATTACATATATATATATATATCTAATAGGTATGGGGGTAAAATGAGGATAAGGGAAAATTGTAGTTTTTCACGTGACCACGTGAAACTGAACTTAAAGTTTGTTAATATATATGGACGAGCAGATGTTACCTTACCTCGGACCGTTCTATTGAAAATCTCACTCTCTCACCCCCTGTTGTAGCATCGCACTTGGCGTCGGGGTCGACTTCTTCTATATTACTTTATTCCGCTCTCGTTGTATGCGAACTACACCGCGAGTTCGTTCGCGCAAAACGGAAGAGAAACGAAACATTTTTCGTATGCAAAGAAAGGGCGTTCGAGTCGGGGGTTGAAAGAGAGGGAGGATTGGGGAAAAAGCTCTGCGGCAACCGGCAAAAGTGCAAAATATTCCTGGGAGTGCTGAATTGCATCTGCATTCCAGCGAGACGTTGAGCGAGAAGCCCAGGAGAGGTTTTTTTTTTTGAATTAGGATGCACCGGGGTAGTTTTTCCGAATTTTCAAAACGCGCTTCTTTCCGTACGTAATCTTATCATAGATAGCGTTCGATATTACAACCGGAAATGGATAAATTATTAAGAAAATAACTACTTTCACCTCTCTTCTCGTTCAACCCCCTTCGAACCTTTCTTTTTCCACACTGTTTTTTCTCGCTATCTATTCGTAGCCCACTCTTCTCTTAGCTATACCTTATGGGACTTGACCCTTTTTTTAATTGCAACCTTTTCCGTTCTCAACTCGAAACACCACGAACGGCACAGAAGTTAAGGGGGGGGGGGGGGGGGGAAGGGTTGTCCGGAGAGCGTGACGAATGAAAAAAAGTCTCCACGACACTTTAAAGAAAAAGAAAATCAGGTGAGACTCGGATCTCGGTTAGCTGCTTCTCTCTCAATCTTTTTCACCGTCCTCTCGTGTTAGTCGAGACGTCGTCGTCGGGCTAATGTTTGCAGAGCATACAGAAGGTCCCAGCTACGGATCTACCATCGCGTTTGATCTCTGACTTAACCAAATCTCCCGAATTATTGCTAAGTGATTGCCAAGGTTTTTTTTTCAGTTTGTTAAAAGGAAATAATCCGACAATTTTGATGAAACTGCGTATTAAGCGTTCTTCACAGTGGATATTGATTAATTGCCAACGGGACATTATCAATTATCAATCTTCTAAGGTAGTAGTCTGGTAACTTAAGCCGATTTTTATGTCTTTTTTGGAGGGCGTTTTTTTGTAGAAAAATAAAAATGAATCGTTTTGGATATTGAGGATGTTTCTATTTACATATTAAAAATACAAAAAAAAAATGTTTTGAAAAAATTTAATAGTTTATTATTATTATTATTATTGATCGAAGTTGGGACCTCGAAAGAAAAGCGCGTGGGTGGCCCCGGTGATTTTTGCTCTTGATGTTATCTGAAATCAAAAATTCTTGATAATTCTTGATCTATAGACATGTCATTCTGGTCGAAACTACTGAAGTTAAATTTCATGGATAAATAACAAAATGGCGGACTTTGGAAAACAAATTTTTTTTTTCAAAATCAGCCATTTTGTTCATCAAATCAAAAAAATAAAAAATTCTTGATAATTCTTAATCTATAGACATGTCATTCTGGTCGGAACTACTGAAGTTATATTTCATGGATAAATAACAAAATGGCGGACTGTGAAAAAAAAACTTTTTTTTCCAAAGTCCGCCATTTTGTTATTTATCCATGAAATTTAACTTCAGTAGTTCCGACCAGAATGACATGTCTATAGATTAAGAATTATCAAGAATTTTTTATTTCAGATAACATCAAGAGCCAAAATCACCGGGGCCACCCACGCGCTTTTTTTTCGGGGTGCCAACTTCGATCAATAATAATAATAATAATAAACTATTAAATTTTTTCAAAAAAATTTTTTTTCGTATCTTCAATATGTAAATAAAAACATCCTAAATATCCAAAACGATTCATTTTTATTTTCCTACAAAAAAACGCCCTCCAAAAAAGACATGAAAATCGGCTTAAGTTACCAGACTACTACCTTAATGCAATTAACATTGATTAGTCGAATTTGAGGAAGTAGATAATCCAATTTATTCAATTTAAACACTTGTAAATTAATAATGTTATTCTAATGATTAATTGATTAAAAAAGTTGTCCAATTCGTTAATTACAGAATCCTGATTGAATCGACGTACGTGATATATTTGCATATCATCTACCCCTTTGAATTTTGCGTCCCTAAACATTTCATTTCATTTCGGGATTCCCGGGTTTTCCGTATCATTGCTACGAGATTCCGCGATGTTCTCGAGTATACGTGCGTATATGACAAAGTGTGAGGAAAAAAGAAGAGGTATGAGGGAAGCGAGGAATAGAGTGGGCAAAAGAGAGAAATGGTCGTCACGGTGTGAAGATGAGGTAGGAAAGGAGAGAGAAGTTCCGAGTGTACGAACGTGAGATCCAATTTTAACGGGAAGCTGCGGAGGCAGCGGATATGCGCTGCGAATGGATATCGAGTGAGAAGTAGGTACTCTCCAAGTTCGAACCAGACCAATGGGGGAATTCTGAGTCTCGTGGACTTGAGGATATACGGGTAGGTGGTCGAAGAATGTCGTTCTCTCCTCTATCCCTCTAACTCTCACCCTCTGGTGTAGGATTGCGCTTGGATACCGGTTGGTTAGATACCACGACCGGGAAATTGATGCACTTTGTACGTACGTAAAGGTCGAAATGGCGGATCGTTCGAGTGTACGGTCGACATTTTATGTCACTGCCTCTCGGCTTCTATAACCCATAGTCTTTTTTTTTCCACGCTCAAAGATATTTTTCTTCTCGCCGTACATATACACGAGTACTAGTTGAAAATAACATGAGGAACGTGTCTCTCGCTCGAGCACGTAGAGCAATCCTGGAAATTCGAGCAATCCTGGAAGTTCATACCCGATGGACTTGGTACAAATTTCCAATGTTCGCAAAGTTTTTTTCCTTCGGCAATTTTGTTATTAGATAAATAATTCTCGGGGTTGTTGTTTATCTGATGAGGATATTTAATTGACACTTTGCTAAATTAGAATTGAATTTAATTTTTATTTTTTTTATTAAGAAAAGTCAAGTCGTCTTCTGTGTAACGAACTTCACCCATCATATTTTCATCCCCTTTTTCAAACGCTCGACATATTTTTTCCTCTCTCTCGCTCTCTCTTTCTCTTTCTCTCTGTGTTTGTACACCACTCTAGTTGAAAATAACGCGAGCACCTCTCCTCTTTGAAGCACGTAGGCCGCCCCGGAAAATTCATAAACTTCAAGCTCAGAGATGGACAAAATGTTGACTCGGTAAAAGATGAACAAAATCTGTTGATTAACGGGAGAAAGATTTTTATAATTCATTGAAATAATAAAAATATAATTTAATATTTGTTGTCATTAAAAATAACATTGAATTTGTGCTAATATCTTGTCAATTTCTGTGCAAACTATCGAACACTTTTGCGGCTCATCGAATTGCATTAAATAGACCCTATAATTTTCGAAACACTGGTAGAATTTCGAGATTTCACGTCTCGACAAACTTCCCCTATATATAAAACACACATTTCCAAACAATCTTGCCCATGATTTAAAAAAAAACCCCTAGGAGCATGATTAAAAAATCATCCCTGAACTTTTTGGTTCAGGATTAAAGAAATAAATAAATAAATAATCGTTTACACGCCAAGTTACGCACGTTTGTTAGGACGTGGAGTGGATTGACGAACTGTTAATAAATGAAAAAAAAACAATTGATGGAATAAATAGTTTTCGATGTATTTTGCAAATTTCGAATCTTTTTTTCCAATGTAGATCCGGAGAATACCGAGGCAGCGGATCTTCAGAGAAAGCTTGAAATGCTGAACAATACGATGGACCAGGAGGCAAGGGCCGAACAGGCCCGTCGCCAAATATTGTACAATATAGGCCACTGTAAGTACTTTTATCGGATATATCGATGTGCATGGAGCATTCCATCCGAGTTCCACTATTTTACAATCCATCCCTCATTTTTTTATGATTTATACAATTTGTTATCGATTTTTTTTATCCGTCCCCTTCTAAAATTATGTTCTTCGAAAATATTACGAGAAATTGATTTATCTTTATCAATCGATACTTTGTAAATTATAAACTTTATCGGAAAACGCTGCCGGGTTAAATTAATCGATTTAGAATCGTAACTTTGTGTGGGTAGACTTGAAAGAAAGTATTTTTGCTATTAGAATACTTTTTTTTCATCCGAGCTCGACCATTTTACAATCCAGCCCTTATTTTTTAATGATTTATAGAATTTCTTATCAATTTTTTTTATCCGTCCCTTTCCAAAATTATGTTCTTCGAAAATATTGCGAGAAATTGATTTATTTTCATGAATCGCTACTTTATAAATTATAAACTTTATCGAAAAACACTGCCAGGTTAAATGAATCGATTTAGAATTGTAACTTTGTGTGGATAGACTTGAACGACAGTATTTTTGCTGCTAGAATACTTTTTTTTTCCATGTTTAAGTATTAAAAATAGATTTTTCGAATTGTATACCATTTTCTGTTTTTAATTCGACCATATAATTTTCAAAATGAATCAAATAAATAAATGGTCACAATTTGAAACTGGTCGAGTTGGCAACGGAAAGCCTCGTGTCTATGGTTAGCTCAAGTGCATCCCACTCTTGTATTATCGCGCTTGTCGCGCGTTAGTCTCGCATTTCTCTGACCCTTTATTCCATTATACCACAGACAAGCCAAAGATGTGTTCACATATCTCGTGACAAATTGTAGTGTCGCTGCACAATCGCATTTACTTCGATCTTATATACGAGCCAAAGAACGCCCGCGAGACGCCGAGTTCTTTACGGTTGAGAAACCACCGACCACCCCCTAAAATCCCTCTCCTCATCCCCTTGACCGGACCTCGATCGGAAGTGTAGCTTCCAAAACGTTGCGAAGTTTTTCGCGATATCTCGCGTGTAAATTCACCAAACAGCGAAATATACCGGGGGATGATGATGATCGTATTTTGAAAAATGAAAAAAAAAAAAAAAAAACCTCGGACAACAAACGAGGTAGTTTGGGGATACAAATTCAGGGGTAGTTTTGAATTTTTATTATTAATTGTTCTCGTAAATAAGGTTTCTTCCTTGATCGGACAATTTCTACTTTGTCGACGTCATCCCCAAAGTTTTGACAGTCGGTAACTCATCCCTTAAAACGCTGCAACCCCTTTGGTCAATAGAAACGATATCTTAGCTCGTTCTACGTACTTCTCGTATAAGTAACCTCTGTTTTACCAACAAAATGTCTTGCCGCACTGTTGGATAAGTGATCGACGAAAAATCCTTTGAGGAAACGTCCGGGGTGGGGTGTTGTTGCCGAAACTTTGAAAGATTTCTTATCCGCGTCCCGGCCGGCATATATATCCGGTTATTTGAAGATAAATACGCGGTAAAATGTTTTTGATGCCAGAGATAACAAGGACGCTAAATTTTCAGCCGGTTACTCGGAAGATTCGGATTACACGTCAGATCTGAATTATCCGGTTGGTGGACAGGGTGCCAATAGTTCGGCTTCGCAGTTTCGCACAGCTGCCAATCAATTGGCAACACCACAACGATCTCTCGAGACCTCGAGGGAAAATAGTTACGAGAGAGACGATCATCAGGTATTCAAACGTAGAATCAAATTAATTAGTCAATTGATTAATTATTAAAAGATGAGATAGTTTGCATGATGAGGCAAAAAAAAACTTGGTGAATTTTAAATCTGCGAGATTTTCAGTCTCTTCACAATCAATAATTACAAGCTTGATTGTTTCGAGTGTTAATTCATTAATATTAAAGATTTCAACTCGATAAATTGTTTTATGGAATTAAAAAAATTGATTTTTACCTAAAAATCCAAAGTGCGATAAAAAGGTCTTGCAACAATTAGAATTATGTTTGATGAAATCTTCTTTTTTTTTCCTAATTTTGTTAGATTCCCGCAACCGTAGGTGGTAGATTGGCAGCTGGTAGTTACGGTTATGGTGGTCGTGGTCACAGTCCGAGATACGACGAGCCTTATCCCGGTGAAGGTCCCCCACAGAGGTATTCCACTCAGCAAAGTGCCGAGTCTTCCGAGCCACTCTTCTACAATAGTCGACCGAGGCACTACAAGGAATACAGGCAAGTTATTCACGCGCTAAAAAAAATCACGTTTTCTCTATTTTATAATTTAACTTTTAATTCTTTTAAGCGATAACCAGTACGGTAACAATTTTATGTTTATTTTATAACAACCATGGTGCAATTGTCGTATTATTTATTTTATATCTATTGTACATTAAACAATTTTTTTACATTTTATTGATTTTTCTTCTCGACCGATTTATTTCTCCAGATGATTCCACCCCCCACCCCCCACCCCGTTTGTTTCCCTCATTTTTCGTATTTTTTGTCCGGAGCGATAAACGGTAAGGAACGAATTTATTGTATTTTTTCCACAATAACAATTGAACGATTTATTTTTCCCATTTACTTGTTTCCATAGATTTTTTAAAACTTTTCCTTTTCCAGAAATGACCGGTAAGGCACGAATTTCCTATTTATTCGATAATTAAAATAAGCAGTAATATTTAATTTTACTCATCATGTTACACATTGAAAAACAACTTGTGATAGCCCCGAAAAAAAAACAATCACATGAGAGAACAACGTTTTATTGATTTTGCCAATTTTTTTCAAATACCAGACGACGGAAGCACACGTGGGATTACGAGGACAGGTACGACGAGATTTTTTTGTTTTGTTTTTTGTTTATTTTTTTTAATCGCGGCGAGTCTCGCGCCAATTTTTCTCAAATTTATATCTCACGCATTCATAATACGTAAATCATCGTCTCTCGCTACCACTTTCATAAGCTATACCGTACGCGAGCGACGTGCATAACTCAATTAAACGGAGATTTCGCATTCAATGGTTGTGGTATATTATTCACTATTGCTCGTGATTCCTTCATCGTCGCACACGCGATCGTTTCTCGTCAAATTCTCCTCGCTCTTCTGCATATATAACCGGTATATAACAAGCACGTTCGTACATATAAATAGTCCATCACGTATACATAACCGTTTATAACGGCTATCATTGATCTATCAATCACGAATATCGCGGGAATCGGTTCTCTATAGCACGCTAACGATTCCCTCGTACTCCGTTCTTAATCACGTCAAACCATCACGATCATTATTATCGTCGACGAACCCCCGTCATGTTGTTTACCCACAACCCGATCGTATTCATAATACCACACACGATACGATAATATCCTCATTGGTACACGTTAACATTTAAAACACTTTTGTTTTTTCCTAGTTTTTCGTAGTGAAATCGAAAGAAAAAAACGTATCAAGAGATACGAACAATGGGTATCACGATGATACATTTTTTTTCTGTTTATTCGCAGTAGAATAACGTCGTGAATATTAATATATTAGGATATTAAGGATGTTTCACTCGTACTAAATTAACGATACCTGAAGATACCAAAGAACATTGAATTTTAAGAATAATAATGTTAATATTTGTTAATATAGTGGTGGTGAGAAAAAAAAATTGTTCAACATCGTAAAATATTTTAATCTTCTTACGAAATGAATTTCCTGATTTTCCTGAATGCACATACATTGTTTTAAGAATTTTCTCTCGTTTGGAAGTTCATGTTTTTTCATTCTTCAAATTTTCAAGAATCACGAAATCTCGCTACGAAAACATATTGAAAAATTCGCGAATAAAACTTTGGTTTGAGAGATTCCGTACGTGAAGTCATCCTTAATGAAAGATAGATGCACGTTTGATAGCTGTTTGTCGAGAGTTCACGCTACCGGAGTCACCATCGTGCCATCATTGTCATCGCTACATCGAAATATTCGTAATGGCACGGAAAAAGGTGCGAAAAATATTTACTACATTTTATCGTTTCCTCGTTATTACAGTCAGGATGGTTGGTACAGCGAGGGTTACGATTATCCTGGCACGAGAGTGGAGGAAACGAGAATATACAGTGACACGGAATATTATCCAAGCACGACGACGAGCACGTCACGGAGATACAAAGGTGATGATTTTTCGTCCATTTAAAAAAAATAATTTCCATACTTTATTGATAACTTGTCGGCGTAATTATTGTTTATGATAAATATTTTTGTCAATTATTCTTTTCTTCGTTTTGATCTACTAAGAGCCTCGTGCTCGTGAACGTTTGAACTAAAACGCCGCCAGGTAGGAAGTACGAGATATAAAATATAACTATAATTTTGTCTTCAGGTCCGCACAGAAGACCGTCGCTCGAGAGACAAACGACTCTGTACGACGAGCAGCAGCACTACGTTACCGATGGTTACGGCAGCGACAGCAGAGTTGGCAAAATGAGCGCTACTTATCCCGAGTGTCACACGGACATTCGTCACAGTGATTATTACGACAGTATAACGGGATACGTTTATCAGGACGAGAGGTAAACAACGTTTGAAAAAAACATTACTCGAGAAATTTTCCTTTATCCGGAACGATATTAAACAATTAATTAAATTTATGAACAGATATGGCCAGGACGACGAGGATCGTCAGTGGGACAGCGGGGGGAAATGGTATCTCGGTTCTAGCACTTACAATGAGAACAAACGCAATAGAAAAACACTTCCACAGAGGCCAGCCTCGAGCATAGGTATACACAGGCCCGATTACAGGCCCACCGTAACGAGGCAACGTAGCTACGAGTCCGAAGAACTCGATTATAGGTAAGGAAAATTTTCACTCCCTTACGCTAAAGTGTACACTTTCGGTTTCCCGTTCGATAATCGCCAAATGGCTCGTTACAGCAGCGGTCACAGTACCCGACGGCGAAAAGCCCTTCAGCCGCAGCAACGTCCGATGTCACGTCAGGACGGTGGAACCGGTAAGAAGCTACCGCCAACACCGACGAAACCCAGTAGCGTGATAATGGGACGTAAGCCAGTCTCGCTTCCGGCAACTCCAGGACGTCAACTGCCACGCACTCGTACATCGTCCGAGGAGAGTTACTACAAGCACGACTACAACGAGGATTACAATTACGCTTATCGAAGTAGCCAGGACAATTTGCCGCAGGACACGAGTTACACGGACGTTTGTTACGTCGAGCCGGTTGTCGTGAGTAGTGATAATTCGATTAAAACGAGATCGTACGTCGGCGAAACGAAGGACATTTATAGCGGTACGGTGCGTGTTCAGGACAATCAGTTCGCGACAGTTTCTTACGACACGCAGCAACAGCAGCAGCTCGACGAGCACCAGCAGCAGCGTTACGTCGTCGATGATTATGAAAAATCATCGAGAGCCCAGAACAAGTACGCGACGGGCGAGCAGTATCATGAAAATTCATACACCGACGATTACAATCAGCAACAGCAGTCTTACGTAACGGCCACAAGTCAAATTTATCAGGACTCCAATTATCAGACAAATACATATCCGAAAGTTAGTGAAACGTCAGATCATTATGAAAATACGCGGGTAACGACGAGCCACGATGACAATTATCAGACGAATCTCGGTTACAATGAAAATACAATTGATTATTCCCAAGAGCCTTACAAGCGTGACGCCTATCAGGATAGTTACGACAAACGCGATTCCTACACCGACGAGACTTACGACAAGCGAGAGCCTACTTATCGCGAGAATTACAAGCACGACACGTCTTATCAGGAGTCTTACAAGCAAGAATCGTCGTGTCGCGAGACGTACAAGCGGGACTCTTATCAAGAGTCGTTCGACGATTCTTACAAGCAAGACTCGCTGAACGAGTCTTACAAGCAAGACTCTTATAACGAATCGTACAAGCACGATAATTCTTACGACGAATCGTACAAGCGGGATAATTACGAGAATACTTACAAGCAGGATTCGATCGGCGAATCCTACAAGCAAGATTCTTTACCGAATTCTTACGATAATCAGGAGATCTATCAGGAATCAACGTTCAACGAAACGTTCAACAAGCAGGAACCGTACAAGGAGCCTTACAATCAGGACAATAGCCATTACAATGGTTACAAGACGATCGTCGAAACGTCGGTTTACGACAAAAACGTACCGACCTCGGTGGCTCATGAAAATAGCGTACCGCCGACATCCGGTTATGAGCAACAGCAGCGATATTCGCAGAATCAGTATGACAATAAGTACAACGCGGCGTCGAGCGAATACGTGGAACCTTATCAGGATAGCCGGATTAACGCTGGTGTGCCAGTCTCGCAGGACAATTATCAAGAGCCATACAGGGATGAGAAGCAACAGCCGATCGTCGATCAGCAAGAGAATAATTATCAGGATAATTATAACGCGCAATACGGCAAGGATAATGAGAATTACAAAAGCGACTACGACGAAAATTATCGTGATTATCCGGAGCGTTACAGCGACGGGAATTATCAAGAATCGTATCAGGAATCGTACGACGAACGTTACAAGAGTGGCCCGGTGACAAACGACGAACGTGGACGGGCCGAGGTACCCGAACTCTCCGTGACGACACCCCGCGGACAAACGAGAACCAACGGGTATCAGTCCAGCGAGTCCGAGTACTTTTATCCGAGTCACGACGAGCAAGAGCAGCCGCAAGTATCGGCGGTTGGCTCGTCGAGACGGAAAAAGCTCACTGCCAAGAGGGACGTTAGTCCATTGTTGCAGCAAAATACCGATTCTTTGGAGTCGCGCGACGACGAGCTCAAGGATTCGTTCGAGACTGCCGTGAGCTCGGTCGGCAGTAGTCAGCCGCGTAAAGGTTTTAGCGAATATTCGACGGCCGGTGAGTCGAGTCCACTGCCCGGTACGTTGGTCGATTCGTCACTTACCAACGCTCAAGTTACGTCGAGCTTGGCCAATCACGTGACCGGTAACAACAGAGTCATGACAACGGCAATGGTGCACGGTGGCGCGACAATTCAAAATGGCAAACGGACCCTCGAGAGAACGGATTCTTATGCCGAGGACGCGATTGACGACGAGGAATATCCCGAAATTGTGCCGAACGAACAGCGCAGAAAGGACTCGCAATTGTCACATCATAGTCAGCTCAGTCAGCACTCGAGTCACTCGCAAAAACCAAAATTGACGAGGGGCGATTCTTATGCCTCCGATCATTACGGCAATGAGGATGGTTACGCGCCTGCTGGACGAAGAGAATCTTTCGTTCAGCTGGCGAGAAACGATTCTTACTCGTCGATCAATCAGGACGGCTTCAAAACCGCTCTCAATCGTACGGATTCTTATCAGAAGCGTGAACACACGAGGGCCGGCTCTTATGGACAAAACTTTACGACACCTCAGCCCATATCGAGGGCCGAGAGCTGTCAGCGTGGTTACTTCAAGGATCAGGATTCCATGGATGAGACTGATATCGTGCTCAGCAGCGCGATCAATGGAGAGTACAAAATGCGGGACGAGACTCTCGAGAGGTTAGTAATTGGAAGCGTTTGCGTCATTTTTCTTTCTTACTTTGTTAAGGGGGGGTAAGGTTAATTCGTACAAAAAAAGGCATGTTTTTGTGATTTTTTTGTGACGACGCGGTTTAAATCTCTTTATTAAAACTTATTGTACAGTAAAATATGACATTCGAAGAGTATTATATAAAATTTTCACGAAGAAATATTTAAAAATACGGCAACGGCAGCAATTATTCGGACGTGTCTCGGAAACAAGTAGAATTTCGATGTCTCTCATAACTTGGTGTTGGATCATCTGAAATGAAAATATCAAAGTTCATTTGTTAGATAATAGTTTTCCCCAGGTAACGCTGGGAGGGTTTTTCGAAATTTCAATCTTTCAATTTTTTGGAACATTTTGAAGGGAAAAACGCGTTTTTGTTTTTTTTCGTAAAAATCGCGTTTTTCCCTTCAAAATGTTCCAAAAAATTGAAAAATTGAAATTTCGAAAAACCAGCGTTACCTGGGGAAAACTATTATCTAACAAATGACCTTTCATTTCAGATGATCCAGCACCAAGTTATGAGGGACACCGCAATTCTACTTTTTTCCGAGACACGTCCGAATAATTGGTGCCATTGCCGTATTTTTTGATATTTCTTCGTGAAAATTTTATATAATATTCTTCGAATATCATATTTTACTGTACCATTAGTTTTAATAAAGAGATTTTAACTGCGTCGTCACAAAAAAATCACAAAAACGCCTTTTTTTGTACGAATTAACCTTACCCCCCCCCCCCCCCCCCTTAAGGTAGTAGTCTGGTAACTTAAGCCGATTATCATGTCGTTTTGGGAGGACGTTTTTTTGTAGGAAAATAAAAATGAATCGTTTTGGATATTTAGGATGTTTTTATTTACATATTAAAGATACAAAAAAAATTTTTTTTGAAAAAATTTTATAGTTTATTATTATTATTATTATTGATCGAAGTTGGCACCTCGAAAAAAAGCGCGAGGGTGGCCCCGGTGATTTTGGCTCTTGATGTTATCTGAAATAAAAAATTCTTGATAATTCTTAATCTATAGACATGTCATTCTGGTCGGAACTACTGAAGTTAAATTTCATGGATAAATAACAAAATGGCGGACTTTAGAAAAAAAAAATTTTATTTCCGCCCAAAATAGCGCACTTTGAAAAAAAAACTTTTTTTTTCCAAAGTCCGCCATTTTGTTATTTATCCATGAAATTTAACTTGAGTAGTTCCGACCAGAATGACATGTCTATAGATTGAGAATTATCAAGAATTTTTTATTTCAGATAACATCAAGAGCCAAAATCACCGGGGCCACCCACGCGCTTTTTTTTCGAGGTGCCAACTTCGATCAATAATAATAATAATAATGAACTATTAAATTTTGTCAACAAAATTTTTTTTTGTATCTTTAATATGTAAATAAAAACATCCTAAATATCCAAAACGATTCATTTTTGTTTTCCTACAGAAAAACGCCCTCCAAAGAAGACATGAAAATCGGCTTAAGTTACCAGACTACTACCTTAATTTTTGCGGACGAACAATGACAGATGACGGTGTAGCTTTTATTGCATTGGACTGCGCTGGAATTCGAACGTTTTCAGCGATAAAGACATTTATTTTATTTGTTGAATAACATTGAACACATTTCAACGTCAAAATTACGAATTTCATTTTGATAATGAAATTGAAAATATCAAATATTATGTTCAAAACAAAATATCGACAAACTTAAATGTCGTTGATTTTTCATAGACTATCCGCAGACTTGAGTGCCGATGTAAAAGTCTGTGTCACATCTGGAAGCGTCCGTATAGATGCATTTTTGATAGACGATTCTAATCGATGCCACTCTATGGTGGACCGATATTTTTTTATAACAATTGAATCCAACAATGAATTACCGAAACAATTGATTGCTTGTAACTTTCTCATTGCGATCTCTTTGATAAATCCTCGAAAGAATGTTCGTTCGAGGCAAAAAAAAACGTGGGAATACAAAAAAGATTGGAAACTTTCGATCAGTAGATTGTATTTAAAAACTTATGATACGAAAATTGTCACATTTTCTCGGAATATCAGTGGCAATTATATTTCTGCATCCTCGATGGAATTATCCTTTGATTCTCGTGTTATTTGTGCACGAAGGTACGAGAGAGGCGAGGAAGCTCTCAATCGAGGCTCTCGGGAGAATTCGTTGGTCGAACCTTACAAGGGAACACCGCCTTTGTCAAGATCGGACAGTCCGAGAGGTGCGTTTGAGCAATTCAATATTTTCCGGCTAATCGAAACAAGCACAAGCTCTAAACGACTCTTTATTATCCGTGCAGGAAGTATAACGAAACAAGCGTCGCTGGACGAGAGCGTGCAGATGGACACACCGCCGAGAAGTCCACCGGAACCGCCACCCGATGAAGAACTTCTCGATATGGTTGGAGCAGCTCCCGTACCAACGCAACTGAAGGAACGCACGGAAATGACTGCCAGACAACGATGGCACTGGGCCTACAACAAGATAATCATGCAGCTAAACGTGAGTCATTTAAATATTTACTAATTACGCGCTGATTATCGACGATTAAAAAATAAAATACAAAGATGGGCAGCATTCCAGTGGGAAAAAAAAATGTCACACTACTTTTCGTAAAACAGCTTGAGATTCGTTAAGGGGAGGGTAGGGTTTTAAAGGCGAAAAAAAAAGCATATTTTTATGATTTTTTTGCGGCGACACGAGTAATATAATTTTATTAAATAGAATTACATATTATTGTACAACTATTGAAGTATCTCAGAAGAAATTTTCAATGAAAAATATTGATAAATAAGCCGGTGACGTTGAATCTCCAGAGGCGCCTTGAAAAAAAGTGGTTTTGCGGTGAATATTATAACTCGTTACCGGATCATCCGAAACAAAAAAATTGATATGCAATTATTCGAACGAATCTTACAATTTTTATGTTTTTGCAAATGATTATACGAATTTCGTTTCATGTTGATCTCCAATGCTCGTTCAGTCGTACAAGTATCATTCCCGTTCCAGAATCATTCATTCTGATATTCAGCGATTTTACATCGATGCCCTAAGAAAAAAAAACCGTACTTGGATTCACTAATTCGGTATTCACGTTCTGTAAAATCATTTTTCAGTTGCTGCAACGAACTTTAGGGTTTTTTTTTAATTTTCCCGATCCAGTGAACTGAAATGTATTTCTAGTATACAAATACGAGCTTGATCAGTGGATGAACGTGAATGTAGTCAAACAAACGATATTTTTTTCTCCTTTCCAATGGCGGAAACATCAGAATTGTAATTACGAAATTTCCCTTGAGGTACATCAATGACCCGGGACGACCTTACCGGGAAGTGAGGGAACTGGGAAAGGAAAGACCTCGCGGTATTTGTCATAAACATGACCCGCATTTCGTTCACGAACCATTCCTCGTAGGTCCTTCGAGTCTGTCACGTACTCGCTATACTCACCTCGACGACTAATCGATTGTCCCTCCCAGTAAAAAATCTACTGTATACCACATTATATACCGATATGTGTGTGTCTTATACATGCAAAAATTACCTAGGCGTGTATGTATGTAGATGCATCGAGGAATGCCACACACGTGAACGCGCGATCGATTTGGAATGTGACGGTTGTTTTATTTTTACTCTCTCTCTCTCTCTCTCTCTCTCTGTAATCTGTCGTTTGTGCGACCTTGAGCTCTCTTCTTCGGGGTTAACGGGTCGTGACCGAGAGATCGTTGAACCTTTCGGACAAAGTATTGGGTAAGCGCCAAGGTATTATCACAAACCACAATCGCGCAATCGCTTTATATCTCATTCTCCTCCCTCGCCCAGTTAACCGTGAATGTTTCAAACGACATTGGGAGAAGAAAACTGGCTTTACAAAATGGCTTAGCAAACTGAGTTAGCAAAAGGATTTACCAATCTGGCTCAGCGAAATGACTTACCTAACTGGATTAGCCGCATAACTCACCAAATTGGCTCATGAAAATGAGTAGTTTCCGTATTAGCAGAATGACTTTGTGAAACGATTTAGCGAAATGATTTAGCAAAATGATTTAAGAAAATGATTTAGGAAAATGATTTAACAAAAGGATTTAGCAAAATGATTTAGCAAACTGGTTTAATACAATCTCTTACAAAAAAATAGTCAAGAGTTACTGTAAAAGTAAGTAACATTGTCATATTCTTAGCAAAATGATTTCGGAAAATGCTTTAGCAAAATGATTTAGCAAACTGGCTTAGAAAACAGGTTCAATGCAATATTTTACACAAAAATAGTTAAGAATTACTTAAAAAGTAAGTAACATTGTCATATGCTCTCTGCCCGAGGTTATAATTCATTAAGGTAGTAGTCTGGTAACTTAAGCCGATTTTCATGTCTTTTTTGGAGGGCGTTTTTTTGTAGGAAAATAAAAATGAATCGTTTTGGATACTTAAAATGTATTTATTTACATATTAAAGATACAAAAAAAATTTGTTTGAAAAAATTTAATAGTTTATTATTATTATTATTATTATTGATCGAAGTTGGCACCTTGAAAAAAGCGCGTGGGTGGCCCCGGTGATTTTGGCTGTTGATGTTATCTGAAATAAAAAATTCTTGATAATTCTTAATTTATAGACATGTCATTATGGTCGGAACTACTGACGTTAAATTTCATGGATAAATAACAAAATGGCGGAGTTTAGAAAAAAAAGTCCTTTTATTTTAGCAAAGAAGGGGTTGTGAAATAAAAAGTTAGGGGTGAAAAAATTTCTCGGTAGTTCCAACGAGAACTATAAGTGTGTAGAGTGACCTGTTAAAATTTGAAAGCAATCGGTTCGGTAGAAAAAAAGTTAGGACCCGGGCTGCGAACTTCGATCAATAATAATAATAATAATAATAAACTATGAAATTTTTTCAAAAAAATTTTTTTTTGTATCTTTAATATGTAAACAAAAATATCCTAAATATCCAAAACGATTCATTTTCATTTTCCTACAAAAAAATGCCCTCCAAAAAAGACATGAAAATCGGCTTAAGTTACCAGACTACTACCTTAACGCTTGCCGAAAAGCGTGAAATGCTATTAGGAACAAGAACTACGCTTGTGGCGTGTACAATATCGATGGTTTAACCGTTAACTGGGAGTAGCGAGTGCGTGTAATCACGAGGTTAATGCCGTTCTGGACTTGAACCATTGATATGTGCGATCAATGTATGGACAGTGCGGGAAAGGGCTCGTACAGGAATCATCGGCGTTAGAGCTTCGGGATTAGCCTGATGGCTTACACGAAATTTCCATTAACGCGGGAAAGCCCTTCCCCGTAGCGCCAACTATGCCAATCTGATTGTGAGATTGCATTCAGTATACGCGTATGGTGTATACACAAACGTTCAAAATTCTCGAGCGGTGACGTGATCAGCGCTTGGTTCAATGACAATTATTCTGCGATATGCGTCAGTTCCCAGCTCCCAATTAGATTCCCATTGACATCTACTCCAGATCTAAATCAATCACCAAGTCGACTTTCCTTTCTCCAATTATCGAAAGAGCTAATAATTGTCTCCGTCTTCACTGAAAACGTGGTAAGAAGATAAAGAAGGAAAATGGCACTGAAATAGTCACTAACGAGCACAAAAATTGGACATTTCATTTCACGACAATCTCCCTCCTACGTAATATACTCTTTTGTTCTCCCTCAACGTTGACAGACGTACGTTACGTGTTCGACTCAATTATCGCTTGTCTGCGTAGGATTCCGAGAGTTAGTATTTTGCAGAAAACGTTATATCCAGATGGTTAATCGTTTCGCTTGTTTTTTCTCTCTCCGCTATGTCCTTAATGACGATCTCCATTGCATTTCATGGTATTCTCGATTTTTCCTCTCAACTAGAAGATTGTTTCAAGAAAAATTCTCTAGCGAAAAAGTTGAAGCTTTTTGTCGTACCTGCGAGTACAAGAAATAGCCTCTTCTCATCCTCGTTGTTTCTTCGATAGAAACTTCCTCGAGAAAATAAGATGAGATGGTTTTGTTGATCTTTGGAACTCTAGTTTCTTCTGTTTTATCCGCCAGCGAATTGCCATTTGAGTACACCATAAACATACGTGACTCTTGGGTCGTAGAGTACGACGAGGTATAAGAGAAAAAAAAGGTGCATAAGAATGAGAAAAGAATGGGAATAATATGCGTTTAGGCATTAGTCGGAGAAAATGCTTTTTCCAATATCGATATCTTCGGCCTCGGTGGTACATGTAATGGACGAGACAAACTTTTACCTCTCGTTCGCTCTGAAGAATTCCGTGTCTCGCGGCTGTTCGTAAAAATGAGAAAAGCCCGTCTTCTTCCTCGTTTCGCGATGCAATTCGGTGCTTTCTCGTGTTCCAAACGGTCGGAGATGGAGTTTCATTCGCGTTGAACTCGAGTTTTTTTTTTCCGGACATTCTCACGGTAACTGCGACATGGATTTACTTCGGGGAAATTTCGTCGTCTCTTTTCCTGTTCGTTCTCTACTTCACGTCCGTTGTACTCCGGTTGTCGTTTATATATAACATATAACTGTATTGCTGAATACTTATATGTGTATATATGGCTTCGAAAGATATTTCTATGCACTGACGATTCCTGCTCTGCATATTATTCAGATTCACTCTCTTCATCATTCCCATTCCCCGCCTCATTTTCCAACAACTTCAGTAATGTGGCATTGTAATATCCATCTCTTGGTTGTTTTCTTGGATTCTGGAGAAAGAAAGAGAGAGAGAGATTCCTCTTCATCGGGAAGGAAGTTTCTACAATTTTCTCGCTCACTATACGAAGGAACGAAACTTATTTTGTGTCAGCGATCCAGAAACTCTAAGAATAATAATTTGAAGTACACGTTGGAAAAATATTCCCAGCGTTTCCGGTCGCGTGTCTTTTTATTTCTCACTTTTCTCTCATGTTTTTTTACAAGCATACGCACCTACGATATATATTGTCGAGCTGAAGCAAGTCGAGGTTTAACAAGCTCTGTTGCCGCAGAGGTTTTTAATCTATGTAGGCCAGACGAGCGTGCACACACACACACCCACACGTTCAAACATAACAAGGTGGCAATAGTCATTACGTAGTCGCGTATGTTCCCCATGCTCTTATCGCACAGCAGTTTGTGAATATGCAACATGTGTTGTACGACCATCGGAAGCCCGTATGACTGTGAGTTTGGCCTACGATGATGTTTGACGACGTTCAACGACGACGACGACGAATATGAAACGGTATATCACCTTCTTCACCAAGGTCTCGTGTTTCCCCACAATTTTGTCAGTTAACTCCCATTTACTTTGTTGTTTTTTTTTTCGTAATACAAATTCACAGCGATTCTGACTGTACTGATGAAAACGTAGTTCAGTCGGTTCTGGATGATCCTTAAGATCAGTAGGGAGAATAACTCGATTCATTCACCGATCTGTAAAAAGTTATCGCGAATTTAAATTGAGAAAAAGGTTTCACCAATAGCCAAGCGTTCTTTCCGTTTGGAACTAAAGAATAAAAAAGGATTATTTTTCTAGAAATTACGAATCCTGATCCTTTGAGAATTCTGAACATTGTGAAAGAATACTTTCGTCACCAACTTTTCGGAATCTTCGTTTATCTTCGTCCCCATTGAATCCTTTGGCATTGCTGTATCAACTCTACGCCTTCTCGGTCTCTCACACCCTCGTTCTTTCGTTCTTCGTATTAACTCGATTATCGATCGGTTATTAGCTTTTATTAGACGGAAGTGTCGAACGGGTTTTTGCCTTTCTCGAAGGGTTGCGTTCGGTCTGTTGGAGAATGTCGTCACGACGAACGACGTCGAGGGAAGTTCTTTGCGGGGGGTCGTGTTAACTTGAGTGAAAAGCTCCGAGAGGTCTCTCTCGTTACGTCCCCTAGCACAGCGAACACTCGACTAGCTTACGTTGGAAAATCCCGTACGATCTGGAACACTACGAATAAACCGGACTAATACAAACTGCCGGAACGTGGAAAAATTGTGGCATTGTGACTTTGGTCAACGGAGGATGTGGATTGAAACGATGAGAGTCCCGTTCCTCATATAATCGTCGTCACGTGAAACGAAACGTTGACTGTTGGGAATACCCTTTGATAAAGAAATTGTTAAAACGCGAGGAACAAAAATTGTGGACGAAAAGTTAATGACAAAGTTCGATGAATAGTGGAGAGTCTGGATAAAGACAAGCTTTAATTACGAAATTACGAATTACGAAAAAAAAAAATGTTTAATGAACAAACTGAGGAACCAAACGAAACACTCTGGATTTAAATGAAACCAATAAATTTGACCACAAAATCGGAAAATTTTGATAAAACGCTGTTCGCGTAATAAAGTACAATAAAAAAGAATTCTGACCTGATAGATTGATACCTCGTTGAAAGAACGCTACATCCACGCATAAGTTACATTCAATTTGGGCTGCTCCCAGATAGTAACTTAGCCACGAGTCCAATTTGTGGTTGCCCACAATTTAGTCTCTCCCTCTCTCTCTCTCTCTATTCAACGATCACGAATCCTACGAGTGAGCAAATTCACGATAAGCACCGTGGATATCGCGTGGAAGTGACGACCCTGTAAAGAGCTCGATATATAAATAGTGAACGTGTTAGGCCGGATGCGAGCACTCGGAAAAGAGATAAAGTCGTCGTTTCAAGCGGGTACTCGAAGCTTTTCAGCGCTGGTAGATTGTGGTCAGTGAGTGTTTGACGAATCGGGTGTAAACTTGTCGATCATGCTCACTCTCGACGCTCAGTGACAGAGTTTATTTTCCACAAAAGCGAAAAAAAAAATAAACCAGATATCGAAATCAGAGTAGTTGAAGAGGCGAAAGAAAAACAAGATTTCTCGGAGAGGAAGAAAAAGTGATGTAAAAAAACTGGCAAGAAACGTTTGCTCCAAAGTTCTTCAGGATTAGAAGCGAAGTCTAGTGAAGTTGGTCTCTCAACGGCGGCAGGAGAGTTTGAGTTTCTCTTAACCACGAGTTTCAGTGAGATTCACATATACATATATCTAGTGAAAGTTTATAACCGGGTGAAAAAAAAAAAACGAATCGACCGTTCCTATTACTCGTGAGATGGAGACTCGTGAGAAATCGACCGAGTGGGCACTGCTGTTTCCCCTAAAAGCGGGCCTCTTTGCTATGAGATCTTCAATATCGTCGAAAAGTGTTAATCGCGAGAAGGAACGCAATGCAAAGGAAAAAATAACGCCACAGTCGCACTTTCGTAATCGTATTAGACGCGGCTCGTCGTTGTCCGATCTTGACAAACTTCACGCGAAAGTTCCGTTGCCCGATGTCGTTAGATCAACGGAAAAATGTTGTTCGGGATCTTTGCCACATTCGCCGGCATTTTCACGAACGAATCTTCAATTAGCGAGCAGTCAAGTACGCGGTAGTATCGGTGATCTTATGAATTTGAAGAAATACGGTGGCTCGAATTGGAGCGTGAGAAGCGAAACGATGATTGCAAAAATTGTACCGCTGAGTACGGTCACGCCGAAACAGAGTCCACCGGTTGAGAAGGACTACGATGAAATTTCCAAGGATATGGAAGATTTCGATATTACGGAAGTTGATCTTGGCACTTGCGGACCATTGACGTGCGCCGAAAGAACTCAGAGACTCAGCAGACTCATTAAGAAACAGCGACGTAACAAGGTCTTGGGTACGGGGGAATTAACGATGGAAATCGTAAGTTTTAAGGATCGTTGAGGATTTTCTGTCTGAGGATACTTCACTGTGGATTCGCAAGTCAAAAATGAGATGCAACAAGAATTTTTAGTAGATCGGTGTACGATAACAATTAAAAGAAAATTAAGGATATTGCACATGAATTAGAAACAACTCATTAAAATTAAATTAAGGATATTGCTCATGAATTAGAAACAATTTCAAATGGCCATAAGTCGGCTCCCGTTCCATTGAGTTCGGGACTTAACCAGTGTTTTCAAAACGCCGCCAGCAGACTTAGAGTATGCATTTTGGATCATCCCGATATCTCAATAATTGTAGATATGAGAGCAGTCTGAAAATAGGCAAATATAGCAAAGGTCATTTTTGTGAGCAAAAATTTTTTACTTTCAAATTCCATTTTAGGACGCTATATCGATGTACTCTGACTCGCTGATCACTAATTCAGTAGCCATTTCTTCAGTTGCACATACTTCAAACCTTCACTTTAAGCTATAACAATTCGAAAAAAAATGAATAAATTAGTTGAATAAGACAATGGTGCAAAAAATGGTCAGGCAATTTTTTGATTTTCTTATCCAATGCATTTGCTGATTTTTCTTCAAACATTTACGAATGTTTTAAAGAGCTTTTCTCTTATTTTCCAAATGTGTGACAACTAACCGACCATTTTCCCTAAAGAGTTATAGCAAATCATGAATAATTGTAACACAACGTGCTAGCTCTCTCGCCCTCTCGTAATCTCAGCTGTGCCTCGTCTCGTTATTCCTCCCGTCTCGTTTCCGGTAACCGAAACATGATAATAAAAAATGAAGGAACGTGCGTTCGCAAAAGCGACGTGTCGTTCGAAACTCTCGTTCGTAGAACCGTGATATGTAATAGCATTGGAAAATATGCACGGTGTCGTTCGTGAAACGATAAAGACTTTAACGTTGTGAAATATAACCGCATAAATATCCCTCCTAACCGATGACTCCATAACGCATAACGATACATTATCGAATATGTCGTCTTATCGAACTTGCATAAAAATTCATCCTGCGTATCGTCGTACGTAATATGTCGACGTAACCAGTAAACTGATGTGGGATTACGTCTTTTTTACTTTTACGATGACGTTGAAATTACGTTCTGGCGAAAAAAAAATTGAATTTGTTTAATTATAGAAAACTCACTCCTTAAATGAACGGGAGCATATATTCGTACAGAAATCTCACAATTTAGTTATAATAGGCTCAAGAGGCGATAAAATTAAGGTCGGGTTCAATTTTTCTGAAAAAAAAATTGTTTCTCACATTCCAAGCTCGTGTCCTGTTTTTTTTTTGATTTTTTGAGGATACTGACAGGACTCTCTATTATGTTAAAAAAATATAAACCAAAGTACTTCAAAAAGGAACCTTGATGAACGCCCAAACAGAATATGGTCGTTCTGATCGGCGTTGACCAAGGTTCCTTTACTAAATATTTTGGTTTATATATTTTTTTATATATTAGAGAGTCCTATCAGTCTCCTCGAATAATCAAATAATAGGACACGAGCCTTGGAATGCGAGAAATAATTTTTTTTCTAACAAAACCGAGCCGGAGCTTCATTTTGTCGCCTCTTAAGCCTATTAACGGGCTAAATCATATCATTTTTGTACGAATATATACTCCCTTATAATTCAGGAGTAAGTTTTCTCTAGTTAACCAAATAAAATTTTTTTTTTTCGTCAGAACATTCGTAACTTCAACGGCACGTATATAGGGAGGTGTTCCACGCTAAATCGCAGGACGTTTGAGCCTCATTTGCTAAATTTTGATTCTTTATTTTGTTTTTCATATCACTTATTTAAAAGAAATAACAAAAAAAAAACTTAATGCTTCATAGAATTAGAAAAATTCTGAGAAAAATCGCACTTCATGAGGCTTTCAGAAGTAAGTTGAGTTGCCGTAGAATGTCTCGTATGCCGATATACATGATAAAATTTAATCCACGTTCGATAAAAAGACATATTATTTACTATATACAGTGAAGGAAATATCATTATCATTTAATCGAATCGAAGGAAGAATTTTCCTTCGAAGGATATCCTATAGCATGAAGCGGGAGGAATGTTGATGAAGTACTTTCTATCATACAGGAGGTAGGAAAGTGATAAATGCTCGTGGTAAAATTGTTACCACGTGATCTACTTGTACTCGAGACACTTTCAGTCACTATACATCGGTATGCTCTTTCAGATAAATGAAATTAGAAAATGTATGTGTGTGTGTGTGTGTGCGTGCGAGGAAAGGAAAGGGGGTGAAAGGGCTGTCCTTTGCTTCGGAACTTCACATGCGATCAGATTGCCGATGGAGAAAGTAAATGGGCGAAGGAAAAGTGGATTCTTGCAGAGAAAGAGAGAGAGGAAAATGGTATGGGTATCGGGGAAGGGAAGAAAGAGTATTAGGGGTTGAAAGTCGTTTCAAAGTGATTCGGCCTTGAAATCGTTAACATCCAAAATAAGGTTGTTGAGAAAAGTTTTGTTGGAGAACGGTATTTTTTTTCTCATTTTATATGTACACATATATACCTTCGTCAGCCTACCCTTCTTTTTCCACCGCTTGATAATGTCTTTTTTTCCGCATCAACTCCTCCGAGGCTGTATATCGTTAGTGAACAATCCACGTAGACGAGTTCCCCAGTTTCTCATTATATCCCTTCGGTTTCTCCTCTTTAGAAAAAAAAAAAAAAAAAAAATTGACTCTTCCCTCGAACATTTTCGATTGAAACTCCTCCCATCGATGGTAGTACGCTAAATTCAATTTTATCGACTATGCACTGATGGATCTAAATCGTGCTTGCAATTCCTAAGTAGTTCTTCCGTTAGCCAGGACCACCCGTGTGTGCCATACGAGATTGAATTTAAAAAATATGTTTTTTTTTTCGGTGGAATAATTATTGAATTACAAAGAAAAAATTGTTTTCGAGTCAAAAACCGTAATTTCTAATAATCTATTAGGAATTTTCAATTATAGGTAAATTCACAAAAGTCTCACGAATTTTTTTAACATTTACGATTTTTTTTGTCTTTCGTCACTTGTCTGCACAGAAAAAAATCACGATGCCTTATATATTGTGATAGTCTCTTTTTCATTAAATTTATGCATAAATAATGGTTTGTTTGCCCGCCCCAAGCTTGTAAAAGGAATTAAAATGTATTCAAATTTATGAGAATAATTATAAATATAGATTCACGATCAATCATTATTAATTAGTCGTTATTTCGAATTTATAATTAATGAAAATGATTAATGATCAAATAATCGATTATTCATGATTGTCATATCGTCAATTTGACAATTCTTCTGCTTTAGTTAATTTTCATTCTCAGTTTCATTCTCGATACTTCGAATAATAATACAAATTCGTAAGATCGATCTTAGGCATTGCAACGAGACTGTTCACGAATTTATAGATACAGTTGGACGAATCAATCCGATTCGTTGGTTGATTGATCTTGAAACGTACGATAGTGCAGTAGAGTGCCCCGAGGACACTTACTAAATATAAAATATTCATGATCTTGGCGGTGCCCTCTGTCTATAGGAACGTCGTTACCATTTGGTGAGTGCAATTTGATGCTGGAACTCAAACCGTTCACATCCCACCGAATTCTACTGGCTCTATCTCTCTTGCTTGTTCTTTTTTACCGTTAGCTACTTCGTTCGAGTTCAATATCCAAGAGGGAAATTGCTTTCACTCGGACATCCCGAAGATCGGATGAAAATATCTATTTTTATGTATCAAAATGACGAGAAAAAATTGTTTAAAAATGGTAACATTTTAAATAAATGACAATGAATATACATTTTTCATGTTTCGAGATATGTAAACGTTGCTGAATGCCAAACGGCATATAAATCTGGGTAAACAGTCGGAAAAGTCTAACATCTGTCGCTCTTACTACCCTCTGTCTCTCTCTCTCTCTCTCTCTCTAACATGTGGATAAAGTTCAATAATGTTATCCAGGTCCGCACTCTCTTGTGACACGATTTCATTATCGAGATAACTCACTCGCAAAAAAAAAAACGCGTACAAAAAATCCTTTTCGTTCGAGGTCAATGAGATTAAACGGTAAATTGAAGATTTTACGATCAAATTTCCGGGGATCTACAGGATTTGTGCTCGTAGGAGTTTTATGACTTTTAAACCCTTAAAACTACATGTTTTTTTTACGGTTAAAACATTGACCACAGTTTATGAACTACGAAAAAAACTATTAAGAAGAATGAAGCTTAAAAAAATCTTATGTACGCTACAGCGCATTATATCAGTAATTAGGAAGGAAAAAAAAAATTTTCCTTAAAGGTACAAAATTTACATAAAAAAAATCGTTATAAAATATTCATAGATAAAAAAAAAATTCCCATAAAATTACACGGATAATCTACGTTGGCAACTGGAGAAGGAATTATTTCTTATGAACAAACGGAAAAAGTTGTAAATAAAACATGTAGAGGGTTGAAAAAAAATGATGTCGAATAAAATAGAAATAATGATTTAGGGCGCGACGGAGGAGATCTAGTTTTGAATATCGACATTCAACGTTACCGGTGCTCGTCTATCGGCGGGAAATAATACAGAGGAATATTTTGTACCCGACTTAACCCTTTCCTCTTCTGATCGCAACACACAAAACTGTATAGTAACAGTAACGGGCGAGGGGGGTGAAATCGTGCAACTGGAGGGATTTATAGTACCGGCATAGCAGAGTTTACCTGCTACGAACCGATAAAGCGTCGAAATATATTGCGAAACGGGCCGGGGGAGGGAAAAAAAACCCGGAACGTCGCCGCGTATACTTGCTATACAACGTTCGAGTAAAGTTGCAACCGTCCACAAAACTATATATTACATAGATATGGGACATTTCACGTTAAACCGAAGGGGGCTCACATTCATTCACTTTTTTCTTTTTTTTTTTAGCACGTTATAATTGTACGAAGTGTCTTCATTCGTTGTATCGTCAATTTTTCTCTTGCGCAATAATGTTCAAAAAATCCGATAATGTCCAATGAAATGAATTTAACACTTTCGTTGATAGGCGAACGAATGAATTTTTCGAAAAATTGTGAAAATGGCTCCGTAATATTCTTTTTCTATTGTCCTACAAACATAGAGAGAAAAGGAAAGAAAAAAATGGTGAGAATCATGATTGATTTTACCTCGATTGCCCCATACTTATATGCGGTAGTTTTGTTCGTAACTTTCAACTTTCTCTGTACACCGTCACATACATACAAAAATTGTGTTTGTGTGTGTCTTTACGATATAAAGTATGGTTTACGAGGTCGAGACGAGGAAGGAGGCCGGATTTCGATTTTCGCTCAGATGTCTCAGGATAATAAATAAAACAGATCTCGGCTCTTTGTCATATTTTCTTTTTTTTCTTACTACTCGAACAATTCCTTCGATATAGTGGACAAGAAATTGAAATGAAAACACTCGAAGTAAAAAAGCTGTTGGCAAAGTTCAATTTTTCTTTTTATCCCTCAATTTTCATTATTATTAATTGATTAATACTATACTTTCCAATGGAATTTCACAATATATTTTGCATCCTCTCAAAATGCTTAAATCTCATCAATTCTCAGTAATTGAACAATTCCTTCAATATATTGGATAAGAAATTGAAATGAAAACGCTCGAAATAAAAAACCAATTGGCAAACTTCAGTTATCCTTTTTAACCCCCAAGTTTTCTTTATTATAAATAATTTATTAACACTACACTTTTCAATCTAATTTCAAAATTTATTTTACATCCCCTTAAAATAATTAACTTATTATTTAAATTCGATAAACTGCATTTCTCAGTCCGCTTTCACGTGAATTACTTCGCATTCGTTGAAAAAATTCGAAATAATTCAGTAATTAAAAAAAACACCAGTTTCTTCCTCCCTCGATCTTACATTGATTTACCACGATCTTGATAAATGTTTGTTCGCTATTTACAAACGATTTTTCTATCCATTCACGTTGAGAGTTGGTTAGAATTCAGGATTAGAGAAATGGATCGTTTTTTTGTTAAACCCGACTGGTGAGTCTTTATACGTAGAAAATCTTTCTCTCCGTTGCATCCGTGTATATAGTGACCACTGCACCTGGTTAAAGCTTCAGTTCCTTAAAGTTGCGAACGCTGTTGTACATCCTCGTGTGTCCGGTTCTGTATATGAACACGCTGTGCGAGGCCGAATTAAAGGGGATTTATTCTTTGAGGATGTGCACTATCTGTAACGACTACTCGCAAACAAAATGGCGGAATTGAAACGATTTAAGAGGCACAGCGATGTGAGTTAGGTTTTTTACTTTTTTTTTCGCTGTTGATTTATATATATATCGAAAATAAAGTACGATCGTCTTGTCCTTCGGAGGGGTAGCAGAGGGACGTGCTTCTCGAAGGATTGGCCGTGTCTCGTGAACCGACGGAAATTTCGCTCGTGCAAGTTTACTTTTATCCTCTCGCCTCTCTCTCTCTCTCTCTCACTCCATGTCTCTCCCCCTCTATTTTCCTCGTCGTTCATTTTCCTCTCTTTTTATTTTCCTCTTTCGCTCGCGAGCTTCTTCATCGCCACGAGAGTAGACCCAGAGCCCGGCAAACGAGCTCCTTTAACTTTATTTTTCTCTCTTATTTCAAGCCAACCCATCCTCAGCATCTTTTTCCTGTCGCGCTCCTTTTTTTTTCTTCTTCGTCTTCTTTACTAGACTCCGGTCTTGGACGGAAGAGCACTTTGGCGCTAGAGAGGCCCAAAGGCTCCTTATTCACTCTGGAGGATCGATCTAAGGATATATCAACTATACATATAAAGATAATATGTTTACATCGATTTGAGTGGTTCTCGCGTATTGGTAAAACCGCAAAGACACCACAATTGCACCAATATCACTGCAATTTATATTTATTCCTCTTACTGTCGTTAATTTCAATGAGATCCACATTTTTTTTTCAACAGTTTTATCTATACGTTTTCCACGCGGATATGTTATTTTCATTCGCGATGTTTTTTGTCGCTTTTTTCGTTGGTCAATCTCTCTGGTAATTGTAAAATTCAATCTTCTCGTGAACTCCATTTTTTTTTTTGCAAAGCTCCATTGCAATATTTGATTACTCGAAAATTCCAGTGGCGCGAATATTTCGAAAGATTTGCCAAAGAACAGGGGTGGAAAATATCGTTTGTGAAAGTTGACGCGCTAGTTTTGCGGGCAAATATTCGGCTTTCGAGATTTCACCGAGAGTAGGAGCAATTCGTTCTTATACAGATTCTCTCGTGACTGGCATATAGATAACGGGGAGTCTCGTATATATAGGCACGGTCGAGAGAACTCGCGGAATCCACCTTGGGGAATCCTCGGTATTTCTTTAATAACATACGCGCTCGCTCTCGCAAGCTCTCGAGAAGGCTCCGCAAGGCGTAAATTCCTCGTGCGTTTACGAGCGAGAGTTGTGTCGGTTATCTACCAAATCTCTCTCTCTCTCTCTCTCTCCCTGTCTCTATCTTTCACTCACTCTCACCGAATCGTGAAATGCAAATTTGTACTATCTTGGAAAATGTATATATGCATATATATTGTTGCTTCACAACCGCGGAAAGTTCAGGCTAATGGATATTATCTCAACTCTGATTGCATCATTGTTATTGTTATTGCTGAATTACGAGCGGTATTCCAATTGTCATATAATCAAATTTAGAAAAGAAATCGGGATGGATTTGTTTCCTTCGGAATGTGATTGTAGGGTGCAGATAAATGAATAATTTATAATTCGACAACGATTTTAGCTATGGGGTTGAAATTCTTGTATTATGCATTTGAAAACTATATGAAACATTGGAATCAAAGGATAATTATTAACTTATAGTGTTCTATAAAATTTATTTTGTTCGAAATGTATGCCATTTTATTTTGCGATTTAAAAAACTCTCGAACTTGTGAAATGCAAATTTGTACTATCTTGGAAAACGTATATATGTCTGTATATTGTTGCCTCACAACCGCGGAAAGTTCAAGCTAATGGATTAAAGCCAGTAACAGAACGACACAATATTATCTCAACTCTGATTGCATCATTGTTATTGTTATTGCTGAATTACGAACGGTATTCGAATTGTCAGATAATTAAATTGAGAAAAGAAATCGGGATGGATTTGTTTCTTTCGGAATGTGATTGTTAGGGTGCAGATAAATGAATAATTTATAATTCGACAATGATTTTAGTTATGGGGCTGAAATTCTTGCATTATGCATCTGAAAACTTTATGAAAGATCGGAAGCAAAGGATAATTACACATTAATTTACTGTGTTCTATAACATTCATTTTCGTCGAAATGTATACCATTTTATTTTGCGATTTTCGAAACACTCACAAACGAACGACGACGTCACTTTCCTTTTTGCCCCGGTTGACTTATCGTTGGTCCATAAAAACGAAAAGGTTCTTAAAAATATATCACAGTCCAATAAAAATTTTTTTATCACTGGCAATTTTATTTATGAAGCCTAACTGTAACACCTTTGAACGGACGATATATATGGGGATAATAATAAGAGGCACTAAAATCGCTTGTTATATCGTCGTAGTTTCGGTGGATTTTTGGTTTTCCTTACTCCCGCGAGATTCCCTCGGTTCTCTCTACCCTCCCCCATGAGCCTATATCTAAGATAGCGAGTAAAGTCAAGCCCTTGGGCGTTCAATGTACCAAACGTTATGCGACTTTGGTACGTTGCCAAACACCGGGACCATCTGACCGTGTCGTGAATTTTCCTGCCGATAGATACCAACGACTTTACTTCTCTTTTATTTAGCTCGTTAAGAAAAGAAAGAAATAAAGATTAATGATAACAAACATAATAAATTCCGCCGTGAATTTATGAAGATTGAACGTATAAAAAAACAAATTTATCTTTTATGATAAAATTTATTTTACCAAGTTGCAAATTGCCAATGATTGTCATCCGAATTATTTGAAAAAATCAAATAACGTTATATTTAATAAAAAATGTAAACTAAATCGATTCCTGGTGAATAACGATAATCATTTCTTTTGAGATGATCACAGCAACAGTATATAGAATACATTTACATCACCCCAGTTCTTTTTTTTCTTCTTTACCGTCTGCGACGAAAAGCTTCGGTAATGCGACGACCCAGTTTCCTTCTCTCGCGTATATCTCGAGAACGTGAAAGACTTCGGAATCGAACACTCGACGATTTTTCTTTCTACCTTTCTCTCTCTCTCTCTCTCTTTCTCGCGCTTCGCCACGATTTCATCTTCTCCTCATTCGCGAAACTCTCCTTTTTCACCTTACAAAGGGTACGTGGGTTCCGTGACGTTGCTCACTTTCTACTTGAAATTAAAAAATGCCTTCGATCACGTGTCAGCTGTGGCGAACCGATATTCTCGTTGGCTTGGACCTCAACAATGCACACATGTAGAGACTGTCATTTTGATGCACGAAGCGTCCGGGAGATGGAAAAAAAAACAAACAAAAATAATAAATACTATACTCAATATTTTGAGATTAAAATTGGAAGCGTGCGAGGAAAGTTCAAGGAGCAATAGGGGAAAAAAGAGAACAGCAACAAAAAAACACGAACGGACGTGGGTATGTTGTTGCGAGGGATAGGGAGCATAAATTGTGGTGAAAGATCGTCGACAGACAGAGCAATAAATATTGTAAGACAGTGCTGAAAAAGATAGCCATGTTTTTTTGGGGAGTCACCGACTAAGGGATAACAAAATTAAGGAGGGTCCGGTAGAATTGAATGTTTTTTTCTTCTTCCAATGTTATAGGTTTACCGGATATTGGAGAAATTTTATTTAATATTTCAGTGGTGAAACTGAATTACCTCGAGAAATAGTGAAAATTCCATGATTCCGCGTTTCAGTATTTATGCTTCACCTTAGATGAAGCCTTATTTTCGTCATATTGTTTTTTTATACCAGATGCAATACAACTTAAGGAGACGAGAAAACCGTACAAATTGAAACTCGTCTATTGCTTCATCATTTCATTTGACATTTATAAAATAAACCAAACTTTTCGATTGAGAAAAATATGCAATTTGAAATTTTTATCTTTTATTAATTTCTATCATTTTAAAATTCTCCCCCTTCATCAAAGCATATTTTTTCTCAATTCTCATTTATTCTGAACCAATTTATTTTCACTTAATTGGATTATATTTTATCGTAAAACTTATTTGTTCGTAAAAAGCGAGTACATGAGCCTTCTCGTGTGAGTTTAAATAAATGACATGAACGCGTAATTCAGTTGTGCGTTGCTGTCAAAGACATATACGGAAAATTATTACGCAAACTTATATGAGGCAGACGGGGGATGTTCATGCCCGTAATAATTATTATTTTCAATTAACCGCGTTTAGATGTTTGGTCATGCGTATACGCCCAGAGATATATGCGGGTACGATGAGGAAAACGTTTTAATTATTCCGTAAGCTTTCATGAATAAATATGAGACGGGAATGACAGCCCCAAGGCTTGGGCAAGATACGCAAGAGAGACGACAGCGGAAAATGGTTTTTCGTTGGGGTAACCGCGAAATACATATATTCAACGTTGCGCTTATGGTGTCTATTGTAAAACGCTGTATCTTCCGCCATCAGAAGAGCATCAACGTACACGAGAATGCTGCCCGAGATAATATTTTTGTATTTTTAACAAACATTAATGCGACACGACATTTTTTTCATTCTCATTATTTCTGTTACAGGTGAGTAAAAAAATATTTTCGATTGTCAGACTTGTTGCTGAGCGAACCCATGCTGTCCGGTGAGTCCTTTTATTATTCATTATGTATCAATGCTTTGCCTCGATAAAAGTATAACTTTTTTTTTTTATTTAACACGAAATTACGAAACATAGATTTTAATGATGTTATTTTTTCATCGTTAATTAGAAAATATTCGTTATAAGAGAAAAATTAGCAAAGGTCTACGTCAGATCTCACGTTCGCTCGCCCGAATAAGTCGTTCGAAAGAAAAATGACTTATTGACAATTAATCGATTACCAATAATTAGTCCGTAACTAAGAGCTTAAATTTCTTTTCAGCTTATAGTTAAAAATAATTCCATAGACTAATTAAAATAAAAATAGTTCTAATAGTCATCAAACTTCATGATTTAAATTGTTTCGTTTTTATGACACGAAACAATCGTCATTTATTATTTATCAATATATAAACGTGAATAAAAGCCTCTCGTGTGTTCATCATTCCCCCGAAAATTTTGAAGTTCAAAATTCCCAGTACACGAGTTACAACTTATCGCTCGTCTTTGCTTCAACTTGTTTCTTATCACGATAACTTGTCAAGAAACCATTTCGTCGTTCGTCGAAATATATAAAGTCCTTTTTATCGTTTCATGCGTGACAACCTGTTTTTTTCTTTTGATATTTATACGCACGAAATGTGTTTAGACGCGTTCGATAGCGAGAAGATCGCGTTCTCACGGTAAATTGGGGCGTTATTTATACTCGCTATAGGTATTCTACAAACATTTTTCCAATATTTATACATAATTTGGTTACTTTATTACACACCTAGTGATGCAATAGCCATTTACTATTGTTTTTCTTCACATTTTTATTTGTAATATTTTTGAAGGTGTAATTTTGTTCAATATCGAGCCGTTTCGCTCGACGTACGAAACGAACATTTTGAGCATTCGTTCAAAGTCGTCATCTTCTTTCCCCCGTAGTAAAAAATATTCGTAAAAAATTCAGAACGATGTGCATTTCTGCAGACCACTGGTCAATAAACTAAGACGTGAATAAAGGAATTTTACCTTTTATATGTTATATCTAGAACCGCCGTTTTCTTTATATATCTTTAGACAGGGTGTTTGACCAGTGCGCGACTCGTACTACTTCCGCGCAGACAAACAACACGTCACAAAGGGTATTGGAGTGTGGCACTCCACGAGGCTTGGTTAAATATTCATAAGACGTTTCGCAATATGCTGACTTTTACGCGCAATGTCGTCAACACACGATATTATATTTCTATTCCGCACTTTTTTTTATTATTCTTTTCCCTTTTCCACTATGCATCTCTCGCTTTTCTAGAGATCTAGTTCGTACATATAATAACCCGTATAGTACACAGTCGACACCCTCCGGAATTTCGACGGTTTATCACCGTTGCGCTCTTTCCATAGGAGCCAAACGGTCGGCCTAGGGGGTATAAGCGCGTATAATTCATGGATTATTCGCCCGCGGGACACGTGACGCGAATGATAACTATATACGAGGTCTGTTAAAAAAGTATCGCGAATTTTGAATTTCCGCGGGCTACGTATATTCGATTTTCGATTTTTCGATGAAAAAATCGGCCATTTTGAATGTTTAGTTAATTGTTGACAGCTGTTTTGGTTAGACGTGTTTTGGCTTGTCTTCGATTTTTGCCTATTCCAAAAAATGTATCAAAGAATCTTTATCAAATTTTGTGTGAAAAACAAAATTAAGTGCACAGACGCATTCCGAATGTTGACTGTGGCATATGGTGAAGCTACCTTGGACCAAAGCAACGATTATCCGTGGTACAAAATGTTCTCAGAGGGCCGAGAATATGCGAACAACGAAATGCGTTCAAAACGCCCGAGCACATCAACAACGGACGAAAACATTGATAAAGTGAAGAAAATAATATTGGCCAATCGTCGAATCACCGTTAGAAAAATTGCTGAGGAACTAAACATATCGATTGGCTCGTGCTATTCGATTTTTACCAATGATTTGGGCATGAGACGGGTCGCCGCGAAATTCGTGCCGAAATTGCTCAATTTCGAACAAAAACAGTGTCGCGTTAACATTGCTAAGGAGCTGTTGGACTCGGTCCGCGACGACCCAAATTTGCTCCAGAGGGTCATAACTGGTGACGAATCAAGGGTTTATGGTTATGACGTGGAAACCAAAGCTCAATCATCGCAATGGAAGCTGATTTTTTGGAATAGGCAAAAATCGAAGAGAAGCCAAAACACGTCTAACCAAAACAGCTGTCAACAATTAACTAAACATTCAAAATGGCCGATTTTTTCAGCATAAGTGAGAGACATAAGTACCAACCTAACGCCACAAAAAAATCGAAAATCGAATCTGCGTAGCCCGCGGAAATTCAAAATTCGCTATACTTTTTTAACAGACCTCGTACACCTACCCCTCCGTTACCCCAACTCACACTATTTTTCTTCAGGTGATATATATATATTTATCCCTCGCTCTACACCTTTTTAAACCCCTTGGCCTCTTTCCGATCGCAAAACTCTCGTGTGTGGTTATTTTATTTTTTTTAACGACCCTTATACGAGAGAATTTCGCGAGAATATTTTGATCCCCTTTTACCGAGAACGCTATAAAGGTTCTCGAATTTTGCGTGATTAATCGTCCCCCGTTGGATTTTTATAACGAATTAGAGAAATAACATTCTTCGGGGATGTTTTCCTTGAATCGTATATAAAAAAAAAATAATGGTGATTGAGCGAGTTGGTAGGAAGAAATGATAAATGTTATCGACTGCCAATCTCAAAACGATATGATCATTGTCATGAATAGCTGTTGAGATTTGCCTAACTTCGTGACTGTAATTCTCTCTGACGGACACGTTTGTGGCGGTGTTGCGAGATATTTTTTTTTTTCGTACACGCCAGATCGACAGCCCGAGAAATTCTTTGCGACGGGAATGATTAATAATATTTCCAGTTCCGATATTTATTTATTTTTTACCCTCTTTTTATCCGTCCATTTTTTTTCGTAGAAGTACTCATTTACAAACGAAATACCTTCGGCTTTCTACCGAGAAGATTCGGGAAAAGTGAAATAAAAATGAAAATCATTAAAAATGACGGTGCGTCCGGATAATTAAGATTGTGAAAAAGTTGTAATGAACTTTTTTCAACAAGTTCAAAGTCGTTAGTCTTAATTACGCCGTTTTTTTAAATAAATATTAATAGTGTTTAATTATTCATGATTATTTCGTTAGAAAGTTATCGTTTAGGCGTTACAGACCAGATGTCGGAAAAATGAAATTTCATATCCTACTTTTTCGACGATAAAATCGTCATTTTTATTTATAGAAATGAGAACTTGTAGCTCGTTTTCAATCAACGCGTATTTTAATACGTCGATGACGTACTTCCGGGTATATCACAAAGACCATCGACGATATCACGAAAGCTCTCGTAAAATGTCTCTGTCGTCGATGTTCCATGGTATTACATGATGAATATTTTCTCCATTGAAAGATAGAGAGTACGGAATAGAGGGTTGAGTATATTGTAGTTCTGCATCGTTTTGAATGAAAGTGACGACGTTGGGGGCCTGCGATTGGGGATGAAGTGCAGGGGGATGACGAGCTACGTTAGAGAAACGGGGCGCTTTTGCTTTAGTGTTATGTGCCAGGCTGTACGATGCGTGAGACCAACTGCCAACTCGTGCGAGTAATATCGATATCAGCGAGAGAGAGAGAAAGAGAGCTTGCGCCCTCAATTTTCCTGACATACGAGAGACGGGAAACACGATGACGGTGATTTCGCACTCTCGTTAAATCGACAATAAAACATGTGGCTATTACGACATTTTGCCACGAGATTTCAAGATATTTTCTCTGTCGACGCATTGAGACGATACATTTTTAAATGCCTCATTCGATTATTGTCGGTCGATATGACCCAACATAGATGATTGGAAATTGATGGTAACTCGATATGCCGATTTTTTGCAATTTACAAGTGACCGAAAAATTCGGGTCACTTCACTTTCCAGACAGAACGAGAAATTCGTGCTTTCATCATTTCACGGAATTGAAAAAAAACTATTATTGATCACTTCATACATTTCGTTTTTAGAGTTGTCCTAAATTGAATTAGCTTTAAAAATGAACTCCGAAAATGATTCGTGAAATAAGTATATAATTTTGAGTGAAAAATTGAGAATAATTTGTTTAATTGCGTCGTTATAATTATTATGAAAAGTATAACGTAAAAAAAATGTGAAACCGATCATTTTTCTTCCTCGATGATTTTCATAATTTTTTTTCATTATTAAAGTATCTTTTGATATTGGCAATTTTCAACCAATTAATATTTAGCATATTTCCAACGAAAAATTATTCCAATCGCCGTATTAGAGAAAAAAGTAATGCACTATGAAATTGTCCAAAACCCGAGAAAATCGTTGTTTCGTGTTAGTCGTTAATTAAAATTACGTCCAACAGCGCAATTTTCCTTCAGTGAAATTAGAAAATGTCTAGTTCGCGAAGGTGCTTGCGATATTCACGCACGAAGGCATGAAAACTCGAAAGCACGACGAGCGTCTGCCCTCGACGCTCCGGAGACCGTTAGGTGTGCGAGAGTAGCGTATCAGATTTCTGAGCTTTTCGTTCGCCTTCTTTGGTCTTCGTTCGCGTTGCCCGGCCATTAGACTAAATCGCTGCTCGGTCACGCGAACTTTTCAAGTCTTGTGCCCCAAACCCCGCGACCGGGGCTTCCTCTCTCTCATTCCCGTAGTCGAGACGTCCCGCGTGTTGCAACCCCCCAGTTGCGTCTGAGATCGTCGTCATCGTCTGTAAGCACCCTTTCGCACGGTGCTTTTTTTTGCAACGTCTCGTTGAGTTTTAAAATGTAGGAAAAAAAAATTAAAGACAGTATGAAGGGAATTTTATCTTGATATTAAAATTTTTCAATGGCTCGATTGTTGCTAAATTTACGATTTAAGAAAATTATTTCGTAAAATTGAATATCGGAAAGATAACCTTTCTTACATTTTACGAAATATCTCTTTGGCGAATTTCACAAAAAATATACTTAACAAAACATTGTTAGTAGCATTGTGAAATAAATCATTTGGTAAGCTCCTGAAATCATGACATTTTCAATATAGCTGGAAATCGCTACCCTTAACCCGTTGAATAATTATAAAAATGATATTTTATCTGAAAATTCTAATCCAGCATTAATTTCCAAATATAATAAATCCAAACAAATTCACGATTATTGAGTAAAATATCTTGCTATAAAAAAAAAATTGGCAAACAAAACAAATGAAATGTTATTAAAAATTCGAAAATCACTCTAGATCGTCGTGCATGTTTCAAACTCGTAATAGAATCTTCGATGGCGCAAAATCTCCGATAGTTGTACGAGCGGAAGTGGTATTAGGACATTCCGGACAGATGGCAATCCCAAAGGGTTCTGAAGCAAATTGTACCTATAACCAGACAGAACGCGTGAGAGAGCGAGTTAAAGAGAGAGAGAGAGAGAGAGAGAGACGCAGAGAGGCAGCAAACGTTTTATCGAAGCTGACCCCGCAGGGAGGTTTGAAAGCTCTCGCGTGACCAGTGTCCACCGCCGATTTAACTCGAGCCGTTAATGACCAAGGGGTCGGACGTACACAGGGTGTGTAGGCAATGAAGCACGATGAAGCATTCGCGCGAGCGAATAGAGGGATGATGTTCCCATATATATAATCCATTCTCGAGGCTGACAACGAGCGGTTTGCTCGCGATCGAATTAGTATATCGACTTGACACGAGGGCTCGTTCCACGTTTCGGTGTTCCTACCTAATTTATATATACGTCAATCGTTCGATTCGCTCGAGTCAACTCGTAAATCGAAGGCGACAAAACACTCTGGGGAGTCAGAAACTTGCTTATATGTCGCTGTATGGTAGTGTATACGTACGTGAGTGTGTAGGCACATCTATACATACGTTTCACAAGAGATCCAGAGGGATATAGAACGATTAATGGACCACGAATCGAGTTGCTGCGACGACACTAGAATCCCATACTATAGCCGAGAAGAAACGAGTGAGAGCAACTGTTGCCAAAATTACAACTGTTGCACTCCGCACCGCGCGTTATCGTTGGCATTCAAACTATTATGTGCATTACAGTATTCTCGTCTTTCTCTCGTGGAATATGTTCTATCTCACTTTTTTTTCCCTACGCCTGCCTCATGGCCAATTTATTCCTTTCCGCATATACATCGTATATAACCAGCCACAGTTTGACTTTTATCACCCTATTAACGTTACTCTATTTTTTTTCTTTGGCGACTCACAAGAATGTTTTATACCACGCATCAACGAGACAGGGATTCTCAGTTAACGGCTGACTAAAGGGATATTTCAACATTCTGTACCAGTAGAACATATTCCAACAAAATTTCATTGCATTTTTTATGGTGGATTTTTTTAATTTCGACAATTTGACATTTCACGGAAGCTTCAAAGCTCGATCCATTTGCTCAGATATTTTAGTACTAAATGAAAAATGAATGGAGTTATTTAACAATAATTAAACCATTGAACACCAGTAATATTAAGTGAAGGTTCACTCTTTCCGGAATCATTTGAAAAATATATTTTTCGATTTCTTTTTTGTTCATGGCCCCGGAACACTGAACATGAAACTTTTGAATGAATCAATTTAGGCTGATAGCTTGTGTGCTGTAGGCAAATGTTTATTTTAAGAGGGCTCGTTGAGGATCGCACGAATACTCTGGAAAGATAAAGTGTGACAGTTTTGCCAGTTTAGAGTGACTCGGAACAGACAGGGGTTGATTTTTAGGGGTGAAATTTGTAAATGGCATTCGATCCTTCACTATACGAGGGGTTCTTCAAGTTTTGCAATGAGATTTTCGTCGATTTAGCAAACGAACGAGTTTACAGACGCGTTTCACGAAGTAGTTGATGGCTGAATGTATGGGGACAGGAGGAAAAGTGAGAGGAAAAAAAGTATGAGAATGTGTATGCACGAAAGAACTTCACGCAGCACACGAGAGCAGTCTGGAAATCTCTGCGGAGAAAACACCCCTTACAAAACTTTTTACTCCCTCGCACACACTCACTTATACATACATATATACGTAAAGATTTTTACGTGTAGACATGGATACAGAATCTGTGAGATATAAAGGTTTGGCCGGAGAGAAAAATCTTTGGTGTGTACCGCCCGTGGAAAAGCCGGCGAAATAAATGTGCCGCAGCATCTCTTTTTCTTCTTTCGTTCCTTCTCGTTCTCTTCTTTGCTGCCTCTCTCACCCTTCCGGAGCTCTCGCCTTTCCACTTCGTCAACCAGGTCGACCCGTATCCAAGAAGTACTTGCTCTCTCGCTCTCCTTCAATTTTTTTTCCAACCCTGTAAAAGTTATCCAAGCAACAAGGGATGTCTCTTGTATTCACTCTCCCCTTGCTCTCGTTTCACACTCGACCGGGAAGGTTGTGTCTCTCTCACTCTCTCTCTCTCTTATTCTCTCACGAGCCTTTAAATCTCACCAGTATTCTGACTGATATCGTGTGTGGAAACGTTCGTCCTAAAGATCATTCGATTATCGCGATAACGCGATTTTTTTGTTTTGTGTCGTTGGCACAGATGCAAATGTCTCGCTTCAATATTTCCGTCTGAGAGGATCTGGGCTGCATCGATAGGATGAGCTTTTTTTCCCTTTTGGAAAATATTTAATCGTCAAAAAATGTTTTAATTGCCAGATTTTTCTTTCCTATAGAAAAATAAAATGATAACGACAATAAAATGCTAATAACAACATTTCTATCGTTTTCCGATACATCTTTTTTGCTTCCTATTTTTTATTATTACAATTTGGAAATCCTAGCCGCGTAGCCACGAGTACGTAGAACGAGGGTCATCTTCGAGGAGTCTAACATACGTAACGTCGAAGCATTTTTTTTTTGCCATCTTCATCAGTTCGGTTACCATAAACGTTACGGGATCGAGGATATGGGGCATACATAGTGCACAAGCGTTGAAATAAACTACAAACGTTATGCCATAATTCAGATGATAAGGGATCTACAAATCCCTCGGCGTTAAAGCTTCGGGTAAATAGCAAGTAGGCTCTTATCGTATCCACGCTGTATATATATATATATATATATATATATATATATATATATATATATATATATATATAGCGTTTCGTGTTTAGTGAAGAATTTTTTTTCAGGAAGAAAACAGACTTTTCTCTTCTCGCAAACTTTATTACACATTCTCACGACATCTTAAGGAGACTTTCAGCGCTAAAAAAAAACCCAAGAAAACAAAAGGTTCTTGTACACGCCAGAAATGACAAATTAGCTATCATCACGCCTCGGAGTTACGAGCTGTTGAAGAAGAATGAAAGAAAATTGTGAAATTAATAGAATGAGAAATGACCGAGAGCAATGAACGCGTGGTCGGTGCGCGACTTTGGCGATCTCCCATGAAGCAGTATTGGCAGCGATCAGTAGTGGGACGGGTGACCGCTTAGTCGTGCATTAGCTTGCACGCTGACTACTGAGCAGAAGGCAGTATTTCTGAGTTTGTGTTCGTAATACAACTGAAACTCAGCGAAAATCAAAGCCGTCTCGGCTTTTACTTTGAGAACTGAGTGAAACTGAGTATCGGCAGAGGTTTTTCGCACTTTCCCTGTGTCCACGGCGAATGCGATACAGTGTGGCTAAAAAGCAGCTGCGAATACTACGGAAATTAGGTTAATTTAGTATAGTGCGGTTGGAGAGTGATAGGAGTGGAAATTGGGAAGGGTCATGCGTAAAAACCCGCAAGGGTATGCGTTGAAACACACAATAATAAAAAAAAAATAGAATGAGATATGTCTTGATAAATAGGTGCAATAAAAAACTTCATTTATGCAAATTAGTTGACGAGTTTTGCTCGCCGCCAAACAGTGAATAACGAGAATGGGAGAGAAGTTTGTTGCTCGTCGCGCGGTATGATCAGAGTGAGAATATAAAAACGCAACTTTTGTTCGCCCTCTGTGATGATTTTAACTGGATAAAAAGAATCTTCGTGAGTAAATAGTGGAGGATCCCTTGAGACGTCGCTGAGAGAGAAGTTTCACGTTTTGTACCGGGTTCATATAAAAGCGTTGCTTTATTACAACGCCGTGAACGAAAAAAAAAGAATCTAGCATTTTTCAGTAGTCAGAGTCGTCGTTTTGTCAGACGTGTGTAGAGACTTTTAGGCTCGTGCGTTAGTAAAAACGAAAAAATGCAACAAAAAAATTGTGGGTGCTGTAATTGAAATGCTAGAACGTTAAGTATATGAAAATAAAAAGTTTGAATGTGGGAGCTCATGTCAATTAAGCGAATGCCTCGAGTCACAGAGACAGAGAGTTGAGTGGAAGAGATAATGAGAAATAATAAAAATTCATTAATTATCTCGCTGCTCGGAATTCTTTTTCCTTCACCTACCCTCGTACGTTTTTACGGGTCTTTCTCTCGTTATCGTTAACAGAACGCTGAGCATGACGGGCTTGCCAACTATTATTTTTCACAAATTAGTTTCATTACAACATTTTTCTTCTTCAAACATTTTCCAGATCACGAACGAATAATGTTAATACAAATTCTATCGTCGAGTGTTTTTTAAAATTTCTAAATAACAATACTCGTCGTGTTTTTCCACATTATCAATAATACAAAATGTTAATCTCATTAATCGACTTGGTTCGCAGTTGTAAAAAACAAAAGAAAACATTCAAAATGGAACCACAGAACTGGGAGAATTATATTTATATTAATTTTTTATAATTTATCCGATAAATAAATTTCGTAATACATAAAATATTAGGTACAATGGTTCGTCACTAATAAATCGACTATCAGATGAGCATGAAACTGTTGTACATGCTGTCGATCGAGATAATTCCCGATGATAATTGCGAAACGTTTCAACCGGAAGCCGAGTCGATTCCGTTTAGTTTCCGGTGCGAGGGTTGCTTCCCAAATTCATGTATTGACTGCTGGCTAACAAAACGGCTTAATCCACACGATTTAACATGTAACAAAATTCAAAGTTACGCCTTTTGTTCATCCAGCAATCCATATTTCTATGACATACGAGTATAGGTTTACTCGTGCAAAATTTCCAGTCTCACAGTAACTCCCTTCCTTCTTCATATATCCGGAATGGATTTGGAATAACTGACAGCGTCGCACAGAGAACTGGACTTTATGTAAATCGTTCCAACAATCTCTACGATCTCGCGGTATTGCAAAACGGATATGGTCGAATATCTCGTCGTTTCCGAAAGTTGTGGATTGACGAATAACGGTCAAATATTGTTATGGGGTTTCTGAACCATTTTGTGGCTCTCTCTATATCTTTCTCTCTCCCATTCCGGACCATAATTAGTTGACCGGAAGTTGAATCGAAGCTTTGAAAACGATGAAGCCGTGAGGATTTACTCGGAAGTTGTTCATCGCTAAACCCCAGAAACTCAAATGCGAAAGGAATTGAATAAAAACTCAAAGCTGACTATTTCTGCTTAAAAAAAAAAGATAAAAAGAGAAAAGTGTTTTACCATTTTCCTTTTACACATTAAGAATTTCCGTCGATGTTTTTGACTCTGACCTCCTCCAGAAACTTTGAATTATTAATTACATTGAGAAAAATTTTCTTGAGCTTTTGCCCTGAAACACGATTTAATTCACATTTCTTTCGGCATACCTTCGACATTGAGCGTCGTGCGTTTAATTACTTCCTCGTTATTTTTCCCCCATCGTCGTCGCCACGTTTAATTGTTTTTTTTTCCTGTATCGACTAATTTTGAATGATGAATCGTTATGTAGAAAGATCGAAAGAGAAAAAGAGAAATAGGAAGGGAGAAAGAGCTTGAAACAAAGCTTAAAGTTTAAATTCTCGGATTTTCCAACGGTATGCAATCAATCAAGACTAATCGATTCCAATTTTCCTCTCGTTTTTCACTTTCATTTCTCCGTTTTAAATCCGCGAGACTTCGAGGCTTACGCACTCGATATATACAAGTGTGTACATATTTTAATAGACGTTTTTTTCTGACCAACTGCAAAGCCTCGTTAATAGTTTTAATTCGGCTGTAACAAATAATTTTTCTGGCTGTACATCAACCCCTGACATAAAAAAAGAATTAATTTGTATATTTTGAAAATTTATTATTTTTTTCATTCCCAAGAAACATTAATAATTAAGTGGCCAGTAGATGTTTCATTGTCACACGAAATGGCTCACTTTTTTTTGTATTCGTCTTATACGTTCTTTTCTCCCGCGATATCTTTAAACTCACTGCGAGCAGTCAAATGGGACGTGAACAGGACTGAATAACAAGGTGGTTTTGGCGGGGTGGGGGTATACGAATGAAAAAGAGATTTGCGTGTGAGTCTTCGAGAATTCGAGTTATATTTGGTGATGTAGGGGTTGCGGAGGACGAATGAGAAAGGGTGGACGAAACGACGACGAATCTATGTGATCGATACCTCGAAAGCTCGTAGTGAATTCCCCGGAGAAAGCGCGAGAGCGATAAGGAAGCGAAAAAAAGAGTAAAGGAGAGGGAGAGAGAGAGAGAGATGAAATCGCCGGTGCAAGTAAGTAGAGAGACTCAATTCTCGTGCCCTCTGTGCAAGCATCGTGGGGGGGGGGGGGGGGGGCGAAAAAATGTGCGCGTGTAGCTAACACACACCTTGGTCTTCATATGTATATGACGTGCGGAATTTTCGCGAATTTTCTCATGTTCTCTCTCTTTTTCTCTGTCGTTTTCCAAGAGAAGGAGCGAATCTCTCGCGGGACTCCCCCAGGCTTCTCGCATCTTTTTCCATTTCTCTTTCTCACTCGCTTTTTTTTATTATTTCTTCTTTACTTTCTATTCGTTCAAAGTGGCAGATGTATCAGAGGACCCAATCGTATCTCTCTCTCTCTTTCTCTCTCTCTTGACATTTTCTGTCTGCCGTCATCCCGTCATAGGTGCAAAAAGATACAAGAGAACGGTCTCTCGCGGCGTGAAACGTACGGTAAAACCGTATTCGAAAAACTTCTCGTCCATATATTGTACTAGATATATGGGTAGCGGATGCAAGTGGAAACTGCTGATCCGTGTCAGACATTGGCAAAAAAAAGAATAGACAACAAAAAAAATCGCATAGAAACGTCTTTCCGAGTTACTGTCATTGATTGTCTTGCCAGTCACGATTTAATCTCACGTTAGTTTCGAAATGGAAAGCCCGTGGGAGACTTAAAGGCGAAAAGTACCTGTGAACTAGATCGAAAGATAAGAGAGTAAACTTTAGAGTCAAATCGATATCTTCTAATCGAGAAATTCAATTGAAAATGCACGAAAGTTAGTGCACAAACAAATATATAACTTTATATAACCAAATTATCATTAACTATAATTGTTTATCATCGCTGCAAACCTTGTAAAATATTCTTTTAAATTTAACACTCATTAACGGCCCACATATCCCTGCGTACGTTGAAAACCGAGTAAATTTGAAAAATTATTATAAAGGTTATATGGTGAAAAAAAAATTAAATTATTGATTTCACATTTTTTATTAACTTTTCACCTATGAGAAAAACATTTTTTTTACTTTAAAAAAAATATTAACCTTAACATACTAATGAAAACCATGATGCTTCCTTGTCAACATCATAACTTTACCAAAAATTATCCAATCTGCAAAAATAAAAAAGAGTCTAGTAAAATAATGTAGTAGTAAAAGTCTGACGGAGGGAATTCTTTTTTTTTTCAAAAATAAAGAAATTACAGTATTTCAAACTTTAATATGCAATTTAAAAAAAAATAGTAAATAAAATAAAATATAAAGGATAAAAATGAAAAAGAATCTAGTAAAATAATGTAGTAGTAAAAGTCTGACGGAGGGAATTCTTTTTTTTTTTTTTCAAAATAAAGAAATTACAGTATTCCAAACTTTAGTATGCAATTTAAAAAAAAATAGTATATAAAATAAAATATAAAGGATAAAAATCTGTAAACAAAAATCGATTTTTTGAAATATTCAACGGTATGTGAGCCCTTGAACTGTTACTTAATGCATTTATCGAAAATAAATGCGTATGTACGAACGTATAAACTTGAGGAACGTTTTTCGGACTTGTTTACACCCCTAGAAATATGCAAATGTATAAATAGTATAGAAAGTGGGGACTATCATGTTATTGTATCTACTATCTAACTATATATATCTTTTAGCGTCATTTCCAGGACTTTTCTATACACACACACATGCCGACGTACACATATATAAGAAGGTTTATATCTTCTTCATATCTTTGCATAAATAGCTTGTACATATATCTATAAAATTTGTTGGCCACCCTTTCCTGTCTCCAATGTTCTTCATCCCTCTCTCTCGCTCTTTCTCTCTGGCTCCTTTGGCTAGGAAGTAAAAGGACGCAGATATAGAGCAACTGTAAGAGAGAGAGAGAGAGAGAGAGAGAGAGAGAGAGAAAGAGAGAGTGAGACCAGAGTTACAAACGTCAGTGAAATAAGAGGTTGCAAAAGAAGCACGAGAGAGGACCAGCTGGCTGAATTTTATGTCACGAATAGACACAACGTTTAAATCTGTGTGTGTATATCCGGAGTGTATATATACAGTTTCGTACATACATCGTCGTGTTTCCAACACGTTTACGCGTTTCCAAACTCCCCTAATGCAGGACATACTATAGATATAGTTTTCTAGCTAGGTTTTACTTTTGACATATCTTTCCGTCTGCCTATTTTTCTGTCGTACTTTTTTGTCGGTATCTCGCTCTTTCGTCGCTCGCCGCGCCACTGCGACGAATCGAGTACTCAGGTTTCGAGGGGCTTTTAAGTGCTTTCCCCTGTCACTATCATCTAGTCTTCTTACTCCGCACTCTTTCACTTACTCTCTCTTTTTCTCTCTCTCTCTCTCTCTCTCTCTCTCTTCTATTTGCTCTTAAATACTCGAAAAAAAATTTCATCCTGTCGATCCGTAGCTTCCGGCATTCTAGCTCATCCCCTACTTCAAGATTTTTCCACTGAAGAATTCAAACAGCTTCGATTATCAATCTCGTATCTGGAGATCAAAAATACTTATATTTTCTGAGGGTGGAGGATCGATTAATTATTTTATTTTTATTTTTCAAACGTATCCAAGTATTCATTGTTGCATACTTTTCGATTGATTTATCTTCAATATTATTATTAAACGTACATTTTTATGATTCTACTTTATATGCTTTTTTAAGATGATATGTCGTTTTTAATTTTTACACGTCTTTTTGTTTTTTTCGATAGTGAGATTTTGTTCGATGGTTATCGAGACGTAACGTCGGTTCGTTGAACTTTCAGAATGGTATATGACTCATCTCCGTCTCAGTTGTAATTCATTTAACGAGTCGGCCGATCGAAATGTCTCGTGGCTGGTCAATCAACGAAAATTCGTACATTAGCTTCAATATGAAACGGGACTCCCTGCCGGGGAATTATCGGCACCGCGTTCTCCACGTCGCCGTGACTCTCTTTCCGCATTCGTACCCGGTTTTTTCTTTTTTTTTTTTCAATTCTCAATCTCTCTGCGAAAATTGTCCGCGCGGTCGAGTTATCGCGTAATTAAACCAGCGGGGTTTCGCCGAGCTTTATCGCCTGATCTATACTCGTTCAACGGTTGTGATAATCGTACAAGCCCCACCAACCACTGTACCGACGGTCGCAAAAAATATTCAACTCTCCGCGGGCATCCCGCGGCGTGTCTGTACGAGCCCTTTTCCCCAACAAACTTTCACAGGAATAATAAGCCACTCTGATTAATGATGGTATATGCAAAACATCCTCCGAACATGACCTGCTGTCATTTTTCTTCCCTCGTTAAAAAAAAAAAACCAACAACGTTTAAAAAAAATGCAAATAGCGAACTGAACAATTTTTTCGCCACGTAGATGAAAATTTATGTAAAATATTTAGAATACACAAAAAAATATGACTGAGTCTAGAATCAATCATTTGTGTTTCATTTAATTTAGTATCGGGCAGAATTTGTAGAAAAAAAAAGTATAACTGTGTTAAAAAATCATTTTTCAATGAATATTTTGTTTTTTGACCTATTATCCAAGGATTTTCATCCCGTAGGTAGGTCGCAATGTTTTTACGGCACTCTTAATTCGGCATTTATGATATTTAATCATCCGCGCCAGAGAGAGCACGCGTACAGCTGGGAAATAAAAGATAAATTAATCTGGATTATAAATTTAAAGTTCTCCAAAGCGGGCCGGGGGGGGGGGGGTGGATTTTAAAGCTGAACAACGCGAATTGGTTCTGTGCAACTTGCGGAATCTGCTGAATTTCTTTTCCCTTCCTCGTCTCGTCTGCAAAAAGTGTCAGCTCGGGCTACGAGTATAAAACGTCCGAGCTCGAGGACCTTTAATTTTTTTTCGTTAAAAACTCTTAAATCTTTCAACTAGCCAACTGTTCGCGTCCGTTTGTCTCTTTCTCTCTCTCTCTCTCTCTCTCTCTCTCTTTCTCTGTCTCTTCTACCCTTTCGTTGAGCTAAAACTACACGCGTTTTCTTCAAACCTCCCCGAGACTGGTAGTTATAATAATTCTTGCTCTTTTAATTTATTCGGCTTCTTTTTTTCCAACCCTCTCTCTTCACATTCCTCGTGTGCTCGCACCAAAATCTTTTTCACGCTATACGAGTAGAGACCCCCTAACTTCTCCGTCGGCGTATATGCATGTACTCGCTTCTTTTTCTCTCTTTCTCTCTCTCTCACGAGTTAAGCGAACCGGTAGCCTCGTAATTTACTTCGTCTTTCTTGAAAAAGAAAAAAAAATGTGAAACGGAACCGAGCGACTTAACTCCCAGATGCACGGAGTCATTTAAAATCCAGAAAATATTCATACGCATCGATGTAGTATTTTTTTTTTACCGTTTTATCATTTTTTTTACCTCTTAACTTTAACTCTTTCATTACCAAGATTTTTTTCACGAAACCGGCTAGTCTCAATTTAATATGCGTCAATTTATTCTCCATCATGGAAATTCTGTAAATTTTGTTTGCCAAAGTTTTGAAGTTTTCGCGTTTTTTCATTGATTGTATTTTTTTGTTTCTAAGTGGAAGCAGAAGCAACATTTATTAAGCTCACTTCGGTTCATTTCTAATGGGATGATTTCTGCGACAGGACTATCCGTTTAAGGCCGAAGTCTGGTTTAGAGCGAGATTTTTGACATCATTTTTAATGTGCAATAACGTTTAAACCGTTGAAGTTGTCTTGATGAAAATTTACACGTGCATTTATTGATCCTTAGAGAATACTTGTACATTTAAAAAAAAATTATTTTAAATATTTTTATGTAGTTTTTGCCTTGTTGCAACATGGTGCGTCGAAATCGGCGCCCACTCTGGACGATGTTGTATGCATCTGAAAAAAATATATACATATATTCTCAATCTGTATGAGTATTCTGAGCACTGGTAGCAGAATTGGTACTTAAAATAAATTTTTATTGAGTCGAACAATAATTTTGCCGACATTTTATAACTCGTCGAATACCCTTAAATGTATGAAATATCATTAATGAAAGTTCAACAGGCCGCCATTTTATCAACAATTTTTTTTAAGTACCAATTCTGCTAGCAGTCCTCAGAATACTCATACAGATTGAGAATATATATATATTTTTTTTTTCAGATGCATACAACATCGTCCAGAGTGGGCGCCGATTTCGGCGCACCATGTTGCAACAAGGCAAAAAACTACATGAAAATATTTAAAATAATTTTTTTGTTAATGTACAAGTATTCTCTAAGGATCCATAAATGCACGTGTAAACAACTTCAACGGTTTAAACGTTATTGCACATTAGAAATGACGTCAAAAATCTCGCTCTAGACCAGACTACGGCCTTAATCCATATCCTTTTGTATACATATATACATCAGTTTATCATGATTGTACGCGAGTGAGACAGGACGTTGAATCTTGGTCCCCGTTTTCCAGAGCTCTTTCACCACAAAAGCGTATTCAAATTTTGTTTGCTCATGGGTATGGTTCGAGATTTAACTCAGAACAATCCTACGTCCGTCTGTCATTGTGATTCTGTTCTCTCCCTCTCTCTCTCTCTCTCCTCTGTCCGTCCGTAGCTTGGATCTTCATCTCATCCCCCTTCGTCACGCTTTCATATTCTCAACCGTAGTATTCACCCTCGGCTACTCTATACCCCATCTGTCTGTCTATGTTTCCTATATAATCGCTTCGTCTCCGTTGTATCAAGCCTCGGAATTCCAACGGGACTCTATTTTATTTTTCTTCTCCAAAATTGCCAATTGTCTTGTATAAACGTTTTCTCTTAATCCGAACTATGGCGAACTTCCACTTGATACTGATTCTGAGCATGAAATATCGTCACCGTTGACAAATAACTGTAATAATACATTTTTGTATAATATGTGATGGCTGCAGGTTACCGAATTGTTAATAGTCTCTTTTACATAATCAGAAAAAAATAATGTTTCTATTAAACCAAAAATTACAATACAATCATGATACAAACTTTTTGTACTGTTTTAGAAAATTCCAATTTTACTTTTGACTGTCATTAAAAGATGAAAATATTATGGAAATCGTCTATTTATTCTATTCGTTTGTTTGAAGCCTTTATATAATCAGAGCTTGATACACCTCAAAGAAAACTTGACAATTAAGTATTTTGTCCTCATTACTAAGGTCATACTTTCTTCTACTTGATCATTCAAACGAATTTAACGTATATAAGATAATATAGAACGCGTGGAATCTCCTCAAGTGATGTTCGAGCTTCATTAATTATCATATCATATGAAATTTATATTTTACCATATATAACACCGAATTAACAAGTTTGCAAGTCAAATTCGTACCAAAGACGTACGAGCTGAAATTCTATTTGAAGTTATAACGAAGCTTTTTTTCAGTCTCAAATAACAATGGTGAGCTTTCGAATAAAAAAACCAAATTAACTTTATCACACCACAAACAATAATTATGCATAAATCCGATAAAATGTTAATTATCATTTTTTTTTTACAATTGCGCAATCTCATAAAAATGTCCTCCGGATTAAAAACAAAACGAATCAGAGATGCACCGTATCTCCAAACGCTGACCGTCACAAAAAAAAATACATCATTTTCCGAAGTTTCCCTTACGCGACAGAGTGATGGAAAAATTCCACTCATTTCTCTGTGATTGGTAGGAATTTCGCAATGGCAAAACCTTACTGCTTCACTCTTTTCCACGTATTTTTCAACAACGATATATTCTTCGGAGCATGTCACGCTGTATTTTCATTTCTATGTATATCGCTATCGGCAAATATCGAGTAATTGACATGCTCTCTCGTTCGACCGACCGGGCTAACAAATCGCTCCGAGGAAGAATAATAAAAAAAAAAAACGCTCGCAATTTCTCGTCTATCCAGCTTCTCAATTCCATTCGTCCATTGGCTCACCTCCTCGGTTATACGAGTGAGCGTTTTACGCGCAGTTCGCAGCCTTTTCTCTCGGTTTTTTTTTCTTTCCACTTTACTATATACACAGTATTTGAGCGAGAGTCTCAAGAAAAATCGACTCGTGGCATGGTGAATCGTAGGAGAAAGAACAGCCTGAAGTTTGAACATAGTACATATAATCCTATCGATACTCGTCAAATAAAAACTCGAGGTATATCCTTCTTCGAGGAGAGCAACTATAATATAAACGTATATATCAAGTGGATTGTACGAGACGTACAGATGTTATGAGTAATAAATTTTCTTTCATGTAATATTTTATTCTTCACGAACTAAAGTGCTACTAAAAAGACACTTGTTATTTTTTTTTTTTCAAATCCCGTCTATGTCCGCTCAATCAAACTTTATCGATAATCTTCTCGGCTATAAAAATTGTCGGGAATGTCGAGATCGCTGCGGAGAATAATGTTCGGAATTTTTCCTCACAGTTAGAACAGATATCGTGACCGGAGTAATAAAAAAAAGACGAGCCATCAATTCAATGATTTATTTCAAAGCTCGAACAATTACGACGGGAATGAGTATAGATTGAAGTCATAACTACGGTGAAAAAAAAATCATAGATATTTTAGTGAACCAATTTATTTTCGAAGTATTAATTTTTGTTCAAATTTCATTTAAAGCGCTATATCGATGTACTTTTTTTGATCGGTGATCACATATTTGCTAGTCATTTGCTTACCAATTTATTTTCGAAGTGTTAATTTTTGTTCAAATTTCATTTAAAGCGCTATATCGATGTACTTTTTTTGATCGGTGATCACATATTTGCTAGTCATTTGCTTAAAACGTAAAATAACTTCACATGAATTCTCGTCGTTGTTTCAATCCCAGCCGTTAACCAGTGAGGAAAACAATTTTTCCTTTTATATAAGAGATAATTGCCTTCTCTCTCTCTCCCCCTCTCTCTGCACTATCAATTTTTACATCAGTAACTTTGTTTTTGTGAATGCTAAACCCAAGGATTGTAGTACACGCGACCGTAAGCGAGAACTTTGTGAACGAACGACGCGGGGTTCTTCATACTCCGTTGGTTTCTCAACTAGTTTCCTCGAGACGAGTTATAACAGAGAGATTACACGGAAAGTCTTCCTGCATCCCCGTAAACTCCCACAAATACACACAGCGACGAGATTTCAGAATATCTCGCATATCCCTCATGGCGGTGGCCGCAGAAAGTTTCATCGCGGAGAACACCCGGTACGTGACCCTACGATCGTTCACCGGTGAACATTCTACGGTAGAGACAATTCAACTCTAACGAGGGGAGCGACGCTCTCGGTCCTGTACCACCAGGAATAGTTTTATCAAATGGTATATAACGGGCGTGACCCTCGATGAGACGGTTTATGGTTAACACGGATCATTTATAAATTTCTGTATGTATGGCTGTCGAAAATTGAGGATTTGCTATCTTTCGTACCTCAAAACCGCACACAACATATTATTCGAGGGTTTTCGTTTTTCGAAATAGTTTGTCCAGTGCGAAAATTTGATATTGCAGTAAAAAAAAATGTCTGTAATATCAGTAATAATAATTGATAACACTGATTTAAAATTCAACGTACAAATTACGAAATAAAAATGGCGGATTCGATATGACCGACCAAAAGAAAAGAAAAAATTATTCGAACGAACTGTAAATTGATTTTGATATTTACACTTAACGTCAGTGACTTTTAAAACTGCGTTTTGAAAAATGATATTTTCGAAATATTAACTTTTAATATGTCAATAATTTTTACTGATAATATCTTTTCATTGCAGAATTCATTTTGTTTATCGATGAATTTTTGTATGAAACATACTTTTCCAAGTTCAACATCTAAACCACACACAAAATATTATTTAGAGTTTTCGTTTTTCGAAATAGTTTGTCCACTGCGATAATGTAACATTGCAGCAAAACAAAAATATCTGGAATATCAATAATAATAATTGATAACGCTTATTTAAAATACAACGTACAAATTACGAAATAAAAAATGGCGGATTCGATATGATCGACCAAAAGAAAAGAAAAAATTACTCGAACGGACTGTAAATTGATTTCGATATTTACACTTAACGTCAGTTACTTTCAAAACTGCGTTTTAAAAAATGATATTTTCGAAATATTAACTTTTAATATGTCAATAATTTTTACTGATAATATCTTTGGATTGCAGAATTCATTTTGTTCATCGATGAACTTCTGTACGAAACATACTTTTCCAAGTTCAACATCTAAACCACACACAACATATTATTTGGGGTTTTCGATTTTTCGAAATAGTTTGTCCACTGCGAAAATTTGACATTGCAGCAAAACAAAAATGTCTGGAATATCAATAATAATAATTGATAACGCTGATTTAAAATACAACGTACAAATTACGAAATAAAAAATGGCGGATTCGATATGACCGACCAAAAGAAAAGAAAAAATTATTCGAACGAACTGTAAATTGATTTTGATATTTACACTTAACGTCAGTGACTTTTAAAACTGCGTTTTAAAAAATGGTATTTTCGAAATATTAACTTTTAATATGTCAATAATTCTTACTGATACTATCTTTCGATGCAGAATTCATTATATTCATCGACGAATTTTTAGTGAAACATACTTATCCAAGTTCAACATCTAAAGCACGCCGCGATAATGCCCTACCTCGAGACTCCGTATTAAGTTACCTCGAAATGAAAAGACTGACGTGAAATGAACGAGGACACACACAACGAGGTTGCAATATCGCGCTGATGGGCGCTTGAATCTTTCTCTCTCTCTGTCTCTCACGTTCGCGAAATTACTGGGAGCTTTTCACGGGTACTTGACGTCCTTCATTGACACGCTCTAGCATCGTGACTGCTTCCTCATGAGACTCAGCGATATGAGACAGAGGGAGAGAGAGAGAGAGAGAGAGAAAGGGGAAGATTGTATTGCTCAAAGAAAGTGATGAAACTGCAGTTCTTTTAAAATAATAATCCAATGTACTCGAGTCGAAAAATTCGTAAAAAGTAAATCGTTGGATCTTGATAAGATGAATTTATCTTTGAATAATTGTTTAAAAAAATGTTTGTAATAAAAATTATGTTCGTAGTTAAAGGCTCGAGAAATCTACAAACTGCAGTGGAAATAATCGTATCAAACTGAGCTGAATCATAAAATCATTTGATGTCTACGTGTCTCACTTTCATGCTAATAATTCAAAGTGAATTAAAAATAATTTCATCCCATCCAAACCGCAGAATATATGATATCTAACTAAAACGGTTTCCAGGCTGCTGGCTAATCGATTTTTCATTGATTATTAAGATTTTTTGTATAAATAATTGTTCACTGCCAAACTACCGTACAGAATTCAGAAGAGACAACGTCTTGATACCAAGTAATCTAATTTATAGTTCATTTCACTTATCATTCGGAATTAACCGGTCATTGTTAATAATTAATAACTTTTATTCTTGATGAAAATCTATAGCAGCAAGCAAGTAGATTCCATATTTTATTCGTTATCCTACTCGTGAGTTGGTCCGTATATTTTGTCGAATTATTTAGTTGAAGCTTACAGAGTACATTGACCTCCTCGGGAAATGCACATATGGAAAATAATTATTAGTTCTTTTACGTGCTTTAACGAACCAAGCTTTTTCGTAGAAAAATGTCTCTCCCATGATCCACTAATTATGAATTCCCGCTCGGGCTTGCTTGCATCACGTGGCACGTGTTCAAGCCACTGTTGTTTGATCCTTTCTCAACTCTTGCTCCCTCTCGTACAACCGTTTAACCCAAACCGAAATGAAAACCTTAAAACCGAGGTACGTAAAACGGGCCTCTTTATGTTCTCTCACAGTATCGCGAAATCCATGCACGTACCTCTCTCTCTCTCTCTTTCTATCTCTCTGACTCTCGTGTTATCGTGGTTACGTGAATGTTGTACATCAACCGGTCGGAACTCTCACTTCCGTTGTCCCATTTTTTTTGTTTTTTTTTTTGCACACGCCCGATCCGTTCTCCACACATCGGCGAAAGGGTCGTTGATAAAAATAAAAATATCACGATTTTCCAAAAGTAAAAGAACTTTTACGACAAAGTGTTAGCTCTTAGGAGATATATAGGGGGATGAAACTCAAATTCTGTTGCGGATACGACGAAAAAAAACCGTATAAAAAAAATAAAAATGATTTTAAGACCAAAATCTAAATAATGTTTTAGTTGTAAATTGAGTGAATTTTAGTTTGAATATCAAATCAATCGTGTCTCACGAAATACGTACCATTGAATTAAATTACTCATTTTATTCAGCCGGAAATAACAATTGCCGATTGACATATGGCCAAAGCTATATTATGAACGCAATGAATTATAACGCCCGGGGGGAGGGGGGGGAAGGAATTTTTGAAATTCTCGCGTCAGTACCTCCGATTTTCACGAGTATATATAACCACCGTTCTTGAAACAGACGAGACTGGGTCGATATCGCGAAACGAGTTGCTATGAATTAACCGGTACCGGTAGAAATTTTATAATCCTCAAAACGATGACCGGGGGTGTGAGGGTAAATCGTAACGTTGGAGGATTTTGCGAAAGTGGGAGGCTGGTCGAATATTTGTACGGAGACAGAACGGGTCTACTCGAGTCGATTCGACAAAACGCGAGAATAGTACGAGAGACATATACGAGGTCTGTTTAAAAAGTATCGCGAATTTTGAATTTCCGCGGGCTACGTATATTCGATTTTCGATTTTTTTATGGCGTTAGGTTGGTACTCATGTGCCTTACTTATGCTGAAAAAATCGGCCATTTTGAATATTTAGTTAATTGTTGACAGCTGTTTTGGTTAGATATGTTTTGGCTTGTCTTCGATTTTTGCCTATTCCAAAAAATGGATCAAAGAATCTGTATCAAATTTTGTGTGAAAAACTAAATTAAGTGCGCGGACGCATTTCGAATGTTGACTGTGGCATATGGTGAAGCTACCTTGGACCAAAGCAACGTTTATCGGTGATACAAAATGTTCTCAGAGGGCCAAGAAGATGCGAACAACGAAATGCGTTCCGGACGCCCGAGCATATCAACAACAACAGACGAAAACATTGATGAAGTGAAGAAAATAATATTGGTCAATCGTCGAATCACCGTTAGAGAAGTTGCTGAGGAACTAAACATATCCATTGGCTCGTGCTATTCGATTTTTACCAATGCTTTGGGCATGAGACGGGTCGCCGCGAAATTCGTGCCAAAATTGTTTAATTTCGAACAAAAACAGTGTCGCGTTAACATTGCTAAGGAGCTGTTGGACTCGGTCCACGACGACCCAAATTTGCTCCAGAGGGTCATAACTGGTGACGAATCATGGGTGTATGGTTAAGAGGTGGAAACCAAAGCTCGATCATCGCAATGGAAGCTGCTTTTTTGGAATAGGTAAAAATCGAAGACAAGCCAAAACACGTCTAACCAAAACAGCTGTCAACAATTAACTAAACATTCAAAATGGCCGATTTTTTCAGCATAAGTGAGGGAGATGAGTACCAACCTAACGCCACAAAAAAATCGAATATCGAATATACGTAGCCCGCGGAAATTCAAAATTCGCGATACTTTTTGAACAGACCTCGTATATACGTAAGTAATTCCCCGTGAAACGGAACGACTTTTTAACATATGCCATTTTTTTAGAGCCGATCAATTAAAAGAAACGTTAAAACGTTTTGGACGCCTTTTCAGTTCGCTGACGAACTGATAAAAATATTTAAAAAATATTTCAAAGCTTTCAAAACTTAGCAAGAGTCAAGAATTCTGTATTTTGTTTACATTAACGTATTCCTTAATACGTCTAAAACAAACAGTAACACATTTTTTTCCTTTGTTCCAAGTTTAAATCTGAATATTTGGTCGATTATAATGTATTTCTTTTGCTCATTAAAAAGTCACCTATAAAGTCATTGATACGTAAATATTTGACTAGGAAGTGATAACGCCACTTCGTTAGGGCAACCAAAAATCGTCTTGCGAATAAAAATGTTTCAATTTCATACGGAATACCCCACATGCGTGCATGTCCATGGAAAGATAGAGTGGGTCGAAGGACACGGTTGTGTGTGATAGCGAGCATTCGCAAAATCCCCTAGGACACCCTAAAGCCCAAAAGCTCATACCTCATGTTCTATATATATACCGTGGCCAACAATTCTGGACGAACTTACGGCGCAGGAACGGTTCTCTGATCGAGCAATATACCAGCTTGTGTTGTATGAAGCCAAGCGAGCGCGGCAATGCGCCCTCTGCCGCAAAAGGGTAGTTAGCGCGCGCACCGTCCGAGCTACCAGCCTTCGCACGCACATCCCTTGGGCAAAAGAAGGGTAGTGGGGGTTGAAAACGTGCTCGTATCGTTCGAGCTACAGGCAGACGTGAGTTTATACCACGAAAACTGTTTGCCTGGGTCAGTCAAGTAATCCAACAAGCTCACCTGCAAAACCATGACAAAAAAAAATCGATGGGAAAAACATCGCCACAGTTTAAAAGAATATTTCACCGAGAAACTACCCCCCAATAATATTGACTCCGCAAAAAAATGGAGTAAAAAATAAAACAATTACAAAATGTCCTGAAATCCGCACGAGAATCAAGTTTACTTGGAAAATGTCTGTTGATGAAACTTCGAAACTCATTTAACCGCAAAAATTATCCCTGAAACAACGGAAAATAAGTTGCGCAAAAAGCAATCATAATGAAAAAGAAAAAAAACAACGAAATATCTCGAAATTCGTGGAAAAATTCTTTCAATTTCTCCTCACAACTTCCGTACGAATAACTGACGAAACTTTGCGAAAAATTATTATACTTTTTTAAACTTCACCATATCGCAATATTTAATATTACTTTTTCCATGATACGCGGGTAATCGAAAAGTTTTTCTCCGCGATTCGTCCTGACGCATATATATATATATGTGTCTCGGTGAGATCCACACGTTGCGGGAGAGTATCTCGGGACGCCACGAAGTTAGATCTTCGTAACTGGCATACTCCGCTACGTTAGAATATATATACATATTAATAAATGACGTCCAAAGTACGCGACGGGGAATAAAGTTCTTTCGATGTAGAGTAGAAGGAGCTTAAAGTTCAACGTATGAACACGCACAGTAAAGAAAAAAAACAAAGATTTGATACTCGCGACGAATGTCCGACCGGCCGGTTATAACGAGTGAATACGAATTTTAATGAAAACGTGAATTGTAGAGGAAGTGAAAAATTGACTCGGTATTCTTGTGACGTATAGGACAAATTCGGGACGAGAGAAAGAGCGCGAGTGACGAGGAAATCTACGCGGTTTACGACGAAACTGACGCGGTTGGGAAGCCCTGTGGAAAATCAATATGGCGTCGTCGCGGTTAGAAGCGAGAGAGAGAGAATACTATACAGCGTGTTTGAGGACCCCCGCGTGAATTTTGTGTGTCGCTCGCTACGTTTTCAACACTTCCCGCGTTTACATCACAATCTGTTTACTCTTTCCTACTGTTCTTCGTCTTGTTCTTCTTGTTCTTGGGCTTATTTTTCTTATTCCGACTCTTACAGGACCCACTTATCAACTGCTCCTATATATGGTTTTACTGTCTATTTGCTTTCTCTCTGTTTTACGTTCAAGTTTTCCTGACAACATACCCATTGTATGTATATATTCGAACAGCGAAACAAATCTACTTCGTTCGCACGAACTATAAAACGAAAATTGGGTTTCGTTCATTGTTTCTCACGAAGTTCGGAATACTAGTTCCGTAAGAACCTGTGAGAAAAAAATAAAACGAGAAAAACGAGTCATGTGACTTCAGTTTCAGGAATTCAAAGCGTAAAGTTGTTTTTTTGTTTAATTTAAATAGTGATCACTATGTTTTTTTTCTTTTTTCATGTAACGTAGAGTCATGAGCAACTATTTACGTTACTAAAGGGTGAAAACTTATTGCAAGTTCAAAAAAAAAAATACATCAAAGACTTATCGTGTCTGCTGAAATTTTTCCGGAAGTAGTAAAGGTCAACGATTGTCAGACGCGAATTTTCGAAGTTCTATTTCTCTAAACGAATAACTATTTATCATGCTCGCGCATGGAAAAACATACTGTTTGGCAATAATTTATTTGCTAATGTTTAAAATTGTCTAATAAAAAATGCTGGAAATAGATTTTTGTAACTTGAACCAGAAAATATGTACATTGTAGACAATTTTAACGGGCAGCGAATTTGGTAAATTGATTAAGAGCATCGGTAAAATTTGACTAATTTATTTTACTCACGAATTTTCGAATATAAGGATAAATGAATAGGGGTGGTTTTTTATAATATTTATCTCGATTCTTCAATATTGATATCGCGCGAACGGTGTATAAAATTTATCATATATTATTACGTCATGTTTTCATTCTATGATTTATCGTCAAATTCCAAGGAGATAAACGTTCTCCGTTCGTGAGAGACCTGAAGCTTTCGAATATATATATATGCACTCGTGGATTCTATAAACTTTTCGCGTCGTGATATTTCAACTCCCGCTTGAGATCGCGTGGTGGCTTGACAGGACGAACGACTGAGTATCCAAGAAACCTCTGTCCCCGCCTATCGAACTCTCAAATCTTATATATATCCAAACCTTAATGCATTCACGATAGATTCAAAAAATTCTCGACTCCAATAAACTCATCTGGAATACAGCGCAAGCCCAATACATGTATGTAACATTTGTTATGAGAGATCACGAAATTCACATCGCTCGTCACTCATATCTTCACGAGAGCGTAAGAAATTCGAAAAAAAGTATATAAAGCTCACTGATATATTCGTTCTGATCGCTCATCCAGAATACTGTACTTCTCATATTTCCAACATCACCTGCAATTTCTCGTGAACATATTAAAGGATAATATGATTGAACCGAGAATTTTTTTGTCCCCATTATTGAAAATACCTGTAAGTAACAAAATAATGCGTCATTTTAATGAATTTTGCCAGTATATGGCATACAATTTTCAATAGTTCGAAAAATAAAGAAGTAAAAAATAATGAAACACAGAGAGAAACAAGAATTTTGTGGGCACGGGAGAGATATCTCGTGCGTTTCAGCGCTGAGTGAAAAAGGTTAAAAAATAGAGCGAATATAAAGAGAGAGAGAGAGAGAGACAGAGTTAAAGATAGGAAACAGGGTTAGGAAGATAGGAAGAAGCTCGAGGGGTAGAAATGGTGAAAAAAATACATACCAACCCAGAGACACACTAGTTGAGGAGAATGAAGTAAAAAACATGCCCCGGGCGACGTGGAGCGTCTCTCGAATGCCTCATGCACATATTACGGCCCTGAGGAGCTTTTTCTACTACTTACCTATGCGCATGCGCCAGTTTTCCACCGGAAAACGCCGCCAGAGAAGGGACAACCGAGAGAACACGAGATCTATGGATGGGGGACGAGCGAGAGAGAGAGCGTGAGGGGGGGAGAGGGAGAAAAACAGAGAGGGAATTTGCTCACGTGGTGGGGGGAAGTCTGGTTGGCGGTGGTCACCAAGGTAGTAGGGAAGATTCGCCTGGTGGGGAGGGTACATCACGTTAGTAGCGAGGGTACACGTTGTGCCAGCCGGCAGTAGCGAAAGCCGTGCTACACGGCCTACGGCCCAACGCCGGGTCACAATTCCCTCTAACTAAAAACACATTTAAACAGCAAAAAAAAACAAAAAATATAATATAATAAAATCCCCTCAGTGCGTTCGCGTCGTCGCGACGGTGGATGCATTGTACTTGAAGTAGAAAATAATTTACAATTATTCGAAAGATCGAAAAGCAAAGAAATAAAATAACATTTTAATTATACAGAGGGTGGGAAAAGTAAAGCAAGAATAAATACAACGGCGACGGAAAGTAGTAAGGGATGATCGCGAAATGACGGTGCGACAGTTCTCCGCCCCAACGTCGTTGTATTCGGCGTACTCGTTGTTTTATCGTCGGTGCGCGAGTGTCCGTCGTGTTAACGATATAATACGTGCGTCGAAAATTACGACCGGATGCTGCGTCCTCGGGATACAAAAACAAGATAATCCAGAGGATAATAATGACGGATCGGTATCTAGCTTTGCGGGGAATAAAAAGCATTTCCTCTCTCTCGCTATCTCTAGGTCATTTCTGCGCAAAGAACGAAGCGAATGAGAACGAGAATACTCGTTTTAATACAAATAGAGAATGAGATGCAGTTTGTATCTCTTTTCTCTCTCTCTCTCGAAACTCGCTCACGTTTTGTTGGGAAAAAGGCGCTAAGGCTTGTTTCAAGAAGGGCTGTTTTTCTCTCATTAAAACAACTTTTAAGGAATTGGAGTTTCAATTTAATTACAGCTAGGCTGAATAATTCGAATCCAATCATAAGGAATCTATCGCCCCTTAATATCGATACTTTCGGAAGCTCAAGCTCATATCTGCTTAGGAAGTTTAATTTTAGGTACTCCAGTCATTGTAGCTTAAGAAATTAATGGTGCGAGTAAAAAGAAGTGTTACCGACAATGAAAAAAAAAAAATCACTTAGAAAAATTGAATTGGGAACATGATGTTTTTATGATTTTTACGAAATTTGTTAATTCGCTTGAAGAATGCGGTGTTAGAAATATTGTAGAACGAAAATGTATCCATTTTGCTGTTCAAATTACATAAAGTTCGAAGTAAAATCGAGTGTGCTTGCCAAGTTCATGGCAAACAAAGTTTCTCATATTGTTAAGCTCCAGATCAAATAAAAATTCGTCAAATATGTCTCAAATTTCAACTAAACATTTTTCACCGCCCCTCTGAAGGTCAATGAGCGAAAGAGAGAGTGTCCTAAATTAATAGACACGAGGATAAAGAAGGAATAATATGAAAGATGTATATCACGCCTAGGGTAGTGAGAGGGGTTGTTTGTTTGCACGGAGGTGTGCCGAACGTTTCGATTCTTGGGGGAGCGGCGGCGTTCGTCGTGACAGTCTCGGAGCGGCTTGTTAGAAGAAATTTCTTTTTATTTATTTTCAACCACCATAAGCGTCGCGAAACCATTATAACATGGTTTTATCAAATATTTCCCGAGTAGTAGAGAATTGTGGTCAAAGTACACAAATTTATTTGTTTGTGTACATATCATTTTGTCGGCATGGTTTTCATCCCTTGCTGTTAGCTCAACCACATTTGCGCTGTACGAACTGTATTTATATCCTTCGAATTAATTGTACTTCAGTCCAACTGAAAGGTATTTTCATCGAAACAACTAATCGAAACTTACTAAACCAGAAGTTGCACCATTTCACACTTGGTCTTATTGAATTTTTCTTTCTGAGCAAGTACCTTTCCTGTTTATTCGAATCGAAACGAAATTTATTTTTCTTGGTACAAAAAAAAAATCGTAAAATATATTGTACATTATTAAAAAGAAAAATACAAAAAGGGCAAAAGCGTGTTATTCCTGGGTTCGAGGGGGAGAATCATTGGTACAGTTTCGCGCGGTGAAACGCTCGATATTCGAACCGAGGTGAAGGAGGGTTGCTCGTAGCAGACTGAAGGAAATTTTCGAGGGTGAAACGTCCCTTTCTCACTCGCACTCACGCTCTTACATTTCGTTTGGCCGTCTTAACGTTTATTTCTCAAGAACACCCGTTTGACAGGGGACAAATATCGAAGATGAGGGGTCGGGGGGAGAGGCACCAAGGCCGGGAGATGAAGTGGCAAAGGTGAAATGAAAGAGAAAGAGAGAGGTCGAGTTTTGAGAGTCGAACTCGACTCAAAGGCGTTTGCCAAGTACCAAAAGTACACTCTAAACTAGCAGAAATATGCATCAGCTAACGTGGCACGGGCGTTTCATCCTCCACAAATATATTCGTCCACGACCCTCATATAATCCGTATATACATATGTGGAAGAAAAATAAAATAAAAGAAAACGCGTTTGATGCAGCCTCCGTCGGAGCTTGCCTATTTTGTTCACTTATTTAGAATAAAATGAAATACGGAACGTTCGAAGTTTTCTTGAAAATTCAGAGAAAGCGGACGATTCCATGGAAAATTCACTCTACACCTGTTGACATTATTTTTTGCTACATTGTTTCCATACGAGAATAAGACATTCTTGCGTGGAAATGACTTGAAATATCCGTTAAGCGTCTATTGCTGTTTTATGAGAAGCACTTTTCAAGAATATCAGAATGTTGACGGATGTCATCTGAATTGCTGTGCCGATCTAAATTCGAGAAACTCAATAGTCACGACGAATCGAACGTACGTTTCAAGTCTACAAAGCAATGGTATAGCGAAGGGGTTGGAGAGGGTTGTACACGCGGTGAGAGAAAATCGTATCGCGGACGAGATTGCGGAGTGTGTACCGGATGCCCGACCGATTGATGGCATTCCCACGCTTTTGCCGGTGATAGTGGTTTTCAAACTCTGCCCCGCCGAATACGCAACCCCTATCTAGTCTCTTTCTCTTTCTCTCTCTCTCTCTCTATCCTTGTCTTTCGCACTCTGTAGCTTTCAGCCAAATCGGTAAAAAATTGTAGTAACATTGGCAAATGTTCTTTTGCCGAAAAAAAATAACGAGAAATTCATCATGGAATCAATCAGTCAATCCTATTTTATTTCGTAACATAGCTACGGAATTAAACATTGTGGAAATAAGCGCGATATTAAAAAAAAGTCGTTATTGCAAGCTTTTCGTGATTCTTAAACACTAATGCACAATGATAGAGCGTCAGACTTGAATTGCAATTTTTTTTCAAAATTGTATACAAAATTTCAATTTTGTTAGATTATTTCAAAGTATAACTTATGAAAAGAATCTTTAATACACTCATTGAGGTAATCTTTAATATTTTATTCATTAGACTGCAACCATGGTTATTTTGTTGAGGAAAAAAATTATCGCTTTTGTAAATTATTCCTTCGTTCTTTCATGAGTAACGCAAGAAGCTAATTCGTTGATTTTCCATTATTCACTGGCAGCGGTGAAGCTTCTGGCTGCATTTACGACTGTTCTCCTTCCTTCTCTCTCTCTCTCTCTAACATTACAATAAAACCCTTGCGGGCATCGGTCGCCCCTTAATTGAATTAAACCGTCCAGCGCGCACTCGCGTCTCTCTCTCTCGTTCGCTGTGTCAGTTTCTCTATTTCCTCGGCGTTTGCAAATTCTGGGCGAGTTCCGGTACGAACGCGGTTCTCCGCAACCATACCTCAAAGCCCTATCACGTTGTGTCTATCGCCTTTTATATTACCACGCGTAAGCGAGATAACTTCAATGATAATTTGTCAGAAAATTGCGCAGTTAAATCTACACTTAACCGCAACGGTGTATCGGAAATAATTTTCCGATATATCTCGTTTTGCCGCAGAATAAAACGAAATATATCAGAGTGTCAGTTCTAAACTTTACTGGTGTAGAAATAATTTACCTAGTTTTCGTGAATTTTTACTTTTACTCGTTATTCCGTTCGAGCAGCAGCTTATCAATTAATCGTTGGGAAGATTTTGAAAGCAATAATATTTTTTTCTTATCCTGAAAGAATTCATAGTACATAAAAATTCTGAAAATACGACATGAAAAATATTCGTAAAATTATATAACCATATTAATTCATTAAATTTCTTAATATTTCATTTTTAAATTCTCGTAAAACTATGACTTTTTATTACTCAATCGCGTGCGGTTCACTAAAATAAAAATTTGAAAGTAAGATAAAAGTTATATTTGCCATGCAAGTTATTGGGGTAGTTAAATTATTTAGAAAAAAAAAAAAAGAAAAGAAAAACAATATTTAATTGCTCATTTTTTTTACAATTTCATTTTACACAATCAAAGGATTCAATGGACAAATATTTTATTCATAATTCTTTGAAAATTGATAGAGGATAATATCTGTCATTCGACCTACAAACGGATGCTGGGTAAAAATATTTAAACGTATGCTCGATGGAGAGTGGGTGAGAAAAAAAAACAGCAGTTCTCGAAAAGGGTTCAGCATTTCGAGGGGCGTCCCATTTTAAATATTCTGCTTGCCGGCAAACGTTTTTTTTTTTTCTCTCGATAACCGGCCGTTCGGAAACACTGTGTACCAGATAACCGCGATCTACAATGCACATTTTCACGAGATTTTCGCCTATAAAGCTCGTTGAAAATCATGAAACTAAACGTTCTTGCCTGGGGAATCCCCGGCGTACCACGCGATAATCCAACCCCTTCTATCCTCTTTCTCCTCTACAACGGGAAGGGGGGTCGAACAATCGTTGGAAAAGCGAGACAGTGGAGATAAATAAAGCCAGGATATTTCTCTATACAATCCCTCGCAGCCGCCAGAGTTGTTTCATCAATACTACATATATATAGTATACATTATCATATATACTATATATCGAGTTGACGATAAACCGTTCCAGCGTGCTCGGCTGGGTCTCGTGGGTCGCGCAAGAACAATTGTTGCGGCGAGGGGTTAAAGCTCGCGCGATATAATGAGGAGAAAAAAAGGGAAAAAGGTTGGTTCCATTTGCTCGACTCGGTTCTCATGCAATCTCTCTTAAGCATGCATTCTCTCGCGCCCCTTTCACATCCCTCAGCCACCCTTCGAGCTTCTCTTGCCGTACAATGATAGTTGCTAGATTGCTAGGTAGCTTTTTTTCAAGCTTCTCTTTTTCCCGATGAAATGAAAAAAAAGACTATTAATTATGGTAGGCATTTGAGATGAATCATTTCTTTATTGTCATTATGTGAGCAGGTCATAATTACAGATAACAAAATTTAGTAATTTGATTAAAAAATTGAAACGTATTCAATTTCTCAGTATATTACATTCAGTTCTATTACGATAATTATCCATTTTCGATAGAAATCCGAACGAGGATTTATTTTAATTATGTCAATTGCAACAAAATTTTCCAATTCCTTCTTTACTTTTCTCACGTAAATCGAGTATCGAATATTTGCTGTTTAAACTTCAAGCCTGACGTGTATCGTTGAGCTGGATTGCCTCGGGCAAGTTTCACGCCGGAATCGTGAACAATATACGGGAGCTTATAGTTCCGGGAAGACAGAGTTTAGGACCAACAATTGTTTCAAAGCGGTTAGCGGAGAAAGCTGTATATAGCGTGAGAGACACCAGGTTTATAGATCACTCAGGGTCCACGAGGTTCGGCCCTTAACCCCGAACCTCCCTTAGCGCCACCACGACGCCGTTGGCTGACGTTCACCCTTGCCCTGAAGTGCTTCAAGGAGTTGAGAAGAAGAGAGAGAGAGAGCGATATAAAGAAAGAGAGAGAGAGAGAGAGAGGCCATCTTCGTGAAGTATGTAGAGAAATGGTGATGGGGGTTGAATGTGTGTACCTTCTCGTCTCGTGTTACAGTGTTTCCACATTCCGTACCAGCGTACCAGCGACCTAAATCACAAGAGTGAAAAGAGCGAGAGAAGAAGGTGGCAAAGAGAAGAAGACGACAAAGCGAACGAAGAAGTTGCCAGAGACTCGAGTGCGAAGAGAGACAAGAAAGAAGTGAGAAAGATTAAAGTTTAAGGGTGCGCTCTTAAATTCGCAGTGCACGAGGGAGAAAACGAGCTGTAACAAAAAGAGACGAAGAAGACGAAAGAAATGTGAAAGGAGGAAGGAAAAAAAAAAGATTCATTGTGATTTACCTGAGCCACTTAAATCGCGCACAGTCACGAAAACGTGAAACACGAACGGAGAACGAGATCACAGTGAGATAGCTCGAGGAATCCAGTCAAAGTTGAATCGATAAGGAGATACGATTATAAATATATGAAAAATAATATAAGAAAAATATCAAGTATGACGGACGTGGGAATACATAAAATCGTCTAGGCGAACGTACGAATTTTTGTTTTATTTTTCTTCTTCGTCGTTAGGTGTAAATCGTAGACGGTAGAACGTCGTTCACTCGTGATAATACAAAGTGTTACGTTAAGTTATTTCTTCCCTCTCTTCCTCGCCGGAATTTATATTTACCGAATTTTCACGATCTCAACGTTGTCTCGTATGAATTTGACGAAAAAGAGAAATCTCTCCACCCTCGTGGAAGAGTTATAAACAAACGAAAAAAAAAAGATCTAAGATTAGTTCTAACTGATAATCCGACATTGAATAATCCAGTAATTAGGAAAAAAATCAAGAGAGAAAAAGCGAAAATTAATATAGGTGGCAAAAGTGAATTAAATCATTGTTCGTACTATTCGTTGTTGAATATTAAACAAGAAAAATTTCAATATAAATGTAAATTCGATGATAATTAAAGAAAGATAAAAAAAATTGCATATACATATGTATATAATGTATGTATATGTATCAATATATAAATCGACGTCATAGGAACTTATTGAACGATCCACACTCAACGACCAATCGAATACTGTCAATTACTAGTAATCGTTCAAGTTTCAAGCAAGTTCAATTATATATATAAAAAAAATATAAATATATATATATATATATATATATATATATATATCATCGTAGATGTTTTAACTGTGATCGGAATAGTTAACATCTCATAAGGTATAATCAAGGTGTTTATGACCTACGACGAAAAGTAAAATAAATAATAGTTGACAACGAAAAGTGCTAATCGGCCTACGCATCCCTACACACGCATACGCATACACAGAGGATAAGTGCGCGAGTGTGTTAGACGTGAGAAAAAAAAATAGAAAGAAAGAAAAATCTTATTACGAGGATTTTTCATTTAAGAGGCTTCTTCGCCATTAAATTTCCATTCAGTGTCACCGGTGGTACCTGATACACACAAGCATATATACATATATATCTAAATATATATATTTTTGTCTCGTGTTTGGAAAAAATCGTCACCACGGCCAAAACGTTAATGACGTACGACGCCGTGGTCATTCGAGGTAAGAGAGAGTATTTTAACAATCCCCATCCAACCCCTAACCGAACGACCCCAACTCATGGAATGCATAAAATAACCACAAGTCGAACAGTTTTCACGCTAACTACATTTTCGAAAATGAAAATCGAGTTTCTACATAATCTGAACAAAATCGTGTTTACCCGTCGTTGCCAAATGGTGAGTTCCACTCGATCCCATGCGGATTATCTCGTGTCTATTGAAAATTTTCTACGAGAGGCTAACTCGATAGCCGCAGGACTCGCTGTCTCTCCGAGAGTTTCGACCTGTAATTAAGGGGGGATATAGGGTTAGGACAGCGTTTTCTTAATGATTTTCATGAATTTTTTTATAGTATAAAAAATGAATATAATTTATTGAAACTTTGAGAATATTTTATACATATATTTAAGTATATACTATAAAATTTTTGAAGAATTTTCTTGAAAAACAGCGGGGATATTAGCGACCCCATATTGCAGGTCACAATCAGACTCAGCATTTTGCGTACATTCTGGAAGCCGCAATTTTCATCTGAAATCAAACGAGGTTGGAATTTACTTTTATTATATGTCTCTCTTCTATACGAACCTAAATGCTATCAAAAAAATAGAAAATTGATTTTCATACAGGGGTCAAAACAAAAAAGCATGATTCTTTGTCATTTTTTACAACTTTATTTGCAAAAAAAAATTATTTAATATAATGATAATATTCCGATTTTAGGTTCATATAGAGCGCAATTCTATGAAGAAAGTAACTGCCAATTTTCAAAACGATTGGTTGAAAACTTTTCAAACTAGCGTGTACGCAAGTTCAAAAAAAGTCGTCTTCAGAAAAACGCGTTTGAAAAAATAGTGACCGCTCGGTTATACACGTGGCGCGCTCGGGGCCTGCAGGAGAGCTACTCGCTTTAATGGCTTATAACAATAGAACGAGTCGGAATTTTCATTTAAAATTTTGGGAACATATTTTTCAATAGTTTTACTAACAATTTAGGAAATTAAAAAATCGATTCTTTGAACCGTCTAACCCTATTTCCGCCCTTAAGGACGTACAATCGTGTTCAACAAACTGAACTTCGAAAAGAAAAGTTGTTTCAACAACATTTTTCAAGACCAGCTTCAGCGTTCGGTTCAATTAGCGTGTGCTTGTTCCGGAAAATCATGAATAACAATAAATTCACAGACAAATATCCTAGTTGATTACATTTATCCACAATTTTTTGTAAATTCAGTACTTTTCGTCACGACTGTACGTTCAGAAGAGCCTTAAAATTGCTCTTCGCGTGACACTCGAAACACAGGGTTGTCGGTACACTCGATTCGAGGGTTTTTCCATCGTTACCCAGGCCCATTCGCTGTTTCACTTGTGAACCGCAAGAGCCCATCCAGGATATTCAACAGCGAAGCATCGACAATTCTAACCTACAACTAATATAGCCTCGCTAAGCCAGGACAATAGTCCTCTGTCCTCTGTATACGTGTACGAATGAGTGGTGAACGTTTAATTTGCTCGGTGGGGAGGTGGGAATAAAACGAGACAGTGCTCTCGCTCGCTAACGGTAAATTCTCTCGAATCACTGTGTTTCGGAAGGGTTGCGCGCCTCTTGATTGGGGATTCTGAAGCAAGAAGGGATTCGCACTCGAATGCGCGATCGATCCGTGGTAATTACAATCAAATCAATCGTTGTACCTTTGCACTCCCTCTTCCTGGTATGCTCTTCCGGTATGCGCCTCGTTGCGTGACCATCGAAATAAACGGAACGAGTCAGGCCGTGTATATATATATAACGAATAGAAGCGACAATTTTCGCTGTTTCGCGTTTCCAATTCGTTGAATGTCGGATTTGTCCGAACTGCATGCAAATTCTACCGCCGATGACAACACTCGATATCGCGACTCGCGTGCAAAGACTAAACTAATTCCTATCCCCGAGCATTCGTTCGAATGGAGAAAAAAAAAATCATTTTAAACGACACTGTGATATTTTATCGTCGCATAAAAAATCATATATATACACACACACGTGCACACAATGAAAATATAGAACAAACTCGTGGAATTAAGTAGTCACGGCATAATCATTTCAACCGCGTCGAGATTCATTCACCGATACAAACTATAATTTTCCAGGAAAATGGAGCAAAACAGAAATGCGTCCACATGCTGGGCTCTGTCGAAGTGAGATAACAAAGGCGTTCAAAGAAAAATAAAATGGGAAGAAAAATACGAAGAAAAATCGAGTGAAAGTAGAGCGTGAGAATCGGTGCCAAGACACTTGTTGACACATCCAGCAGTAGCTCAGGGTGGGTTGAAAAGAGGCCGATGGGGTGTTAGAAATCTCAGAGGGTGAAGAGTCGAGAGCAGTGGAAAAGCCTTCGTTCCACTCGTTGCTCTTCCCGGATGAGGTCGATGTTTTGTTGCGTGTCGAAAATCGTCCACTAGGCCGGGTTAAAGTCTCGTGTGTCTTTTGCGTGTATTTAGCTACAGTTCTGTTTTAACCCCCCCCCCCCCCTTCACACTCGTCGCTATCCGCAACGCCGTAGATCGCCGGTGTGCGCTACTTGTTTGCGAGGTTCAAATGTTTGCGTGCGGCTGAGCGCGTGTCTACGAGGGGTTCGCACGCGGTATATACCTCGTAGGAGAGCCTCGTCTGTTTTCATTGTTCGAGGCTCATGCATGTATAGCCGAGAATTGTGGCAGACGGGGTTGCTCCACGTACATATACTGGTTAGGGTTGGCATAGCCACGCGGACCGAAGGCCTTGGGTATAACCTCGAGTCCCGATGAATCTATATCACGGTACTAGGTAATGAAAGGTCATAAATCGTGTAATTCAACACGTTGGCCAATGTGCATTAAGCGTCCTTTTGTTAGTTAGCAGCCGATTTAATTATTCTTGTCATTTAATCCTTGGTGCATAACTACTTTTGGCATTGACAGTTCTGTTTTGAAAATGTTGGTCTTTTGGTATTTCCAAATCTTTTAGGACCCTCGCACATAAATTCGGGATTTTAGACTTTCGGAGCTTTCAAAGCTCGGAACTTTAACCCGCTCTCGATTTGTCAATCACTGTGTTAGCAAATGAAACATCTAACTCACGCAATTTAACGCGTAAATATGGATTATGACCTTCAGTTATTTAACACTCGAAATATATATGGTTATATGGACAAAAAGAAGTAAACCACGCAGTTTAACAGGTACATTTGTGTTATTTGAGGCCTTTTGTACGTTAGCAATCGATATATGGTCTCTCGTAGGCGCACTGGGACAATGCAACAGCTTGGGTAATGAGGAGGGTGCATTGAACGACCAAGAGACGATAAACTTTGAGAGACAACTTGCTCCACAGTCATCCTATGTTTCTCTCTAGCTGTCTGCTTCTCCGTCTGCTAGACTTTTCCTTTTGTACTGCGAAGACCAACTACAAGATATTTAAACGTTGCGCTTAAAGCATGAATAATGTTCGAATGGGATAAATAATCTGTGATCATTCAGTCAGTTTCATCGTACATACCTGTTGTCTATATCTCTATTTATTCATCCCCCAAAGTTTCGTTATATCTCTCTATGTCGTTCGCAACCTCGAAAATTCAGCTTTCAAGTTGCCCGCCAAACCCACAATCACGCGACTTTATACGACACCAAATATATATATATATAGATACATTATACTGTCGCATCCAACGTGATGGATTGCCGCTGGCATACTCACACCGACCTACACACAGATTCTAGGCATCATCAAAGAAAAAATTTCCAACGTCCCCCTCGTTCTCTTGGACCAGTCACAACGAGCGAAAACTCTGTATGCTTGCTCCTTTGCGTGTTCATTTAGCAGTAATAAAGAAGAAAAAAAACTGTAAAAGCCTCCTGCGCTAGATCTGCGCGAGTCGTAAATGTAATGAATTTTTTTCTCTTGGTTTCTAGAACACCAGCAGGCTTGAAAATCTTTAACCACTTTTATAACACATTGTTTCGTTCTAAGAATATTTTGCTGTTCCATAATTTTTTACTCTTTTCATCTAACTTCTCGATGAGGACTTGGCAATGCTACGCATCCTTGAATATAATTGGAATCCTGGAAGAGCAAGCTTGTTGTTTATTGCGTTTGAATTGCAAAGCTGTGACGGAGATGGAAACAATTTTAACCCAGCTAAATTATCATTGCAACGAGGATTAATCTGTCTGACAGATTACAGCCGGAACTACTAGCGTGTACGAATCACACGATTTGAATGTCCGTTGGAAATGTCGGTAGGACCGCGTCAATTTGATAATCTCGGCGATGTGTGCGAAGTAGAGCAATTCAGTACGAAAGCTTTTCCAATCTGACATGTCATTGATCAAACTGTACGAGGTCTGTTCAAAAAGTATCGCGACTTTTGAATTTCCGCGGGCTACGTATATTCGATTTTCGATTTTTATATGGCGTTAGGTTGGTACTCATGTCCCTCACTTATGCTGAAAAAATCGGCAATTTTGTATGTTTAGTTAATTGTTGTCAGCTGTTTTGGTTAGACGTGTTTTGGCTTGTCTTCGATTTTTTGCCTATTCCAAAAAAGCAGCTTCCATTGCGATGATTGAGCTTTGGTTTCCACGTCATAACCATAAACCCATCATTCGTCACCAGTTATGACCCTCTGGAGCAAATTTGCGTCGTAGCGGACCGAGTCCAACAGGTCCTTAGCAATGTTAACGCGACACTGTTTTTGTTCGAAATTGAGCAATTTTAGCACGAATTTCGCGGCGACCCGTCTGATGCCCAAATCATTGGTAAAAATCGAATAGCACGAGCCAATCGATATGTTTAGTTCCTCAGCAACTTCTCTAACGGTGATTCGACGATTGGCCAATATTATTTTTTTCACTACATCAATGTTTTCGTCTGTTGTTGATGTGCTCGGGCGTCCGGAACGCATTTCGTTGTTCGCATCTTCTCGGCCCTCTGAGAACATTTTGTACCACCGATAAACGTTGCTTTGGTCCAAGGTAGCTTCACCATATGCCACAGTCAACATTCGGAATGCGGCCGCGCCCTCAATTTTATTTTTCACACAAAATTTGATACAGATTCTTTGATCCATTTTTTTGAATAGGCAAAAATCGAAGACAAGCCAAAACACTCCTAACCAAATCAGCTGTCAACAATTAACTAAACATTCGAAACGGCCGATTTTTTCAGCATCAGTGAGGGACACGAGTACCAACCTAACGCCAAAAAAAATCAAAAATCGAATATACGTAGCCCGCGGAAATTGAAATTCGCGATACTTTTTGAACAGACGTCGTACATACGATCTCGTTGATCAATCCCTATGTTTATTGCTGAAAGGTGAAAGACGATTCGTGACTTTCTATCTTACTCGTTGACAGAGTAGCAATAGTCGAATTGATCGTTCCATATTCTACGTGCAGATGTTAGACTAAAGTCTCACGTTATTCAGGATTTTATATTTTCCACCTCGTGAATCATCCCCCCACCCCCTCCCCCGGAATATGCAGCTCCATCATAATAGAGCACGAAACTCACGGTCGTATATTTTTCCAGAGGAATGAGAATCCGTAAAGAGTAAAAGCATCCAGAGGTAACGAGAGATTATATTTCTTGTCATTCGTGGTTGATGGATTGCCATCCACAAACGTCCCTTTCCGTGCAATGTTAACCCGCAACTGTATCGCGATGCACTATTGCGTGGAATCGAAAGATTTTTAACCACACCGCTTCGGGCGGATGAATTTTTAATGACTCTACAAAATATTTTCTTCACAAACTAAAATCATAATTATTCAATTGTTATCGTCAAAGGAAGTTTTGCTTTTTTTTACATTGCCTTTTCAACCTACTATCATTTTTAAGTGATTTTTAAAGAAATCTAAGGATTGAGAAACATCGTAAAATGAATGTTAAAAATAATAAATAGTAAGACATTCATTTTTTTGTTGCAAAAAAATCATGATACTTTCAATTCCATCACGTTTATGTCGACGTACAAAAGTTACGAGAAAAAAATGTCATAATGATGTGCAACGATCATTTTCGTCACTCAAAGGATTGAGACAAAAAGAGGACCTCTTTATCTCGTGAGAATTTCGACTTTAATGGCCGTATAGATAGTCATAACAGGGTGAAATGTGCATCGCATGAGAAGCGATAATAAACGAGCGTTATGCTTCTTCGAATTTCCGAGGTGGGTGTTATAAAGAGCATGAGTGCAAAGACTCCGGCTCTGGAACGCGTGTACGGGGGGTTTTGGTGGGATTTGAAGGGAATAAAGCATGGCGGGTAAACCTAATCACGCGATCCGATACTCTTGCTCCTCTTCCTAATGGCCCTAATACCTAAACTCCCTGCCCCCCGCCCAACCGTTACAATGTCGTGGTACAAACGTTACATATATACGTACAGTCGATGCCATTTGTCTGGATTTAGAATTTTCGGCTGTTCCTCCGAGTCTAATGAACCACTAAATTTCCAACCCCTTTTACCGGTTCACTAATTGGATAAACCGTGAGGCCAAACTTATACGTTATCTGTCTCTCTCTCTCTCTCTCTCTCTCTCTCTCTCTCACTGTCTCTCTCTTTCTCGTTTGGCTTTTAGCTCGGTTCCGGGACACGTTATTGGATTATACAATGCTACATATACATGCATTTATATATATATAAACATCGCCCTATCCGGCGGTAGGCAGCTAGAGGTGTGGGGAACAATTTCGAGAACGAGTATGACGAAAAGCTCATTGATTCGATTATTTTTCGATTTTATTCCAACGAATCGCTCTTTTTATTCCCGTTTTCAGTGAAGACTTTTTTTCTTTCCTTTTTTTTTCTATTGAATTATTCAAGTACCCGGTCATTAATTCGGATGTCGGGGTTCAAGTAGAAGAAGAGGATGGCAAATATCCGGTTGCTCTCGTCGCTTTTACCCTCGGTGTCGAGGGTATGAATGAGCGAGAGTGAGAGAGAGAGAGAGAGAGAGAGAGAGAGAGAGAGAGAGATAGAGAGAGAATCGGAATATTCAACATAGACTCTGGCTTCGCTGACAGGGGGAATCGCCATTCGCGAAATACGAGAAAATTACTGGTGAATATTAACTATCTTTCATATCCACGATTTTCCGTGAACGTCGATATTTAAAATAAAAAATTTCAAAGCTCCACCATGGACTATTGAGCACTCGTTTATCGCGACTCTACGATGAACTGGTTACATTTATTTTTATTTTTTTTATTTCAATAAATTGCGTTTTCATCAGTGATATAGTTCTCGATCTATAGTAAATTTTATTATTATGAAAAATCAAAAAATCCTTTTTTTTATAATGAAAACAAAAATTGCTTTCCTTTTCTCTGTTCATTTTTTTTTTATTTCACCGCTAAGCGTATTGAGGTAATGCAAAATTTACTCAGCATTGTCTCCGCAAGCTAAACTCTTCTCTTGTCTGACCCCTGGGGTCTTTAAATATTTGCAATCGATGAGAGGGGTCCATGAGTCGTTGACTTCTCCGTCTTTCTTTCGTCTTCTGTCGAGGCACTCTATAGTTGCCCGTTCAAAGTAACCCCTTCTCACTTTGCTCTGCTTCACACTCTTGTACCACACGAGAGTTTCAACACGCGTCAGACCTTTGTCCTCCTCTTTCTTCCGCCTTCGTTCGCTCTCGGTGGCGGTGACTCCGTACTCTCCAATTGAGAAAACTCTCTCTCTCTCTCTCTCTCTCTCTCTCTTTCTCTCCTGACGTCAAAGCTCTCTTTCGCTTCAACGAGTTACGACGACCGGGTTTATACGAGAACCTTTCTTTCACCTCTTATCTCGGTCGTCACAACAAAATTTCATAACTCTATATATACATAGCATACACACTTTGTATATATTCCATACACAATGTTTAGTATTTTTCTCAACTTACAGAACACCACAAAAATATCTCGTTATAATGTTTTATTCTGCTTTCAACGAAAGAATAATTATTGCGTAAAATTGCAAAAATTTGTATGACAAAAGAAATATTGTTAAGTTTCATGAAATATTTTAGTCAATTTATAAAAGAAAGTGCTTACAGGATTAATGCACATATAAACAATGTCCAATCCGGTTGACAATAATTTTTTTAGTCATATTTTATTTTGATTAAGGGATAACACCACTGTGACCCCCTGTTTTTTTTCACATTTTTCAAGAATTTTTTTTTGTGGGAAAAAAGAGAGATATTCGAAAATTTTTTTTGGGTTTTGTTCCTTGTTTATTGATGTATCAAGAAACATTTTTTTCACACTTTTCACGCCGCATGGTGGCGCTGGGGAAGCTCTCGCATCAGGTGCTGTCATCTCCGCAGTGGTTCGCGGCACGCAGCAGAACTCTCTTCAACGTCGATCTGAAAAAAAATACTGAGTGTTTTCGTTAATAATATGATATTTTGAAGAGAAGTACATAGGGATTTGGAAAAATATTATTTGAAAAAAAATAGACACGCCTTTGAAATTAAAGTTAATTTCAAAAGAGTTCTGCTGCGTGCCGCGAACGACTGCGGAGATGACAGCACCTGACGCGAGAGCTTCCCCAGCGCCACCATGCGACGTGAAAAATGTGAAAAAAATGTTTTTTGATACATTAATAAACAAGGAACAAAACCCAAAAAAATTTTTCGAATATCTCTTTTTTTTCCCACAAAAAAAAATTCTTGAAAAATGTGAAAAAAAACAGGGGGTCACAGTGGTGTTATCCCTTAAATAATTAATAGAAATAATTAGTCAATTTTTAATGAAAAGACGAAAGTTTGCATCATCGACCATAAAATTTATTAAATTCTCGTATTTTTTGTTCTCTCGATGAAGTTAATGACGAATTAACCAAAACTATTAATACGTTGTGATTAATTGTCGTGCACGCTTCGAGGAAAATTCTTTTCTTCCCATGTAGCTTCTATTCACGACGAAATGATGATGATAAATAGATTTTCGAGCTTTGGAGACAGAAATGTCGCGTCAAATTTACCAGCACTGTCACGTGCGTTGGATGCTGCCGTTATCGTTATATAGATAGTAATTTCAGGGTGGCAGGGGTCGGAAAGTATTGGAGATGTAGGCGAAGGTTTTTCGGGACAATGGTCTCGGTTCGCTTGAAGGTAGAGCAGTAGTAGACGTGTAGGGCGATAAACTACAGCCTCTCCGCCCCCTTACCCACCCTTAAACAAAACCACAGCAGAAATACCACGAGGAAAAAGAAAAGTACAAGATCAAAGAAGTACGTGCGCTTGTGCTGCTCTTATACGTATACCGTTATACTCTCATTCACTCTCGTCGCGATATTATAATATTTGTGTGTGTATGTGTTTTCTCTCTGTACCATAAAAACTACCCCATGGAGATCGCATTGACGCGGCCTCTCGAGCAATTCTGCACGCTCACTCCTCTGGCTTTTTTGTATACTTTTTTTTGTGGCCTGTCGTCATTCTCCATCTCTATATTTTTACAGTCTCGTGGTACACGCCACACAGATTATAAATAAAATATGTATATTTATATATAAATGTGTTCACGATAAAAAAATATTTCTAAAAAAATTCTCATTACTCATCCCAAACTCATTTTCTTTAAAACTCAAAAATCTCCATGAAAAATCTCCCAAAACAGGTTTTATCCTCAGTAATGAATGGATGGTTACGATAAGTCACTTTGCCTCCAGAATATTTTTCCTCCTTGAAGAGACTAACATTCAACGATTTCACTTTACCATTCGACTCTCCACTACTCGTTCCTATTCACTTTGAAAGAAGACTCATAAAATGAGGATACTGGAGGGACCTTTTTGGCTACAAAAAACTACAGGAATGTGATAGGAAAACAATATAAAACAAAAACGGTTTTGACAGAAAAGTTTTGGCTTTCGAAAGTGATGTATCTCGAATGCCGACGAAGGCGGTCTCTAACTTCCATCGGAGATTTATCAAGTCAACTTCCGTTAATGCTAGACCTTTCGGTTTATATATATATCGCTAGTGTTAGAGGAAGATTAATCTTTTCTCTGACGAGCGAAACTGCGAGCCAGTTGAAATAGCCGCAATCAACTATGTGTAATCGATTTATTTGATGTTCCGTCTTCGTTCGTGTCTAGACGATTTATCTAAAAAAAATATCCGATTTCCTTCCTCTCTCATTCCTTTCTCTCTCTCTCTCCGTACCTACCGGCATAGGTTACGAGTGAAAAGCTTTGAGAAAAATTCAATCGTTTCGCATTCTGCGTCTGACACATTCCACGCTACGATATATTGAACGATAAATCGAATTCCATCGTGTTACAACCCCCCTCTGGAATGAGTTCATGTTCACTGGAAAATAAAATCAAAATTCAAATAAATTATCCAATTTAATTGAATTTTCATGCAAGATATTTCGTGCCCTTTGTTATATCTCCCGTTCGTTTCTCCCTGAAAACACACCCGAGGCGCAAGGTCACGTGACTATCGCGAGAGAAGAAAGAACGAGAAAAAAGGGTTTTTATCCATGAGCACGAATGCAAGCTCGACTTACAGCGCTATTACACGCGGCTGAACGATAAATCCTTCGATTACCGTGCTCGGTGCATCTAAGAATGAAAGATCGCGTTGATCGCGTTACCGACGTGCAAGCTTCACGGAAGCATTAAAGTCGTTCATGCAACAACTGGGCCAACAATATCACGAGAGGGAAAAAAAGTGGCGTCGCAGTTATTGGCAGGTTTTTGCAGTAAAAGTATGTCTATAGTCAATCGTCTTGTATCAAAAAAGAAACACTGTGTCAATCACTATCTCCCTTTTCTCTTTCCTTTTGTTTCTATGGCGTCATTGTACGTTTATACGTGGGAATAAAATATTCTTTGTCATATTGATCCGACTATCGAGAGAGTTGTAAAAAAAAATATCACACGATACCCTCCCGTTCTACGTATTGCACTCGTATTTCAAAGGGATTAACGCCTCGTTCGTTCGGAGAATACCCTCCAATGTTGTCAGTCAACAAAAAAGGATTTATTAAAATATAGTTCGTTTGGATCGTAATACAATTGAGTTAAATTGAAACTTTAATGAATTAACTAAAGTACAACAATTTATAACCACAAATTTTCACGTTTGTCAAACTTGACTTTCCTCGAAGATTTAGTGACAAATTTTTGGAACTGATTTGGACATTTCAGCAGGAATAATCCAAACTCCTCAGGGTGAAATAATGAAACGTATGATTATTTTCTCGTAAACCGTCCCTTTTCATACGCTTTCACATGGCTGCTCGTATAATCCTAATGGAACATTTCATTCTCGCAATTTCTCAGTTAACATCCTTTTCTCGCTCCATTTCAAGGAACATCTATAGATTGCAACCTCGCGGGACACTATCGGAATAGAAGCTTCACTAGCGTTAGTATTAAGTAGTACCTCCATGTGTTGGTAGATGTCTATAAACCGGCACTTAGTCCTCAACCCTTACACCCAAAGCGCGCGTTTAATGGGATTACGAGTAGCGAGAGGGTGAGAGAGAGGGAGGAGGATACTATAGGCAGGAGTATTTCTGTACTAAGACTCCGGATGTTCCGTGTGTTGGGTGAGCCAGATAAAGCCTTCTCATTCCCTCGATTTTTTTTTTCGTTTAACGTCCTTTATATTTCGCGAAATGAGGGATTCAGACTCGTTGCAAAAAAACGTTAACATACAAGAGGCTGGCGCGCACAAGTTTATATATAAAACAGTGGTACAGATATAAAGATCCTCTCGGAAAAAAAGAATTTGAGGGTCCTCTTCTCTGCCGCGACCCGATTAAGGGAGGAAATAGGGTTAGGACAGCGTTTTCTCAATGATTTTCATGAATTTTTTTATAGTATAAAAAATGAATATAATTTATTGAAACTTTGAGAATATTTTATACATATATTTAAGTGTAGACTTTAAAATTTTTATACATATATTTAAGTATATACTATAAAATATTAGCGACCCCATATTGCAGGTCACAATCAGACTCAGCATTTTGCGTACATTCTGGAAGGCGCAATTTTCATCTGAAATCAAACGAGGTTGGAATTTACTTTTATTATATGTCTCTCTTCTATATGAACCTAAATGCTATAAAAAAAAATAGAAAATTGAATTTTTTACAGCGGTCAAAACAAAAAAGCATGATTCTTTGCCATTTTTTACAACTTTATTTGCTAAAAAAAAATTATTTTAAATAACGGTAATATTCAGTTAAAAAAAAAAGTCGTTTTCAGAAAAACGCGTTTGAAAAAATAGTACCAAGAAAAACAAGCAATATGGGATTGCTAATATTTTATAGTATATACTTAAATATATGTATACAAATTTTATAGTATATACTTAAATATATGTATAAAAATTTTATAGTATATACTTAAATATATGTATAAAATATTCTCGAAGTTTCAATAAATTATATTCATTTGTTATACTATAAAAAAATTCATGAAAATTATTGAGAAAACGCTGTCCTAACCCTGTTTCCCCCCTTAATGGCTTATAACAATAGAACGTGTCGGAATTTTCATTTTAAATTTTGGTAACATATTTTTCAATAGTTTTACTAACAATTTATGAAATTGAAAAAAAATCGATTTTTTGAACCGTCTAACCTTATTTCACCCCTTAAATGGGAAACAGAAGATGCAGGAAACGTGCCGAAAAAAAGACGTGATAGTTCGAGGGATGAAAACAACATTCTTAACTTAAAATATCAAAGTACGCTATTCTCTTCAAGACAGGATCTTGATTGATCACTGGGGAATGAAAAATGTCGTCAGAAAACATTGTTGAGATCGTATGTGAGGCGAAACACCACGAGAAGCTTAAAAGAACCTTTAAAAACTGTAAACTATGACGATACTTGGCGCTTCTGGCAGGAAGCGTGGAAAAACCGTCGGAAAAGTGTCGCAAAGTGGCGGAAGATTGATGTACTCCTATAACTTTTTGTGATCACCAAAACCATCGAAACTTTCGACTCCTTATCTTTCGGGTTGCAGATTCGTCGAACCGGCAAGTGAGTGGACACGGAGAAAAAACAAATTAGGAAAAGTCCGGGTATACTTGTCGCGAGAAAGTAGCAAGAGAGGCGAGAGAGAAAGAGAAGGGAAAGAGAAACGAACTCGGTAATATCGGGTATTTCCAATGCACTGCGGGGCACATTTCGACAAGGACCATTAAAGCTAGTTCTCGAGTAGATACTCTCAGCCTTGATAACATTTTGCCTCGGCGGGATATCGTAACTGCAACTATAATGTACCGTTTTTACTAGTATATAATTGTGCTCTCTCCGCTAAATAACATCCCTGTAAGCCTTTGCTGCAAAAGTATTCAACATTGTATCATTTTTTTTCTCTAGTCCTCATTCATTTCGAACTAGAGTGAAAAGTCAATTATCGAGTCGAGAGGTCATTGATGTTTATTGAAAAAAAAAGATAATAATTTTCTTCTATTTCCTTTCTATCGACACACAGCAATGTTCAACCGAAGGCTGAACAAAACGGTAGAGCAGACACGAAGGATAAGGGCGTAGGAAGGAAAAGACGGAAAAAAACACAGAATTTCTACTGTAACGTCGCGAAGCCGCGTGTCTGGTTATCCCAATGGGGCTTGTTTGGATTTTCAGGGAATCCTCGGAGCCTTATTATCTTCGATCTACGAGAGTCTGGTCTTACGACGTCTCGTTTACTCACTGCTGGTCGTGACTCTGGAAAAAATCGTCTATAATATTTCTCTTCTACTTTATCTCTTCGAGGCCCGATCAGTTGACAGCTTTGTTTATGAAGGAAAATCGGATTTTGTTCAATCGCAGTTCACGTTACATTTTTATAAATGTCAGTCTCGCGAGAAACACGTCCGAAGATCTCCTTTAATTATCGATTATTCTCTATGTCCATTGGTTAGTAGTTTGAGATTGAATTTTGGTCACTTCCGTCTTATTTTTTCCTCTGTAGCGTCTGTTATATTTGATAAGACAATGTCCAGGTATTTTTGTATCTTCATTGATGACTTGTTCAATATCTAAATACTTTTCAAATCTTTGAGAGATTGTCATGAAAACTAACGTCAAAAGTGTCCAATCTAACGTTCATCCATTTCTCCATCAATTTGCGCGTATCAGATCCATCTTAAGGTCATGACGTTGACAGAAAAATGGTAACCGTAATTTTTGCCAAGAAACTTTGATCATTATCCAATTGTTCAATTCAATTTTCTTCATTATTAAATCGAGTACTAGCATAACATTTTTTTTAAATTCCCCTAAAATCGATTTACACGATCGCTGGATTTCGAATTACTTTCGTCCTACCGGAAAACCAGATGATTCGGACAAGAATAAAATTTCGTTAACGGCGAAGCCACGAAAAAGTCAAATGTCGTAATCGTGAAAATTGCCACCTCGGCACCGTGCAGTTTAAATGACAAAGTCCTTAAACCCATTTATGAGACCGCTTCGACGTGTCCTACTAGTCGAATAAAATGTAAAAAAAAATACCGCGATTGAGTCCCGAACACGAAGTAAAAGACAAAGAGACGAGACGGTGAAAGTAGAAAAAAAGAACTTAACATTTTTTCTTTCTTTTTTTCTCCGTTTCTTTCGGTTTTACCGTCTCGTTTCTTCGTAATGCTAGGATTCTTTATAACCCAACGAAAATCTACCGCGAGCATTAGCGAGGCGAGTGGTAGCAAACCCGGAAGAAAGAACCTCGATCGAAGGCGTTACACCGTACTATATATAGATGATACGCGAATCCGATAACGAGAACATTCTGGCTATCTTTTCTTTCTTCAGCAATTCGCGCTACTGGTTATACCACCATGGATGAGAATCGTGAAAAATCCTTGGTACTATATACTCACACCCTCGCGCCTTTTAAATAAGGATGGACGATTGTAAAAGTCTGCAGCGAAAAGAAGAAGAAAGGAAAGAGCGAGAGGATTATAAAAATGTTTGCGACAGGAATGTGTAAATGTTTCCATTAAGGGGGATCCCGTTAATGTACAATTAGACTATTCTTTATGCTGTATTACGAAACTTGGAGGAGGTTGGAAAATATACAAGATAGTATCGTCTACAACTGTACTTGTAATAATAATAATCATAATACTCTTATTATTATTATAAAATGTATTAGGTAGCATAAAACATCTTTACGAAAGCAATTTACGGCAGCATAAAGAAAAATGATTCGTATAATAACAATAAAAGGATTATATCTGAAAGGAAGTAAACGAGCGAATGATGCGAAAATGAATCAAACTTTGATGTTACGTGAAACATCAAGACTTCTTGCTTCTGTTTTTACCAGATGCTTAACGAAGAGAACGGATAAACGATTCGGAGTGAACGAGAAAGGGGATATAGCCAAACTCGATGGGCAAAAAGGGCTAGAGAGCGAAAGAGGAAGAGAGAGAGAGAGAGAGAGGGAGGCAGAGAGATAGTTTGGGCTTTACCTCGTAAATCCCTCTCTCGGCATCGTTCTCTGACGGTCTTTTTGGGGTGTCCCGTTAATTCCCATCGCAGGCAATTCCATCGGAGATTCAGGACAGCCACATTCCGTTCGACCGGAAGCCTATAACGGACTTTCGAATAAACGTTCGGCAAGATAACGAACAAAGGAGGGAGAGAATAATGTCGAATAAACGGTAGTTGAAAACTTCTTTCGTTCGTATACAAAAAGCGTTTCGCTGTGAATAAGCCATCGCGCCCATCAGCATCGAAGAACTTTTTTTTTCGACAACGAAATTTCTCGATACCAAATTAGAAACGAATTGTTAAATTTAAAAGAGAATACGAAATTCTATGCTCCTAAAGTAAAGGAAAAAAATAACCGGACAACACGAATTAAGAGTGTTTTCGGTGGGTACAACTGTGACATAAATGAAAATTATTATCCGCTTGGCACAGCCGCAACTATATAATATGATCTCTCAAGCGTAAAAAGAGAAAAAAGTTTTTTCTCTCCGGCTTATCGTTTTTTTTCTTATCGTAATCCCTGTCAGATGCTTTTATGCCGGATATCCACCTCTCGCATTTTCACGCGAGCGAGAATGGCCACCAATTCGGAAGAGTTCACGGAAACGTGCAAAATTAGAAGTTTCTTTTCTACTCTGCAACCCTTCGTCTTTTCTCTCTCTTCCTTTCTCGTGATCTTTTCTCTTTTCTCAACACTCTCCGTTAAGCTCACCACAAAAAGAAACACCCTCGACCACTTTATTTTCTTATTATTTCTTTCCTTTCGTTATTTTTGTCCTTTTTCTTTCCCTATCTATCCATCCCTCTCTTTCACTTATTTCTCCTTTTGTGCGCAGCGAATGCTAAAGCCCGACTAACCAGAAGCCTTGCATAAATAGCTTGCACAACCTAGTTTTTACGTAAATTGAAATGGTGGTGGAAAATTTCCAACACTATACCCCCGACTGATATTAATTATACTAAACCTACTTAGAAAGAGGGTGCTATATGATATACACATAGGCGTATGTGTATTCCCAGCTGCACCAGGCTCTTCTGATGGTTCCGTACGTTTCTTCGGTAATAGCACACACAGAGTGGATTCTCGGGAAATGAACGAGAGTGAAAAAAAAAAAAAATAGAAATCGTGTTATTGCCCTCTTCTCGTTTGGTATGTGCAGCATATATCGATCATCTCTCGCGAGCTCTGGCTCACGGTTCGTTGCATAATAACGAAATAACCGAGGCGCGGAGACTGGCGTGGCATTTGTGGTAAAGGGTCAGGCTGATTGTAGACACGTGTGCATCGTCGGTCGTTAACGAAAGGGTGAAAATAACGACTAAAGGGGATGGAAAAGACCTTGCCTCATTATTGGAAATTTCATTGATTGGCTTTCCCACTTCTGCTCTCAAATGTTTTTTTTCTTCTACTCTTTCTTTCGTTACTAACAAGTGCTATCTGTCTCTGATAATTAGTAAAAGTATTAGGTCGAGGAATTTTTTTCTTTATTCATTTATATTCAATAAAATAGAGATGTAAATTATCGGCATATTTCTTTCATTGGAAAAATTACAATTAACAATTTTCTTGAGAAGGGTCAATCCGGTTCCTAAATTAATTTATTGGCTGAATAAGATCGTAGTCTTAAATTATTAAAATAAAACGTACTCAATTCAATTTAGCAAGCATACCATAATATGTTTAAAATGATTTAGCTTGCTCGCTGTACTTTTTTTTTGCAACGAAGAAGAAACTGTACTCGCGCACTCTCGATGAACGTCTACCCGATAACTTTGTCGCTTTTCGCGGGTTAAAAATAAGGAGCGGAGGGTGTATATTGCGATGAATGAAAAAAATAAGATGAAAGAAAAATTGTATTGACGAGTAAAACTGTTGAATTCCGGAAGGGGAGTTCCGGCGTGGAAACTACTTCGGTGGTACAACTTTGATATCGCGGTTAGCTTTTACCTAGCGGTGAAGGTGAGGGAAACTCTACTCACCCGGGCAAATGGAACCTCCTTCTCAGCGTTTAACTGTGTGTTTAGCACATCTGCGATCCTTTCTTTGTGTGTGTGTTCGCAAACTCAGCTATGCGATATCTGGACTCGTAGTATTTGCTCCTCGACGCGATAAGGGATGATTGTTGGACTTCTATAGCGACGTCTCACGGATACATAGATATTAAATCTATATCTATATTTTACTAGACAGTAGCGATCGTCTGATCCGTTCGGATGTGAATCCTTTCTCACGTAATATCAACGAAAATTCAACGAGGTCAGTCAATGCGGCAAGGATATTCGTTCACCTATATACAGATATATAAATGTAATGGTTGCAAATTTCGAAAATGCATTCGTTGAATAAGCAATTTTGTGATTAGCTTAAACCCTGGAACTCTTGGAATAATTGTGGCGAGATAAAGTGCTGTGAAATTTCGCCTAAATTTTCGACCATTTTCTTCTAAACAATCGTTTCATTGACTTTTCACATTAAATATAAACAGCTATCAATACAAAAGTACTATTGTTATTTGTTTTTTTATCAATTTCGTTCTCACGTCGACTTTAATACGAAAGCATAGAAAATTAAACGAAATTATTGGTAAAGTTGTAAATACTACAAGTAAATTTTTGTCGTTGAAGCAACACAGTATGTTTGCATACGGAAACGGATATTTGGCAAACATCGATTGTCCGCGAACGTAAAACTATTGAGATATCGGCGAAGAGTTGAGCGAAAGTGATGAGAGAATATGGCCAACCGGTTTGAATTGGTCCGATGCGAACGAAAATCTGTGATGCGCTTTTCACGAGCGCGAACACTGTGGAGGAGGGGGATGGCTTGCGACCTCGTTTTTCACTATCGCTCCTTTTTTTCTTTTCTACCCCGACTCTGGGTAACCAATTTTCCATTATTACTATACCACGGACTCGTCAGAGTCACTGCTCGATTTTATCTTGCTCTCTCTCTCTATTTTTTTCTTCTATCTTCCTCTCGATATTAGCGGGAACTCTTTTGGCCTCTCTCGCTCACTCTACCGGTGATATATAGCTCTTCTTCTCTCGTCATTGGTTCTCGTGGCCTCCTTCGGCTTCGATGGCTATCGCGACAAATCGATTTCTCGTAATTGCCTCCCTCACCTCCCTCCACCCGTCAATTCTCTCCTCACTCCTCGTCGATATCTGGGTTGTTCGCGTGTCGGGATTTCACGAAATCTCAGAGATTTCGGTTGCGACGCGGCAATGCTATGACGAATAGTAACTTTGGTCTTTTCGTCTGACCGAACTTGGCTTTTACTACTGCGCACATTTTTTCGAATCGTTTTAATCTTATCATTTTTAGAGTATTTTTCATCGATCCAAAAGTTCGGTGCTACTTGTCTGACTGAACGATATTATGAATGCTGGGAAAATTATTCGTCCTTTTAATTTTATTGTTATTTCAAACACTTTGTAGAAATAGAAATCCGTTATTAAGAATTTTATGGCTTTTTCGTTTCATCATTCTGCAAGTTATTTCTATGGAATGAGGATAATGTTAGTACGCATTGTCCGGTACTCATTTTCCTCCCCTTTTTATTTTGCCTTTTCTTCCTTTCGTATTCTCATTTTCAGCATTTTTAAAAATTGTTATACTGCTAACTCAGTTATCATGAATTATTTGATAGAACATTTATAAATTCTTTGTCTGACCGAATTCTTGCGTCACTGCGTCTGCTTCCTGCCATCTTCGTTTCATAAATTTGTCAAGTTATTTGCGTGGGATGGGAATAATCTTATCCCAGAATTATTTCCTACAATAGTTGAACATTCTTTGTGTGACGAAATTCTTATATTACCACTGGACTTCCGAAATTTTCATTGAATTCTTTTATGAACGGTTTTTATCGAGCCACGTGACTGCCATTGTGAAATATTTCCTACGATATATATGTGTGTATACCATATATATGTAGTAGTTGTTATTTAGAACACTTTGTAGGAATAGAAATCCGCCATTAAAAATTGTATGGCATTTTAATTTTATCACTCTGCAAATTATTTCTATGGAATGAGGATAATGCTATTACGCATTGCCCAGTACTCATTTTCCTCCCCTTTTCATTTTCCCTTTTCTTCCTTTCATATTCTCATTTTCAGCTTTTTTAAAAATTGTTATACTACTAACTCGGTTATTATGAATTATTTGATAGAACATTTGTAAATTACTTGTCCGACCGAATTCTTGCATAACTGCGTGTGTTTCCTGCCATCTTCGTTTCACAAATTTGTCGAGTTATTTCTGTGGAATGAGAATAATTTTATCGCAGAATTATTTCCTACAATAGTTGAATATTCTTTGTCTGACGAAATTCTTATATTATCACTGGTCTTCAAAAATTTTCATTGAATTCTTTTATTAACGGTTTTTATCCAGACACGTGACTGCCATTGTGAAATACTTCCTACGATATATATGTGTGTATACCATATATATGTAGTAGTTGTTATTTAGAACACTTTGTAGGAATAGAAATCCGCCATTAAAAATTTTATGGCATTTTCATTTTATCACTCTGCAAATTATTTCGATGGAATGAGGATAATGCTATTACGCATTACCCGGTACTCATTTTCCTCCCCTTTTTATTTTCCCTTTTCTTCCTTTCATATTCTCATATTCAGCTTTTTTTTAAATTGTTATACCACTAACTCGGTTATTATGAATTATTTGATAGAACATTTGTAAATTACTTGTCCGACCGAATTCTTGCGTCACTGCGTCCGTTTCCTGCCATCTTCGTTTCACAAATTTGTCGAGTTGTTTCTGTGGAATGAGAATAATCTTATCGCAGGATTATTTCCTACAATAGTTGAATATTCTTTGTCTGACGAAATTCTTATATTACCACTGGTCTTCCAAAATTTGCATTGAATTCTTTTATGAACGGTTTTTATCGAGACACGCGACTGCCATTGTGAAACATTTCCTACAATATACATGTGTATATATAGTAGTATATAGCACCACATTTTCTGTCTGATCAGTCGCCTCTCTTACTACTGCGAGAGACTTTGGATTTTTCATTTCTCTCGAGTCTTTCTTATCCGCCGCCATGTGTGACATTATATAACATACCTATGTATATGAGAGAAATGGCTTTTCCTCGGATTATGCCGGCAACCGAGTTGTCAACTCTTTCTCGGGGGTGTGCTACCAGTATATGAAAGAGTTAACGGGTCGCCTTCACCACTTCCGGCGCCAGTGTGTCGGACGTAAAATAGTTCTGTACGTGTGGCGAGAACGACGCGCAGCTTCTATTAGTTTTATGACAGGCTTGCCATGTTACTGCTTCTCCTGCTCGGGTTCGTCCTGCCACAGAGAAAGTGGTCCAAAATGCGAACACGTTATACAGATTCCTTTATCTCATGTATTATTATATCTCGTCTCATAACCTTTGTGTTACTCTTCTAAATATTCGGAATATTAAAAGAAATTCGATAAATTCTTAACAGTGATCTTTTCTCTATTCTTCTCGGAGATTTTATGGAAATTTCACAAACATTACACTCTTTATCAACATAATGCATTATTTATTTATTTTATCGACGAGAAGATCCATTTTCCAAAGTACGAATCAATGTTGGATAAAACCGACATAAAATATGAAAGAAAACGATAATGGCGAGTTGTAAATAGAATGAGATGGAAATGAAACGCATAATTGGCGAAACTCATCGAAAAATCTGAATTGCTTACTACTCGTTCTGGTGATAATTTTACATATTATATTTAAATAGGTCAATTATTTTGTATTATTCATTCTACACGAATTGAAAATTACTATCATTGAGCGCCATCTATAATACACGTTTCAAGAATAGAGACATACCGATTTCCGGTCGAAAGATACATACGTTCGCAATACCAATCATCCTCTCATCTCGACAAGAGAAGGGTGCCTCGAGTGCTCTTTCCGAACGAGAATCTCATCGATCTTCCATTTTAACAGCTCTTACTTACACCCATATCAATCTCTCCCTCCACCTCATTATTTCTCTATCTACGCCCATCTCCCCTTTTAACCCTCTCTCTTTATCATGCTTATGTGTACAGGATTCTACTGCATGATTAGGAACTTTTGTATTTTCATTCACTTCGGTATTTCGACTCAAGATAGATCGACGAGATTCAACGAAAATCCTCTATCATTGCGTGTGTATACATCTTATTGTTTGCCGTTGAGGGCTTTGGTTGCGTTGAACTATTTATTTTTACACAGTAAGAAATTTGATTTAGTATAATAATATTATTTTCAATTCTACTAAATTTTCCATTGAATTTTTCAAAGCTGCTGTTTGTTAAAATTTTTTTTTTAATTACGTTCCCGGAATTTTACAAATTTTGTTCACTACACACTACTTTTTACCGAGTGAACAATGTATCTCCATCCGGTGGATCGAATTGCTAGAAGTGTTGCATGTAGAATTAGTTATATATATACTCGCGACTCGTTGAAACATTTTCCCTCACATATGTCCTTCTCGGGTTTCACCGTTTTTTTTTTTGTTTTCACGAAAATCCTCCCGTCTGGAAATCCGATCTGGAAATCCTATACGGATCCTTCTTCGTATCGCTGTCTACAGTACCTCGGCTGTATAGCTTTTCATGGCCTCTGTGCACGAGTATTTTATTTCAAATCTTCGGTTTTCTCGATGCCAGCTTAAATAGGGCTTTCACCCCGTGAACTTTATACGCCAATGTGTGAGAGTTCGTGATGTTTTGTAGCTTTATATTTCTGCATTCTCCGCGTTTGTCGGTTATGGCTTAGCTGGATTGTGAGCGAGGGAGATCTCAGGAGCCGGCTGGAATTTTAATGTTTTCACGTGATGCTTTCTCTGTGATGTCCTGCCACAACCGCTGTCGTAATATCAGGCGTGCATATACGAAAAGGATTTTCGGATAATTCGCGAACTTGTATTACGTACGCGTAGGCGTCGACGACGTAAAAAAGAAACTCTCGCGAAGATGTCCTCACAAAGATTTTTCGCTTAAAAAATAATGGCTACCTCGACAAACAAAAAAATGCTGTCTAGCGCGGAAAAAAGTTGGCTCTGAAGCTTATCTTAATTCTTGTTTCATCAACCACTCCTGGGGAGCAAATAATAAATGATTGTTGGTATAACTTTTGGCCTTTACAGTATGAAGACGTGAAGATTGGGCTGGAGATAATTTGAACCATGAAGTTCGTAATCACAATTACGTTTTTTGCAAGGGAAACGTTAAGAGGAAGGGTCGGGGGTGGAAGAGGGATGCTCCACGATTACATGGATAATACGATTCCATCGTGAAGGCAATTTATAATATGAAATTCTTTGAACCAGTTCTTCACTGGAATATTCATTCTATAATGTCATTATAAATACGATATATTTTCTTCGCGTGGGTACGCGAACAGTGAAATTGCGTAAATTTAGGGATGAAAATATAGAAACTTCCTAGTCTTCCAACCCCAGCGCCGCGTTCGTATGCATATGTGTCTGTTGAGCGTCGAGAAACTTCGATCAACCCTTCGTACAGACGCGTAATTTTAGTCCGAGTTTAATGCAGCGGAACGGGCTCACATTGAAAATGCCAAGCGAACCGCGTATCGTGCGGGGCCCCAAAGGAACGAAGAGCGGTTGAAAACTGAACCGTTCCAATGGTCGGGAGAACTCGATCGTGGGGTTGGAAACTAGCTTCGAGAAACCAGAGACAAATCGTCTTCGAACTTGTTCGCGAAACTCAGAACGTTAGGGGGCACCCCGAGGTGTGAGTATCGATTGAACGAAATGAGCCTGAACGAGAACCGCACGTTATGTTATATAGCTCGGTTGCTTCGCGACCACGCATTTCTGTGAAACGAAGAAAAAAACGCGTGCAATTACTCTGAAAAAAACTGAGTATTTTCAAACACGGTGAAACATTTTCTATAGTAATGTACTTATAGCACGAGGCAGGTCTCTATATTCCATACACTCACTATAAAACCAACTATAATGCATATTTTACGGGGATTATGCTTTTGCTCCAAATAAAACTTTTCTTCCAAGAGTGACGAGGAGCGAAAGACATTTCTTTAGATCCTAAGACTCTTGCTTACGGATTGTTAAAGCGTGAGCAAATTTTCCCCGGAAAATAATGAGATATTTCATTTCCGGCTGAAACTCGGAAAGAGGGATGAAGAATAAGATTGAAAGAATGAAAAATCTCCCAAAGTACACTAAATAACAATCGTCTAAAGTATGAATATATACTAAATTGAAAAAAAAGAACGAAATGCGAGACGAAATGAGTGAACTTAAAATGTCGAATAAAAATACTATACACAGATTTTTAACAACATTTGTTAAATAAACTTGAAGCTGAAAGCAAAACAAGAGCTAAAAACTTTAACGCCGGGTGATCCCTCGAATATTCGAAGTGCCAGAGAACAATTGATTGTTGGAAAAACCGCAGAAGATCGGACAATGTCAGTAAAAAATATAGAATTATGAAGATTCGAGAGCCAAAATAAATGACGTCAAGTGGAATATCCAATTCCTACCAGAAACCGCTAACAAACTCTATCAAAACTTGAGACATTATTTAGTGAAAGGACGTGGGATTGCTGAAACGTTAGTCGCATCAACGACCGTACTTTCGCTCGAGTTTCGAACTCAGAGGGTGCAAGTTCTCGAGCTTTGGGTCAAAGTGACTTTAATAATAACGACAAAGATGAAAAACTGTTAAATCCAAAGGGGAAAAGATCAGATACATTTTTACTGAAAGAAACCTTTGGAATATTATGGCCAGTAATTACAATGACATTCTTTATGCTGCATCGCCATTTTTCATAACGTCTGTTTATCTTTTATTTAAGAAAAAAAAGAACAAAAAATAAAGTGAACAGATGGACAGAAAATACAAAGACAAATTTTCGTCGAGTATCAGTAAATTCGTACTCTTCGAAAAGACTCTTACGTCGCTTGAACAATTTGTGTTTTCTCCCTGTTTTTGAGACTAGATGGACGCGAGTCTAGATATACGAAAAAGTTGTTCAAGAGAGAAATATGTGAGCAAGAACTTCACATAGCGAGGACTCTTCTTCTCGTTCTCAAGGATGACAAACGTTTGAGAAAAATAAGTTGAATGGGCACTTCGAAAGAGCTCCAAATAATACGCAAGAATGGAAGACGCGTGTATAACGTGCGAGATACATGGAAAAATTGAGAGGAGCAATAGTGTACGATGGGAATATCGATGAAAGCGGAGGCTTGTCGAAAATCCTTCGAGGGCTTGTAACTTCTACAAACGTGCTTGAACACGACGAGAGGATTGTAATGGCAAAGAGAAGAGAAAAGAAAGACTGAACGTGAAATAAAAAGCGTAAAAGCGTAATATAGTCACGGGTTTTACGATAGCCCGGATAACGACTACGACATCGGATACTTAAGATCTCTTTCCGATTTAAATAGCAACCTTTCCAGAACTTCTCTTTTGCATTCTCTTTTTATTCTTTACGTAACTCCGCTTTCTCTCATGTAGAATTGCTAATTCGCTCACGTGACGAACTGTAGAAAATTGTAAATATCACCATTTATGCTGAGGTTGAATATCCCTCCCCATGAACCTCACTACAAATGTAATTTACCGCCGATCGATTCCTAGCCACATAACGCGAAAAAAAAGCTTTCAAAAATTCTAGATATGAGTGAAAAGAGTTCTTCCACTTCGTGGATCGAAAGAAAAGGGAACAGGAATACATGGAGCAGGATATTGAAACGAGAGCAGCAGGTGTTTCTTATAAAGGAATTGTGGAGGACAAAAAAAAGAATTGTAAAGACATTTGGATGATAAATTGGTGGTAATTTGAGAAAGACATCTGATGCATTCGTAAAGCGATCAATTTATCTCAATCCATCCAAAGTCGTACTCGTGCAAAAGTTTATGAAATAATTAAGAGCTACGATATAAATAAGTGTTTATAACTCACTACACGAGGAGGGATGTTTCATAATCATCAATTATACGCAATTTCATTGCAATCCTTGTTGTTTGAATAAATATTTTATTCATTCGATGAAAAATCCTTTTTGCCAGTAAAATAATGATTTCTAGTTTAAGAAAAACAGTCTCGAACTGGATTGGTACTGGCAACTGGGTGCCTTTCCTCTTTGGTTCCTCGTATCTTTTGTGTCATTCCCGCAAGGGACGGGGGAGGGGGGTATTTTCGTTAAAGAGGGTTTATAAGAAAAGGGACCTGTCCCGAGTTCCCTCGTACAGAAACTTACTCCCGTTTTTTAGCTCGTCGCGCGATCTGCTTTTTTCCCTTTCAGTTTAGTTTCTTTCCATTCGCAAAAGCTTGGAGGGTAAGACTGCTAGGACGACTACACACGCCGGACTTACGAATTGTCGGGAGAATGGAGCAGCGAGAAAAAGAGTTGTACAATGAGAACTGGAGATAGACAGGAGGGAAAAAAAGTGTGAGGGGTGGAAGATCAGGTAGCTTTCTCTCAACGTATTTCAGAGCGAATGAGGAGCGCATTCTTCAACAGTGTGAGGTCTCTAGTTCTTAGAGTGGTTTCGTGTATAACCTCGGGGGTTTCCGAGATGTTTTTCCTTCCGTATTGCCCACCCCTCGTGCCCCAGTCTCTTGTATATAGCATCACAGGTTCATGGATGTATGTAGTTGACGGGGGTTACTGGGCTTTCGAGTTGGGCTCGTACCCCGCAGAGATGTATGCATCTTAAAGAAGCAGTGTCTCACTATTTTTACTGGGACGTCTTCAGGAGCTACAAAAATATCTATAAAAGAATCGCCCATAGGCTACTACATACTTTGCGTATTTTTTAAACCTCCCTCGAAGTATCATTCCCCCTCCGTTCATCTCGATCAATCGCTCTGTGTATATGTATAAACACGAAGAGCCGAGCCATAAGCTCTGCGCCTGGGAGGAAAAGTGAAGGAAAACAGTTTACACCCTGGGAGATGAAAGTACACGCATTTGGGTGAGATTGCCCGGAGATTCTTGATAAGATGGCTCACGTTTGAAGAGGTAGTTGGCTACGTTGAGACATACCAATGACGGGGATGGGAAAGACCTTTACGAAAGGAAAGTAGGCTCGAGATGTGGAGTGATGCTCTCGATTTATCGAACTAGTCCCACCGGACACTTCGGAGCTTTTTCTTTACTATATATATACTATATAGCTGCCAAACGTTTGGCAAAAGGTTCCTAGAGCTTTTGACGGATATACGAGCACTCGCGGACGTACGTACACGCACGATAGACTACGTGTTTCTTGTAAAACTCATTTCATATTTTCGCAATCTTTCACGCACGTTTCCCCGATAACTATTCTTACCAATACACATTTTTCGATGAAGATCCTGATGGAGATTTTTTTTTTTTAATAATGATATTGATACACCAGACTCGGAACTGTTTATTTGCGGTCTGCACAAATATCTACACTATCTCATCCGTGAAGCCTCCGATTGTTGAGAAAATTGCTTTCTGCTAAAAATTGCAGAAAACTGCATTTCTGCTTGCCTATCATCAAGAGCTTAAGAATTCTAACAATATACGATGTTCCAAGCTTTTGGTCAATGGCTCACGGTAATGTGTAGGTTGTGTAACGTTGAATAGAGTCGAGAATGAATCAGCACTGTTATCTCTTATTGCTATTCCGGATCTATATACTATAGACATCAGGTTTAATCGAAAGCATACACGGGATTAACATAGCCTACTGGTTTAATGGAACTGCCGTTGTCGTCGACGACTATTATCTCTGCTATAGTCTCGCTAAGAGTATTTAAGGCCGTCGTCTGGTCTAGAGCGAGATTTTTGACGTCATTTCTAATGTGCAATAACGTTTAAACCGTTGAAGTTGTCTTGATGAAAATGTACACGTGCATTTATTGATCCTTATAGAATACTTGTACATTAAAAAAAAAAGTTATTTTAAATATTTTCATGTAGTTTTTGCCTTGTTGCAACATGGTGCGCCTCAATCGGCGCCCACTCTGGACGATGTTGTATGCATCTGAAAAAAAAAATATATATATATATATTCTCAATCTGTATGAGTATTCTGAGCACTGGTAGCAGAATTGGTACTTAAAAAAATTTGTTGACAAAATAGCGGCCTGTTGCACTTTCATTAATGATATTTCATACATTTTCGGGTATTCGACGAGTTGTAAAATGTCAGCAAAATTATTGTTCGACTTAATTCTGCTACCAGTCCTCAGAAACAGGCTACCTAAGGTACGTGCAAAATTTGAGCTCGATCGGTCCATTAGTTATCGAGATATCGTGGGCGCCGGTTTGAAAAACATAATTCTGAGATAAACGTGTTCAAAGTTGCTTCCCGACCGCGCTACCTGAGCGCGCGGCTTGCTTAGAATTTTTATTTCTCGGCTAATTTTTGAAATATCAATAAACGGTTTTCAGCAGCGTATGAAGAAACGTCTAAGGAATAAGAAAATTAAAAAAAATCGATTTTTTCAAATTTCTAGACCATACGACGGCCTTAAGTACAATATATGAAGTCTGTTCAAAAAGTATCGCGAATTTTGAATTTCCGTGGGCTACGTATATTCGATTTTCGGTTTTTTTGTGGCGTTAGGTTGGTACTCATGTCCCTCACTTATGTTGAAAAAATCGGCCATTTTGAATGTTTAGTTAATTGTTGACAGCTGTTTTGGTTAGACGTGTTTTGGCTTGTCTTCGATTTTTGCCTATTCCAAAAAATGGATCAAAGAACCTGTATCAAATTTTGTGTCGAAAAACAAAATTAAGTGCGCGGACGCATTCCGAATGTTGACTATGGCATATGGTGAAGCTACCTTGGACCAAAGCAACGTTTATCGGTGGTACAAAATGTTCTCAGAGGGCCGAGAAGATGCGAACAACGAAATGCGGTCCGGACGCCCGAGCACATCAACAACAGACGAATACATTGATGAAATGAAGAAAATAATATTGGCCAATCGTCGAATCACCGTTAGAGAAGTTGCTGAGGAACTAAACATATCGATTGGCTCGTGCTAATCGATTTTTACCAATGATTTGGGCATAAGATGGGTCGCCGCGAAATTCGTGCCAAAATTGCTCAATTTCGATCAAAAACAGTGTCGCGTTAACATTGCTAAGGAGCTGTTGGACTCGGTCCGCGACGACCCAAATTTGCTCCAGAGGGTCATAACTGGTGATGGATCATGGGTTCATGGTGATGACGTGGAAACCAAAGCTCAATCATCACAATGAAAGCTGCTTTTTTGGAACAGGCAAAAATCGAAGACAAGCCAAAACACGTCTAACCAAAACAGCTGTCAACAATTAACTAAACATTCAAAATGGCCGATTTTTTCAGCATAAGTGAGGGACATGAGTACCAATCTAACGCCACAAAAAAATCAAAAATCGAATATACGTAGCCCGCGGAAATTCAAAATTCGCGATACTTCTTGAACAGACCTCGTATACGAGTATATCATACTGTTTTACGTATTTCATATTTGCAGCTATATTAGCTAGACTTAGACCGCGAAAAATGGATTTATTTCATTGAATAAATGTTATTCTAATTCAATATTATTTCTTGATATAACACGATATTTATTAAAGGGCAATTCTCAAAGTGGCCTGATAGGTTTCATTCAAATAGTATAATTTATGTTTAATTTGGGTAATTTTTATCTGTATGAAAATTAGTATAGGATGCAACAATTTGCCACAATAGTTCGACTTTAAGCATGTGCGAAAAAAATTGAAAAAACCGTAACTCAATGAACTGAGCGTGATTTCGAAGCTTGTACGACTACGACTTGTTTTTTCGAATGACCACAAATATGTTAGTCCACTAAAATGTCTATAACGTTGCTTCCCGTCAGTAGTGGCGACTCCATTTTATGGTCACTCTTTTCGTAATCATACAAGCTTCGAAATCACGCTTACTTCATTGAGTTACAATTTTTTCAATTTTATCAAACTACAAAATGTCCATTAAAAATGCTGAAAAACGTGTTTATTCCTTCCCCTTCCAATAAATAACTGGGGTTGTGAGGAAAAAATTCCCCTTCAAAATAGGATGGATACACGTGAACATGAACTTTCGTAACCCCACCTAAATGATCGACTGAACTCCACTCGGAGATTGTGGTGGTGGCAAGAACTGGCGGTAGTGAAGGTGGCAATGTGTGGCCATAAATCAATGAATACTCGCGAAACTGGGCAACTTCTCCCCCTCTCTCTCTCTCTCTCTCTCTCTCTGTACCCTCGGTCGACATGCATAATTAGGTACTCGGTCACATGACTCGTTGTCGTTGTCGTACTGCTCCAGCGAGCACCAAGCACAGTGTGCCATTGTATACACACATACAGACACATATATATTTATCAACGACGACGGTAACCAGAGCGAGTCAGCTTCACCATAGTAAACGACTAGCAGTGGTACAGAACACTCAGAGGAGCCCACTATCTGCAAATGCATATAGTACAGTCCAGTCTCTCGTCAATTAATCGTACCATTATTAAAAAAACGACCAACAAATACAAAAACAGCAACTTTAAAAAATTAATTACTGACTAAATATTATTCATTATTCGGCCAATTAAACAAAACGTTATCGATAAATTACAATAGCTCTTTAAGGGGAGAACAGCGTTTTCTCAATGATTTGCATGGATTTTTTTATAGTATAAAAAATGAATATAATTTATTGAAACTTTGAGAATATTTTATACATATATTTAACTATATACAATACAATTTTTGAAGAATTTTCTTGGAAAACACCGGGGATATTAGCGACCCCATATTGCAGGTCACGATCAGACTCAGCATTTTACGTACATTCTGGAAGCCACAATTTTCATCTGAAATCAAACGGGGTTGGAATTTACTTTCATTATATGTCTCTCTTCTATATGAACCTAAATCCTATCAAAAAAATAGAATATTGAATTTTTTACAGGGGTCAAAACAAAACAGCATGATTTTTTGCCATTTGTTACAACTTTATTTGCAAAAAAAAAATTATTTAAAATAATAATAATATTCCGATTTTAGGTTCATATAGAGCGCATTGCTATGAAGAAAGTAACTGCCAATTTTCAAAACGATTGGTTGAAAACTTTTCAAACTAGCGTCTACGCAAGTTAAAAAAAAAGTCGTTTTCAGGAAAACGCGTTTGAAAAAATAGCAAAATGCTGAGTCTGATTGTGAACTGCCATATGGGGTCGCTAATATCTTCGGTGTTTTTCAAAGAAATTCTTCACAAATTTTATAGTATATACTTAAATATATGTATAAAATATTCTCAAAGTTTCAATAAATTATATTCATTTTTTATACTATAAAAAAATTCATGAAAATCATTGAGAAAACGCTGTCCTAACCCTATTTCCCCCCTTAATGGCTTATAACAATAGAACGATTCGAAATTTTCATTTAAAATTTTGGGGACATATTTTTCAATAGTTTTACTAACAATTTATGAAATTAAAAAAAAATTGATTTTTTGCACCGTCTAACCCTATTTCCCCCCTTAAGCATAATTATAATATTTAAGTAACGTTGCTTTAATCGCAATTCGATCTATGTAAAACTGACGATGAAAACAATTTCTCGTAGGTCCCTAATTAAATAATTACATTACTAAATAAGTTTCGACGATAGTTTTTGGTATTCAACTTTTTCCGGATTAAGTGACAAATATACAAAAATTTGCGAGGAATCGATTTACAGGAGGCTCTACTGTATCACGTTTATTTATCACCGGTGAGGGACGGAGACCACGCGACTCTCGACGCCACCCTCCTCTTGTCGCGTGTGATTGCCATCGGCAACGTACTTCCACACTTCCCACGCAACCCCCTCTCCCTCACTCCACCTTTCATATGCTGTTTCGTCCATTTTTTTTCCTCGAGGCTCGGAGTTATAAAAAAAAATTGCGTATCGATTTTATGAGTGATATTCTCTTTTGCCAGTAGTTCGAGTGTTTCTCTCCCCATTTTTTTTTTTTTTTTTTTTTTTTCGCTAATGGCACATCATTCACGCATAATTATATTTACGACTCTTCCTTACCCTCGATCATACACTCTTGAACTTAATTCGGTATATTGCCTATTATTATTGTTATTAACATTATTAGCGGTGAAGTTTGTAAGCTCAGAGCTCTGCTCCAAAGCCTCGTGAATAATTACAATACGTCTACAGGGAAATTTCCCCATTTTCTCGCTTGTTTCCTTCGTGGATGTCGCGGCATTTTCTCAAGACCACCGGATCCTCTACATCGACGATAAAATCTTGTCACTTACCGGGAAGGACCCTCGCCGGGATTCTCACCCTCGACCTTTCACCAACGTTAGTTTGGTCGGTCGCGCACTTGTAAACCTCCAGAAACAGGGAAACGCGCGCGTGTTCATGTCACTCGACTAACAGTGTGGTTTTACCGCGGGGAAAAAAATGGATCGTACTATAGTATATGTTGTACAGAGATATAAGGGTGTAGAGGATAGTGACTGCTATCCGTCGTGTCTATCGGGACGTTCGAGCATCGTCCGGCGTCACGAGATGCCCCATTGGGAAATCTCCGTAATGTCGACGTATATTCGCGATCTATACCGCGTATACATGTACATGTTATCACGGCGCTCCTGGTATATGAATACAGGCATGCGTGAGGATATAGGTATCGGAGTAATGCAGTTTGCGTGTACCGCTACCGCATTCTCCGGAGTCAGGTAGTGACCCGGTGGCGAATCCCAATCAACGAGGAGATCCCTGGCTTCGATGAAACATGAATTGTGCTTGTGAAGCTTCCCATGATATAATTCACGTTTACGAGACAGAGAGAGAGAGAGAGAAAGAGAGAGAGAGAAAGAGAGAGAGAGAAAGAAAGAGAGAGAGAAAGAGAGAGAGAGAGAAAGAGAGAGAGGGCGACAGCACAAGGAAAATAAACGATAAATTATGTACTAGCAGATTTCGCTCAACGAAAAAGAAAAAATGCTAACGTTTTTCGATTTGTTTCGATATTTAAATCGCCGTGAGTCAACTTAACAAATGCCGTTCGATTCATTCGTATAGCTCAATTATTGTGATCGTGATGGCCGCTTTAAAAAGCATCGAAAAGTAATCGAAAGACCTATCAAATCGCTGGGTGATAACCTCATTCAGCTGCGAACAGTTCAATTATCAGATTTCTTTTTAATATCACGAACTCCATCCACATATGTTAGAAGAATGCCTTTAACCGACGAGTTTTCTCTTAGAGCTTATTTTTTACGCTCATTTCGTGCTGTGAAAAAAAAAGCTGCAAAAGGAGAATAAAGCGGAAAAATTTCGCAGAACTTTGCCGAAACGTTGGCTAATTTTTTTCAGTACCTCGATTTTTGTTTGTTTTTTTTCTGTGGCGCTCACTTGGAGTCTAAGCATTTCCGTGTGGGTGTTCTTTGTACAGGTATGTATATAGGTGCGGGAGTGGTCGACAACGAAAAAATTTTCAAAGCTGCTTATAGCCTACGAAACTTTCGAGCGTCCTCTTTTTCTCTCTCTCTCTCTCTCCCTTCCCTCTCGGTCTTTCCCGAGACTTCTATATATCTCTTGAAAAGTAGCTCTTGGCCTCTACTCTCGGTGGCCCAGCGGCGTAACCGGTGAAGAAAAAAAAAGCTATAGACCCAGGCGCTTTTCTTTTTTTTTCACTGCCGGAACTCTATTGTTCAAACTGGCGATTCAAGAAGCCCGCCCGCTAACCTGACATTGGCAGGTTACCCTTAACAAACAAGAGAAAAAAAATCCCGACAATTCACATCTCCGTACTTGGCCATTGCCACTATGAATTCTCGGCCTTATTCATCGAAACAAAAACCTGCGTCTCGCGAGCGAAAAACTAAAACAACCCCCGGATAAATATATATCTCACGAGAGTGTCTGGAAGGGTATGGGAGTGAAAAATGAAGAAGAAAAAAAATCTCGACTATTTTCTTTTCGATCGAACGTCGAGTGACATTTATTCTTTTGATGGTATATCAGTGTTTTTTTTCCATTTCTTTTTAAATTCCCTAGTGCCGAAAGACAGCTTTATCGGGCTTCTCGAAACCCAGGCAGAGATTCACCGATCCCTTTATATCACTACTTTTCACTGTATATGTTTTCTTTTTTCTATTCTCTCATTTTTCTTCTCTCCTTCGTTACAAGCTTTCGTCTCTACATTAGGACGGATCGGGGTGCTATATAAAGGTCCTTTTGTCCAACCCCACGCCGGTACTTCAACGGCAGATGAGATCAAAGGTATATCCTTATCCCCGGTTTCGTTCCATGTTTGTTCTTTTTTTTTGTCGTCTCTCCTTTCGATGTCGCAGACAGAAAAGAAGAAAAAAACACGAAATGTTTCGGCCAATCTCATCGAAAACCTTTTGCTCGATTTACGTATACATCGTGCGCAGGGAGCATTTGAACGTGAACATTGGTACTATTTGCCGGAGTCTTTGTTGAGATTACGAGCGCGATCAAAGGGATCCGTCTCGCTACAAACTATCCAGTTACAAACGTGAAAACGGAGCCCGACATTGCACGAGTACGTGCATTAAACGTCGACAATATCGTGACGCGGAAAATCTACGCGTTTCACTGTAAACATACGCGCGAGTATCGTCTGTGTCGCATCTGTGCGTTACCAACTTGCAACCATGTAGATTTCATACGGATTCGTCGTTTCGCGTCTGTAGGACGAGAACTATAACTGTGTATAGTAAATTTTACGACTATCCAACAATGTTATTTCGTACACAGAGTTCTCTCTCGTGGAATATACGGCATATGCTGCCAGGTATATTGCAAATGTGGTTAGAGGAAGAATGCAACTGACGAGGTTACGAAAATTTCCGATGCGCCGTGAACGTGCCTGAAATTGTTGGATGAACGAGCGATTCGGCTGTTGATATTCGTGGATTTTCGAAAAATCGCTTTTCAATATTTTCTCCTTTATCAGATTCATTTCTCATCGCCAAATCCCATTTCACTGTTATCGTTTTTTTACGAATTTTTTCTGACAAGGGATTTTATTCGACAAATACAAGAAGTATTAATAAATGTAGTGATACCTTTTAACTTTATATCGGCATTTTTCATTTTCAAAAATACTGATTTATGCTGCTCCTGCAGACGATCTCCTGGAGGTCCTTCAAAAAAAGGTGTCTGGCGGTGAGCACGATATCTCCGGTTTAGATTATTTCAAATAAAAAAACCAAAAAGATTCTATTAGTAGATAGATAAATCTAGGTATTGATCGAAAGACTGGTCGAAATTTTGATTTTTGACAAAATGGCGGCTCCAAAAGGAAAAAATTCCAATTTTCGACCAAAATTTTTTCGTTCAATTGTTTTAAAAAAATCGAAATAATTATCGGAAATCTTATTCCGTCGATCAATACCTGAAGAATATATCTGAGAAGTTTTTGTTAAAATTGCAGACCGATCGGTTCAGTCGTTTTTGAGAAATCGTGCTCACCGACTTTGAAAACACCGTTTTGACAAAAACGTGTTCAAAGTTTGCTACTCCGGTCTTTAGGCGGCTTACTTTGTAATGCTCCGACCATCTTTACAAATATACATGTATCTCCAAAAATATTTGCCGGATCGATTTGAAATTTTCAGAAAATATACTGAAATATATGTACATTCCGAAAATGAAATTAAAAAAAAATCAATTGATTTTTTGTGATGAGGTTCAGCGTAAATAGCGATTTTGGGCTAGGAAAGCCAAATGATCATATTTTGTACTGTAGCAAGGTTCAACGAAACAATTGAAAATGGAGTTTCTCAATTACAACGAAAACAATTGGATCATTATTTTAATTAGAATTTGGGTAGTTGTTTGGTTTGTGTGGAGTAAATAACAGGCGCTGTTTAACTGTACTAGTTTTCAGTTTAAACTCTGGAAATATTGTGGTAAAATTTGCATCGCAATTGTCGTAAATTTTGTCCGGTAGTAAAAAGAGGGAGGAAGCACGGTGTGCCGTTTCTCTTCGCAATGCTCATCCCCTATCTAATAACAATCGCAGTACAGTTAAATTGACGAAAATTGCTGGTTCTTCTATCAAACATATTTCTTCCTTCTAGAGAAGCATAAATATTGAAAACCAATGGTTATTTTCGAGTTGGAAGGCTTTAAAAAAAAAAAAAAAAAATCGAAGATGTCGATGATAATTCGATCATATACACATCTATGTAGGTTAAAACTGAGTGCCACATGACGTCCCCCGAAACGAAAGCCATATAAGGTCAAGAAGAAGATGTACATATTGGAAATACTACACTTGAGGGCATAGAATATAGCTCTGACTGTTTGCTTTCGTTCAACAGAGGTCTCTTAGTTGTCGTACGTACCTCACTTTACTCTTGTCTAGCACTCACCGGCTAAAAGGATAAGCGCGTCGAACGTCCATGGATATTCCGGGATATCCGATGCCGTACGAAATCGAGCACTCCCTCGTGCCTTCTGTCAGAATACCAGCTCGTTTCGTTCCCATCTCTTTGTCCATTGGCCTACTATTTTAGGGATTGTCACTGGGAGTCAAATATCGATTCACGCGATATCACGGATTCTCTTCTCGTCTCCATCCATTATGCTTTCGTTTTTTTTTTTTTTTTATGTTCGACGCAGCTAATGTTACACTATCCGCTTATCGGAATATCCATTTTTTGGAATATCATGTTTATGGCGGAAAAAATTTTCCCCCACAATATCGCATGAATAGGCGTAACAACAAAGGATTCGAGAAATGAAATATGTTCGGTGAGGGAAAAATACACGTGCGTCATTAGTGGAATTGAAATATTGGAGAGAAATATCCCGCTGAAAAAAAAAGTCTACTACATTTTATTCTGCAGACTCAATAGTATCATCTTTCCTGCAATGATTTTCCCCGAATGAGAAACCGATCGATCTTGTATTTATATCTCCGAATCGGCGATGCTCTGGAAATGAAAATTGACCAAGAGCTCGGATGACAGTAGACTACATATATAAATGATAACAGGCCAATACACAAACGGATTTCGAGCTTTTAATGAAATGTAACCAGTGACAGAAAATTCATTATCTTTTCGTTATGCGCTTTGCCATTCGATTCTCTAATTAATAATTTTTGTTTAATCTCGAATAAATCCTGTGAGTCTACATTAATATGCGTATTCCGTATAATCGTGTATTGCATCCCAGGGAATAATAACGAGCTTTCGTACGATGATGCACACATCAGTCCCCTCGGTGCACAATGATATTGCAATATGTGTATTTATCATCTGCCGGAAAACCGTCACACACGCTCGTATCTTATTATCGCAACCGAGGCCGAGAGTGAAAACGTGTTTATGTTAATTAATAACTGACACACCCTGCGACGCGGTATTAGCATCGGCGCGGATCGTTCATTTCCGCGCCGAAAGCAGAGGGCAATTGGCGCTACGTGGCGTCTTTCTGGGGCACGTGACAAAGCGTGTGTCACAACTCGGGAGACCTGCAGTCTATAAAGCGGATTATCCCACGAGTAGGAAAGTGCTTCGCGTTTGGAGTGCGGAGGAGGAGGAGGCGTATGGAAAAGCAACATAGAGCAAAAGCATGCAATCCGAGCAAATGGCATATGGAGTTTCGCGTGCTGTTAAGCTTGTACTACCAGCAGGCTCGTTGCCGCATCTGGGTATCGCGGAAATTCAATTGATCGAACGTCCGAAAGCTCGTAGAATCTTTAGCATCGTGAAATAAGCTCGGTTATGCAGAGACTTATCTATAATTGTGCGTATACAATAATGATCATTTGAAATGCAACCCTTAATTATTGTGTTAGTCGATCCAAGTGGAACCTTGATTGATTTCGATAAAACAAGAATATCGTCAAAGAGCTCGAATCGACTCCCGAACGGGAGACTCGTTTAATTCGAGATTGCGTTAAAAAAGTCGTGAGAAAAACGTAATATCACTTCTATCGGTATTCACTATATCCGTAGATCAAAATACTCCCTATGTTCTGGTTCTCATCGCGAACCCAGCAACGCCGAAGCACTTTGGGCCGGGCTGGCGTCCCAGTTATGCTAATTAAGCCAGAGACGTCGTGTTCACTCTCGCAGAGGGAGCGCTAGCTTGTTCTTCGACTTCCGGTCGATTCACACACGCACGACACAAATGCCCTGCTACGATGTAATAACGCACGTCTTATCGCCGCCACCACCGAAACTCCCCTCTGGCCTCGCATGCTCACTCTATTTCACGATCGATGGAGCTATACACATGTATATATTGCGTTTCGTATTAAACGTTGATCGTGTGTTTGTGGGTATGTGTGTATGTTAGGACCAAAGCTCGCGATAACACTTGGAATCGAGCATTCCATTTCCCGTTCTTGCTCGCCCCAACAGCTTGACTTCCGGAAAAGGCCTTTGAGTGCTGTGCGGCATACATATGTTGGAAATGGCATCTTATCCTTGCTTGGGCATATAGGATTTACGTAGGATTATACGATTTCACTTTGCCCTGCTCACTGCGCACACAAATTGCGATTAATCGTATTTGTTCTGTTGACGATAATTTCTGAACAGTTTTGAAGAATGTAACTGACCAGTGAATTAACAGTTATCATGATATGAATGCACAAAGGATTATTTATTACGTTTAAGAATTATTGATTAACTTGATCAGCTCGATCATTATTCTAATCCTTTTTTTCTCTATTTATCATGTTTGCTTCGATGTTTATAATGAATTATTTGCCAAAAGTGTAGGCTACATTGGCCCGACAATTGGCCATATTTTTTTTTCGGTTGTTAGGTTAGCAAAGAGTGAAAATAGATTGAAGAGTGACGATGAAATTGTTTTCGGAACTCTTTATCTCTTAACTGCACCTATAATATAGATTTCTTCCTCATTCTCCTTCTCCTCCTCCTCCTGTCTTAGAAGAGGTTGCCTCCAGCGAGAGAAAGCGTGAAAGTTTGCACCAGGGGGTAGGATAAATTTCTGGCCTACCCGAGGAAATGCAATCGCGGTGAACCGAGCAGAATCGAACGGGGTTTGCCCGTTGATGGAAATAAAGAGGGGATGAGAACGAGGAGGTTTGCAGCTTCTATGCGATTTCCCAGTGCCAGTACGAGAGAGAGAGAGAGAGATAAATGTGAAGAGAGAAATTAGAAGAGAGAAAGTAGACTAGGGAGATCTAGTGCTTCGCGGTAGTTGAGCCAGGGAAGGTTGGAAGTTCACTTCATTATCGCTGAGGAGTAGTTCATTTCCTCTCGTTTTTTTCTTCTTCTTCATCTTATCACTCGTCACTCTTGCTCTCGCATAGCTATCCTCATACCGTCACTAACTCTGCAGCACAGTACAGTTTCGTCGAGAATTCTTTCGCAATTTTTCTCATCAGCGAAGATCGCACACCCACCAAAAGACGTTGGCGACTGGCAGATCGATTCTTGGTTTTTTTTCATTCTGTCCGAGGCTTCATTATCGGTTTACGGGCATTTCTTCCGGAGTCATCGATCTTCTCACATTGCTATATGCAACATTCTGTCATGTCATATACTAGGGGTGAAAGTCGGGGTGTGAGATAATCCTTGAATCCGAGACGCCTCGTGCTTCGATCGAACCTCCCTGAGCCTCTCTCTCTCTCTCTCTCTCTCTCTCTCTTTCTCTCTCTCTCTCTCTCTCTCTCTCTCTCTCTGATCGTGAAATTTGACGGTTTCCCGCGCTTATTCGGAAGTGAAACGAGGAATCTCGAAGAGGACGTTCGTGAAGATTGGTTCGAACGGTTGAATCTCTTAAGGTACGGGATCAGCGTTTTGTGAAGGTATTGCGACCTTCACAGCGACCTCGGAAAGAGAAAGCTGGTCTTCCAGAGTTTTTCCAAAGCTCAACCCGGAAAATTACGATGGTCCAGTACGTTTTATACCCCCAACGATAAACGTTGTACAGGGAACGAGTTTCTTTGTCCCTCACTCTTCCTCTCCCAAGTCGAATATTTCGCAATTTCAGATCCACAGACTCTTACACAATGAACCTTTACAAGCGGAGTTATAAAATAATAAGTTTAATTGTATATCTGTACGAGCAAATAATAGGAATAAAAACGAGAACTAACATTCTCTCGGTGATACGGAAAACAAAAGGGCATTCGGGTAAAGAACTTGAAAAATTAATTCATTTCACTACCCCTTTATTCACCGTTTCCCTCGTTGGAACGTCCCCCGCATCCTCTACCTCCTCTCAAGCATTTTCACTCACAATTTTCTCGCTCCATTCGCCTATCTCCTCTTTTCGGTTCGTCGCATCGGATGAATGAGTTCGGGTTGAATAAAAAAAAAAACAACAAAAAAACGCTACAAGTGAAATGCCATGCAAAGAGGAACACGCGGGGTTGAAATTTCATACGTACGAATGGACAGGCAGAAAGAAAGAGATAGAGAGTTGGAAAAGAGAACGAGAAATGTTGACGCACAAAAACAAAAAAAAAAGAAGACAATTTGTCCCCTCGGAGAGTTTATATTCACCTCCGGGTATGTCCCCTCGGCACAGACGAGCCTACGTCGTGTTTGCACGCGCAAAACTCGTCCCGCGATCAACCGGATGATTTATCTATATCATAGAATTTGTATGTACAAAGCTGCAGTCATGGGGATTCCCATTCTTTCGTACACAATTTTTTTTTGTCCATCAGACAATGCACCGAGAATCAATGAGGCCGATGCTTCGATTGATCGGTTTTTAAATAACACAAATTCAATATAAAAACGAATAATTCTTATTTTATTTTACTAAGTTGACAAAGAATTGATATTAAATTGATTGAAGTCTATGACAGACTGAAAGTCAAGCGTCTGCAGACGGTTTACATTCGGAAAATAAATGTTTTAATAAATACATTGATACACTAAAGATAGTGATAGCTGAATCTTCCAGTAAGTGACTGTTCTTACTGTCTCGTCGCTAAATGTTGAAACCAGCCAGGTGAAAGTAATTTCACCATCAAACTCAGAGGACATATTACAAATCCATTAGAAACTAGTTATATGCCATTGAGGAATCGATTCTATTAATTATTAATATCATTCGTTGGAGTAGTCCACGTTGGAGTAGTGATTACTCTAACGTTCTCCGTACTCCAAATCCTCTGAATTTGATCGTAAAATTATTTTCGCCTAGCTGGTTATTAATAACATTTGGCGACGAGACAGTCTTCCTCACATATGTTTTCTGAGAATTATTAATTTTTTACAAGACCACGCAACGCTTCGCGTAAAATTGGTATCAGCGTTATTGACTTTGAAGGTGTGATGGAAAATTCATGGGAGAACAGAGTTTCCTCCCCTAGAGGTACTCGTGACTAATTGTGGCAATACCGATTGAAGGCGTCGCCGCGGAATTCACGTCCCGCCAGCATCATTTCCCGTCGGGAAACCCGGACGGGTAAATTCGATTTCCCGTCACTAAATAAAGCTATTCGCGCGTCCTCGTGTTCGAGCAACGGACTTTGAAAGAGAGATCCGCGTAGCCACGTTTCATCATATCCTTCGTAGCGTCGAAACAATTCAACAACGCATACACAAAGAGTATATATTTCTCTATTATTCCACTGTTCTCATATTTCACCTATTGAAACAACACCCATAATCAATAATTGCAAAAAAACCAGCGAAACTCACTTTGTACGAATTAAGAAATTTCGTACACGAATTCTCGTCACGTACAGCTCGTACATGATGAAAGATAAAATTTTATATTTTCAACCGAAACGATAGTCCGTCTTGATTCCTTCGTGAAAGGATCCGTAATAGTTGTTACGTGAGACGGTTCAGACACTGATTTAATGATTGTACTCGGACCGGTTCCTTTGAAGCTTCCGACTATTTCTACAATATAGAAAAATTAATCCTTACATTCTCTATAACACAATGATATTATATTATTCATTAAATTCCAAGAATTGCAATTAAATTAATGTGTCAAATTGGATAAAACTACACATTTCCGTTGACTTATAGATGCGTTCCCCCTCCCGTGACTCCGATCCCGAAAAAAAAAAATCCTTGACTCTTTTTCCCATAGGGGGATTCCGATACCCTCAACCGCGACGACAATAAAACCTTCTCTCCTCAAACTCCCACGAACGAGAATAACCCATCGATTCCCTCTCATTTGCATCCCTACAACCTCTAACCCTATTATCGAGAGCCATTAGGTATCTAGAAACAATTCAGAAGAGAACGAAAGAGTCGAGGAGACGAAGAAGAAGTAATGACTTCGACTCCCTTTCTCCACTGTTAATCCCCTCGGAACGAGGCACGGAGGAAAGATATGAAAAAAAAAGGGGAATTCAGCAGGCTCCTCGTTTCAGACTATAACCCGGAGGATCCGGGCTCGCTAGCGAGTGAACTCGAGGTTATCGAAGAAACCGTGAGAGGGCGACACCGAGGATAGACAGAGAAATAAGAGAAAGGAAGAAAGGACAAAAAAGGTCCGAAGGAAAAATCGTGAAGAGGGCCAGAGAGACAAGACTATACATAGTGAAAAGGTTCTCGAGCGACTGAACAGAAACATGGAAGAATATGAAATTTCTTTCGACCTGATGCCAAGTATTCAACGTGGATAGGATGGTATTCGCGTACGTTATGCGAATTCAGGATTTTTCTCGATGCTACCCCAGTGCCATCTGTGTTCGTTTACGAGTTTCATGATCAAACTGCTTATAACGCCGCGGGAATAAAAAAAAACAACATGCTTCACGATCTTTGACAAACGGCATTATCGACGATTAAATTGTAGCTCATCAAAAAATGGTTACTCTAGATTCATTTGACTTTGCGTGAAATTTATGTTTCACTTATGATCGCAAAAGCGTGGAGATGACAGATTATTTTGATGTTTCAGATAAAAAGGGAATGTAATGAAAATAAACTACCAGCAAAGTATTTTCTTATTCCATGATAATGAAATAAAAGAAAAAATATACAGCTAGATGAGATTGTTCTACTGCTGGTACTCCGTATATCCGACAGCCGCTGAGAGTGGTGTTATACCAGACACGTCGTGCGTCAAATCGCCCCTGGCCTCTCTCTCTCTCTCTCTCTCTCTTCCTCTGGTGTCTATGTAATAAAATATACGACCACGACGATTCGTCCTCTCATCGTGCTACAAATCCCTGAGGGGTTCATCCCACAGATGCCTGGGCTATTTGTCAATTTCAATATTAAAACACATCCGGGTACGGGGTGTCTCGTTTCACTCGGGGCAATATGCGCGATGTGCTGTTCAAATTTTTGATCACACTTAAAATCGAAAAAAACTGACAGTGATACACGATTTTCATTTTTTTTTTTTTTTTTTTTTTTCATTTTCGACAAAGCTGCTACGGGTTTGCTAGGAAATGCGTTATTCCCTTTCTGGCTCATATCTCCATCCCTTGTTCATGGTGCGTCAATTTGCGGCAGAGACACGGCGATGAAAGTGGGGCTAGTTCCGGAATGAGCCCCTCAGCCAGGATTTAGGGTCGTCGAGTGCAAAGCTTAGGACCTTGGAACCCAAGGGTGATGGTAGTAGAAAGTTTTGGCTCGACATTTACCGCGAACCAGCTGAAAGGAGAGCGATAGCAAAGCGAAACGTTGTGTACATATATATCTTATGAAATGACGATGCTACACGAAGAACTAGAGCGCGGGTGGGTTTGAAACCAAAAGGTAGAGAGAATGGAAGAGAGGGAGAGAGAAAAAAAACGACTGACTCAGGAACAAGAGTCCACTCGAGCGGACGAAATAACACGTCGGGAAACTTTCGGTCCTGTGTTTGTATATTTATATACTTTGCTCATTTATATTCACGCTATGGCAGAATCAGAATTTCACTGGCTCTATGTATTTCGTAAAATACACTCGCATCGAATTTCCTTCCCTAAAGGGCGTATTATATCCCACAAAGAAGTTGGAAGAAAAAATTCGAATTCCGCTGTTGGCCGGTTGAAATACAATTTCACATTTTTATGGTAGGAGATCATAGATTTTTTTTAATGAAAAAAAAACAGAAATACATTGAAAAACCAGCAACATATTTCTGTGTCTATAGTTAGATGTGTTAACATTGACAGAGTGTCAAATTGGCAATCGTCCAGGAACGACGGTTCGGACGCTCCGTGCATTTTGCCGTAGCACCGATGTACATTGCAACAACAGGTGAATTCAGACACGAGCATAGATAGATTGTCGTACATCGTTCACCAAGTCCATATGGATTTGTGAGCTTCAAGTTGATTTACTCCCTCGTGCGATTGGCTTAATTCCCATTGAGATTCAGGACGATTTTCCAGTACTCGAGATCCAATAAACGCGGATATACAATTATCTTGGCGGAGGAAGAGAGATAGAGACTAGAAATGAGAGAGGAAGTGGACCATTAGGAAAACGCACAGCCGGAAATTACCTCGTTTATTGGTTAACTCAGTGGGTCTATATCTCGTCGCCGAAACCACACATTGGCAATGTACATCATCAGTAATGAGACGATTCGATGGACCCGCCTTCCATATGCAATCCAGCATGGAGTCATATGTGTCACGTTTTCGGATCACCGAGTACTTGGCGTCTACTACCGAAAGTGGCATATACATGTCGTGTATATACCAGCGAGAGGCATTTCCATTACGAGACCGTGTGTGCACACGTCCGGTTGAATGCTCCAACTGATTACCGTACCACAATTTTCAAACCCCATTACCAATGAAGAACGGAAAATTTCGGATAAAATAATGGAATGGGCGCGGGAACGGAAAGTGGAAATATAAGGAACAAAGGGAAAACTGCCCGTAATACATTAGATCGGATGATAAGAAGAAGCGAAACATCGAACAATATAACGCCGTGAGTGGGCAAAGTCCACGAGGCTGATTTAAGGATATCAAATGATACCTTGAACCGAAGTAATGGAAAGACGCGGTTGAACGGTAATAGGAAATAAATTGGTCGAATGAAAAAGATTTTGGTTACGCTCGATGGTACAGAAAATGTTGGTGAAGGGAATGAAAGAGGGAAGAACGTGAATGTGGTTAACGAGAAGGGCAAAAAGTGTTTAAAAATATGGAGACAAGAGAACGACGTGGAAGTGGAAAGATCTTTTTCTAGAACGGAAAGAGACGAGAAAGAGAGAAATGGGTAGGGGGTAAAATGAGCAAAAGAGGAAGAGAGTCACTCACAGTTTAGGAGGCCTGCCGAATATTGATCCTGGTCTGGAACAGTCGGGAATGAAAGCCGGGTCCCGAATCCGGGATTCCGCACTGACTACTATCACCGTCACCACAACGTAACGCTTGTTCTTGTCTTTTGTTTCTCAGATCATACTATGAGATTTTAAGGTCTCTTTTTGACCATGAATATTTTACTCGAAAGTCCCGAATTTCAAGGAAGATAGAGCCGAAGAAATCGCTAAGAAAAGGATACAGCAAAGAAAAGAATTATGTAAACCCTTCCCCCTTCGATAGGAGATAAAGGTGAAAGCTTCTGCGAATAAGCTCCGGGGCGAAAAAAATCTACTTCAACGCTTTATTCTTCATCGTGAAAGTGTAATGGGGGGGTATTTCCACGGGGAACCACTTTACTAAATGGAAATTCATGGCCACCGTCGACAGTCCCGACTATGTTGTATAGTAAATACAGAAGTACAGAAACCAACGAACCGCGTATTCGCCATTTGCGTCCTGTACGCAATGCTCACAGGAGCTTTAACTAACTCGCTGAATAATCAAGTCATTGGACTTAATCATGCGGGCCTTTTAATGGATTCATTTAATTAACGAAATATAACATCGGTAGATATCATTTACTTTACTATTAAATTACATATTTATGAGACTTGTTAGGTGAAAATTTACGAGAAGGTTTCTCATCTCCATCCCTCCCTTCGATCTCGCTATCTTTGTTCTTTGATCATGCGCCAAAGTCGACTAAGTTCCGTGTATTCAAGACCCCTGTATATATATGCTTAAACTTTTACTTAAGGGGGGAAATAGGGTTAGGACAGCGTTTTCTCAATGATTTTCATGAATTTTTTTATAGTATAAAAAATTAATATAATTTATTGAAACTTTGATAATATTTTATACATATATTTAAGTATATACTATAAAATATTAGCGACCCCATATTGCAGGTCACAATCAGACTCATTATTTTGCGTACATTCTGGAAGCCGCAATTTTCATCTGAAATGAAAGGAGGTTGTAATTTACTTTTATTATATGTCTCTATTCTATATGAACCTAAATGCTATCATAAAAATAGAAAATTGAATTTTTTACAGGAGTCAAAACAAAAAAGCATGATTTTTTGCCATTTTTTACAACTTTATTTGCAAAAAAAAATTATTTTAAATAATGATAATATTCCGATTTAAGGTTCATATAGAGCGCAATACTATGAAGAAAGTAACTGCCAATTTTCAAAACGATTAGTTGAAAACTTTTCAAACTAGCGTGTACGCAAGTTAAAAAAAAGTCGTTTTCAGAAAAACGCGTTTGAAAAAATAGTACCAAGAAAAACAAGCATAATGGGGTCGCTAATATTTTATAGTATATAATTAAATATATGTATACAAATTTAATAGTATATACTTAAATACATGTATAAAATATTCTCAAAGTTTCAATAAATTATATTTATTTTTTATACTATAAAAAAATTCATGATAATCATTGAGAAAACGCTGTCCTAACCCTATTTCCCCCCTCAATGGCTTATAACAATAGAACGAGTCGGAATTTTCATTTAAAATTTTGGGAACATATTTTTCAATATTTTTACGAACAATTTATGAAATTAAAAAAAAATCGATTTTTAACCGTCTAACCCTATTTCCCCCCTTAAAAAATCTCCTTGGCCTCCCCTGGGAGCGTAATCCACGACTTTCCACAAGAAGACCAGAGAGATTCGATCAGAAAATTTTATAATTCAATTTGGTATTTGGGTAACGCAGGGATAAGCGAGATTCAAGCGCACGTTAAGCGTTGCTTCTCCATGATCTCACTCGAGGTTTCTTATCTAACTGAAGAATAACGATACTTTCGAATACCCTCGTCGGAAGCTTGTCGCCCGATTAACTTTCGATTTTAGTCTGCAATGGAAAAGCTCGTTCAGACAAGAGTTTTGACGACGAGGTTTTATCAATTTTTTTCGTGAGTGAAAATTTGAATAACATCATGGTGGAAAATATCGTGGAAAATTTCGACTCGAGATATAAATTAAAAACGAAGTTGAACCGTAATGAACGGTCGAACGCAAAACAGCGTTACACCAATCTACATCGTTAATTCGCGTATAACTCATTAACAGAATGGAAGGGAAGAGTGGAAAATGCGAGAGTATACATTTGGGAGATATATAATTTTAGGATAAGCGATCAATATGCTAATCCAATAGATACCACAAGGATTATATCAGAGCGATGATTTGTCGGGAGTTGAAGCTATGCAAAATCGATTGTACATTTGCGGCTAGACGGTAATTGACATAATTGTTCCCGCGCGAATATATACACGTCGCGGTATAATTGCGATTGTTTAGAGAGAGATTATTAAGTGTACCGAAGTAATACTCTTCCGATCTGGCGTTTGCTCGACGAGACGAGTAAATTCTAAATACATAACAATTCGTTCCGGTTAACGTCATTATAAATCGTGGAGTACACGTCATGGAGTAACCACGCGATAGATACTGATTGTGTCAAAATTTACGTATTTAGTGCTTCGCCGTTTCGGTCTAACCGGAATAGACTCGATTGAAATGGTTTTTTCACGTAATAACTTTTTTGTTATAATTGATAAAGCATATTCAAGGAATAAATTGATAGTAGACAATGGAAAATGTACGAAATAATAAACGCATTAAGTATGACATAACTAATTCCTGTTTAAATCGCGTTGACATTATTTAATCTCGCAATTTGTTAGTTTACGTAAAAATTACATCATTGCCAAAGTCCTTTTAATACCAAGTGTGTGGGCTGTTACACGAGAGAAACAAAATCGCAGAAAAATTGAGACTTTTCGCCACACTTCTCATAAGTTTTCGGGATTTAATAGTTGTCCCCAAAGTCGGACGGTTTAAGACATTTTTACCGAGCAGAGACGAAGAACACCTGTAGAGAGAAGGGTCATTGAGGTTCGTTCACCTCGACCTCAGCACCACTCTCTTGCGGTACGAAACTCAAGCCAAGATTCTCTTCGCTCTATGCTTGATAAGAAGAGGAAATGGATGAAAAGACCAGAGATTCGATATCTAGTCATTTCTTTTTCTCCGAACAGTCCTCATAATTCCCTGACTGAACTTGACTGGTTTAATAATGTACGTGCTATAAAGATTAATCCATCGAGTTTTACGTGGATCTGAGAATAAAGGCAAAATTTATCTCTGCAGTGAACTAATTACCGATCGAAAGAGCAAGTGTCTGTTGCGATAGAGAGGCATTATACAAGAAAATCTTCGAAAGGTTCATGTCCTTCGTTAATTCCGAAGTAGACAGACGAGTCAGCTCGTTAGATGGACAGAAAAGACGAAAAGAGGTCACGGTTCAAAATGTGATTCTTCTGTCAATAATACCAGAAGATTTAGGAGTTTAAATAGTAGCAAAAAAGAGCGAAAATCACCCCTAAATTTGGTCTGGAGTGATTAAACGTAATTGAAGATGGTAGAAACTCCGTAAAGCATATAAATAAAATACCAAAGATGCTAAAAATAAGAATAATTACCCGTAGATATTGTCACGCGAAGGGTATTCGTTCAATAATCCTTGCAACCCGCTGTATTTGAACGCTTCCTTACATTATACATCTGTCACTTTTACTGATTGATGAAACAACATTTCCGTGGTGTTAAGATCCTCGGTGAAGAATTAAATTAATGTTATTCCACGAGAAATATCGTTTTTGTCACAATAGTAACGGCACAGTCACTAATTATTTTTACATCTGCATCGCGACGATATATTAAAAATCGATTTTTTTTTTAGGCTCAAGGTAGACATTACGATATCGTGGTAAAGAAATTATCATTGAAAATAATTTAAGCCATCAAATGTTGGAAAACGACCTTCACGAAGAAAAATTATAAAAATTGCTACAACGAGTCATCGTGTGCACGTAAACTGCCTTTTAATACGAAAAGAGCAAAGATTTCATATAAATAACGATCACGTGCGTCCGAGGAAAAGTGAAAAGTATGGCTGCTCGAGGTTTATATACAAAGATATATGTTATTGCTGCGTCATGACCAATTTACCAAAACCCACACCTGTTTATTCTTCGCGAGCGCAACCCTCTTTGCTCCTCCCCCTCGCGAATCATTGTTAAGGGAGTCTACGCTGTACTCAGAGCTTTACCTTCGTCTGGAGGCTTGTTCCAGCCTGTTTGTTCTATCGAGAACAAAGTCTCTTATTTTTCATTAACCCTTGTCAAGTCCAGACCGCAACTACGTCGCTACGATAAATTTCACCTGCAACATCAAATAATTCAGGCTTTGTCCATGAGAAAAAAAAATGATTTAAACTGGTCTCAATGAATTTTCAATTGTAATAGAGTTATGATACGGCGTAAATTACAAATATTGCATACACCGTTGCAAATAATAGTTAAAAATAAATCTAAAACTAACTTTGTTCAAAAGTTTTTGTGAGAAATATTTGATATGTCGGCGAATCGATTAGTCGAAATTTCGGTAATCCAACCCTTCCTGAGCAACGCTGTTCCATCAATCTGCTCCAGGGATCATTTATCATTCTCGAAAAACTGCGACGAGCTTTTTTGAAGTAGAATCATGATTAATAACTGTTTCGAAAAAGTAGAATAAATATTGCCTGCGAATAATTAATTCAAATAATTTTTAATTATTTTGATAAAAATAATAAAAAATGTATTAAATTTTTATATGTATCTAATTTTTATATGCATTTTGCCATAAAATCAGTTTGAACGTTCTTTTTGCTTAAAACGGCGAATGAGAAAACTATGAATCGAAGAATAGCTGGAATCTTCAACCTCTTGGCATAACTTGCTAAGTCCAATCGTGGGCACGTAAATGTATGTCTTACCCGTAAAATAGTTGTACGATGCTGCCTGAATGTTTCTGTCGTAAATTTTTACGACAGTGATAGAATTACTACCCCCCGCCTTCTCTTACCTCATTTCCGCTAACACATCCGGTCCGAAAACTTGCTCATGTCGTTCGTCATTTCGGGATAGAAAAATCTACAAAACCAACTAGCGAAAGAAAAAGCACGAGGGTAGAAAGAATAAGTAGAAATAGAACTTCGAAGAGATGAAAAATATGAAGGAAAATGTACGTGACGGGAAAGTGGCTCGGTCGCATTTCTCGGGCGTAACGAGGAAAACATTTTTTCCCTCAGATTGGTTGAGGTGCAGCGACACGCGTTCTTCTTGACAATGAGCCAACGAAGAGAATTTACGGTGAGACTTAAAACAAACCGGACAGCGCAAACATCAGGTAGAAATCTTTACAGCTGTCGACCGGATTCTCTGTGCAGTGATGGCGGTAGCATTAGTAGACGTCGTCGATCAACCCTTGATTCCATTCAGACTGTCGTCCGTTCCGCCATTCTCACAATTACCCGGCCAATTTGATAGGCCATTCTTCGGTACTTTTATTTTTCATTCATTCACAAGATCTTTAGTTTACATGCACTTCGTACGGGCAGTAATTGCGCGGCGTGAGGAAGAAAAAAAACCGTGAGTGGTAAATCCGACCGGGAGAATATCGATTCTGGTATTGAATCCTCGCTCGATTTTCACGGAAGTCCGACAAAGCTTCGAGGAGGATTTTTTCACTTCATTCCATTCATCTATTTTTCTCGCACACTCGCAACGGTACTAGATCGGATCGAATAGAAAATAGAGATTGAAGAAGTGAGAGGCACTTTTAACACACTGGATGAAAAGAACAAAAAGTTCCACAAGTACCATTTGTTCGATCGGGGATTTTTTTCCACATTCTTTCGCAGAACACTCTTTCCAGTTGACATTAAAGTGCAATAATTTTACTGCCATACTAGCGATGACAGATCAATTTGTCCCTTGGCGATTTCAACTTACAGCAAACTTACAGCAAAAAGTCATCGGTGAAATATTGTAAACGACCATGAAAAATTGCGTCCTCGAGCGAGATGAATGAAGAAAGTTTTTGCATTCAGAGTAGCCAAAGAATAAAATATTCTTGGATAGTGCGCAACCGCGCGAATTTCGCCATGAAATTGATAATTAAAATTTATGATTGCTCTAAGCTGCTTACCTCCTCTCACTCTTCCTCGTCTGTGCGGTAACCGGACGAGAGCATATAGAGCGCTTGAAGTTACGAACTCGCGACAGCTTCACGAGTTTTGAAACAATCGTCGTTGTTCTTCGTCCGTCCTTCGTGCCCGGAAGCACTGAATTCTCAGGAATAATTATCGGACACCTTTCTTCCTATTTTATCGTTTTACCGATATTGTTATCTTGTCTTTTTCGTAATTACATGCACCTCCTTTCAATATCTCTGAACCGTTATGATTTTCTTTCTCACAGAGAAACGGCACGTAACCGTGACTTTTTTTATGTCGTTTACCTGACTTAAAAAAGAGTTTCATTGATAGTACAAGAAAAACGGATGAATTGCACTGGAAAACAGTGAGCTTTTACATTGCTCTGCATTACAATGCTGTAATGTATTATAAGCCCCGGAGATTTTTTTTCTATTTCTTATTCTTCCATTCTTCGCCAGGTTCCCCTAGTTCTTTTCGTGGCCAATCTTTTTTTTTTAGCTCACCAGGCACAAGTTCTGTGTCTGACTATGAAAGGACTCTTTCTACTTGGTTGATTTCATGCGCGAATACCGAGACCGCTATGCCGTCGCCGCGCTCTCGACCCTCAACCTCTCTTCTCTCATTCCCTCGCACCTCCCACCTATTCGTGGTTTTTATCAACATCCCCTCCTCTCGCCCCCTTACCACCTCTAATCGTGCTCTGTTCAGACGTGAAAAGTAATACTAGTGGAAAACTTTTGGAATTGTGAGAGCAAGTGAGAGCATGTGGCGGAGAACACGCATAGAATTGCACGTCGAGGATTTCCCTCGAGTTCGATCGAATACCGGCGACCGAACAATGGCCCGCCTCTCATGGTTTCCGCAAACTCGGCCGGGCGGTCGACAAACATTGAAAACCGGCTACCCGCACATTTTTCAAACTCTTTTCCACCGCAATTATAGTTTTTTTCTCGAGACTCTCGGGATGAAAAAAATCGCCGTTCTTGATATTAAAAAAATGAGCAAAATATGATGCCTTTGCAAATTTAGAAAAGCTTCGACGTTGGACGACAAGACAAACAAGTATTATCCACATGGAAAAATATATATATGCCATAAAATATGTGCAATAATAAATATTATTATTAATGTATGTGTGACACGAGATTTTTGCCCGAATATATATATAAACTACATATTTTCAATATATATTATATATTTGAAATGTACAAAATATCGTCACACATATATTTCTTCCTCCAAGTGGTTAAGTCTTTAAAAATTGCTTTTGCATAGTTTCCAAAGGAAACTGTATCAATTTCAGCTAACTTAAATTGCAACGACCAAAATGTAACGCGGTAACGCGCATGATTCGTTTCGTAATATTTCAATATTCGTTTTCCACTTTTCCGGTAATCGATTTCGCTACACTGAACCAATCTCAACTGCTCGAACAAGCGGTAGCCTGTAATAGTTCCGGGCGATGTGTATATATGTTATGCTTCGTAATACGTGGACCACAAAAATCGAATATTGTACCAAGGAAAATGATGATAATAATGATAATATATGCCGTAAAATTGAAAAATTTCGTTACCGATAGTCAGATTACGGACGAGCTCTCGGTTGAAGACCAATGAAGTCGTAGTCTCGAGACGTTATTTCAAAAAAAAAAAAAAAAAAAAAAAAAAAAAAAAAAAAATGGGACTATCGAAAGTAACGACAAACAGATTTATTCATGCAAAACTTGCAGCAAAAATAGCAAGCGTGAGAAGAGCGTCGCTTCCCTACTGTAGATATACAAGAAAAGAGTTTGAACGGGATAGGAAACGATGCTTCTACCGGTAGTAGACGCAAGGTTTATAATGCGCATCGTCAAGCACGAAGTGAGCGCCTCTGTGAACGGTTATAGCACCACCTGGGGACTCGTCGCTTCTGACGACTCGAATTATAGGAGAGTCGCATATATATATATATATATAAAAGTATCCGTGTATAGCCTTTCTTTTATTTTTTCCTCGGGGACGAGAGTCATCGACTATAAACTCCTGTCATTGTTTTACGACGCGCTACGAGAATGTTTGTTGGAGCAGGTATAGACAGGGGATAGAAAAAGAAATATTACAATGAAAATATCGCATAAATAAAAATGTTTTCATAAAGAATTCATGATAGATAGGCGTTGTTGACAGAGAATGTTCTGTCATTGATCTATGCGCGTAGCTGCCTCGATTCCACGTACACACGATTCTGATTACACGACGAAGCGATTCTATTTCATAATATATAAACGCGAGTAAATGACAAAATCATGTGATTAAAGCTCATCATTTCCTGTCGTCAATGATGAACTTTAATCGGTACCTCTACTCCCATCTCCTCTATCACATACCACTCCAGCACACCAGCGGGTAGTCGGTCGAGCCGCATGCGGCAATGGTGTCAGGCAGGGATGTCCTCATCGTCGTAGAATCGATCTACGACCCTCCCACTTTCGAGAGCTCAGCAAGAAACCCCCAACTCCTATTCTCGGAAGTCTTGCTGCATTGTCGGACGGCTCTTCAGGTGTCTCGAGTCCGGCGCGATCCTACGATTAGTTCGACATATACTTGTACGGTCGAGTATATGTATAAATATACACGGAAGAGATGCCAGCACCAGAGGCGGAAACTCTCTCGCTTGGCACTAATTCTTCGACGAAACTCGTGAACTCTGGTTCCGCAACTGTCGAACAATTAAATCTCACGATAAATTATGGAAGGAACAGTTTCTATTTCAGTATGACATCTATTTTTATTATATTTACTCCAACGTTAATAACTGAAGTCTTCTGATACGAAATTTCGCATATGTGAAAAAATAGCTATACTATGTATAATTTTTCTGAGCTTTTAGTAGGATTTACATATCATACTCTGTCTCTCCATTGATCTACTTACAATCGATAAATTCAGTTTTTTTTTGTAAGACGAGTACGATTTTCCGATGTGATGACATGACTACGCGAGATATCCCGAAAACGAGTTCATCCTATGGAATACTCTATATATAACTTCAACCCCATTTCGGAAAATCTTACTTCTCTCACATACATGCAGATAATATCCACTCGAACTATCAATTTTCTTTCAGCAAATCCGTAGCTTCGTTGTATAAACATGTATCTGCAAATACCGATACAGTAGTTTAGCAATGGAAACTGTTCGGCGTGTATAATCTGAAACTCATTTTCCGAGAATCTTCAGTATCCTCTTCTCCCACTAAATCACAAATATCTTTAACCTGTTTGCAGATAGCGAAGGCGGCCATGATCATCAAATTACGGATTACACGTGAAACTGAGATTTACATTGTCTCAGTTATATTTCACTATAGTGTGTCAGACTTATCCGAGGTTGTCAATTGTACCAGTGAGAGTGCCTAATTAACGAATTAACTGGACAAACCTCGACACTTGAACTGTACAGTGCGTTTAAAGTGTATTAGAAACGAACAATAGAGTGTTATTATAGTGATAACGTTATAAAATCGTAAACGAATGGGAAAAAATGTGATGCAGAGGGCGTGAGAGCTCGAAGAGCATTTCAGCGCAGTGGATCAAAGACGTTATGGGTATTCGACGTAATTTTGGCTCTAAAAGTTTGGAACCAGATGGCGGAATCGAGAGGACATTGGTGCTGGACACAAAGACAAAATTCATGTTCCTTCTCGGTCCGCAAGGTCGAGTCTGATTACATCGTTATATCTTCTCCACCGTTGAGATTTCATCTGTTATCACGTAGGAGCGTAAAAACACTGTACCAGAATGAAGAGCTGTCGGGTAGCTGAAAGCAGTAGCAGTAACAGAAATATAGCCATTCCCCTCTCAGGGCTTTTCAAATATTAAAAGCTTTGGGAATACGAGAGAGGAAGACTTGTGAGAGTACAGAGTAAAAGAAGCGTAGGGACTAGAAGAATAAGAAGCGAAGGTACTACCAACAAAACGAATGATGGAGGGACCGAAGTTGAACGGACCTGCGGCTCCCGGAAGTCCGGTACAAGAAACAACAGCGGTACCAAACTACGGTCTTACGGGTGATGGTAATGTTGACTATATAATAAGCGATTATATGGAGCGGCTAGGTACCCGTTTGAACATTCTCGAGACTGAGTTGAAGTACGCTTGGCGAGCATTAGATCTACTGAGTCAGGAATACATCAAGATGTGGGAGCGACTCGAGAAGCTTGAGGGTCTGTTGTATGAGCAGCAGACGGTCATCAGTCAGTTGATCGAGTTCTATACGGGTGGTGGCGGTGGTGGACCGGGTGGTCCTGGAGGTGGTGGTGGGGTTGGTCAGCATGAATCTGTCAATGTGATGGAGGATAGCTTAGCGACACAACAGAGTTCGGTCGGTGAATTGGATGCAATTTCCAACAGTCTCGGAGCCGCAATAGGAGTCGAGGAGACTAGTGTTCTGAGGGAGAAGTTAGCGCAGCAAGAACGAGCGAGAATGCACGGACTGATACAGGACAGTAATGCGGCAGCAGCGGCTGTAACTGATATGCATCGAAACGTGAGGAGCCTAGAAGCCCTTGAAACCTTAGAAGAGGAATCCAATATACCCGACGAAGCTTTCTACAGGAGTCTGAACAATGCGTATCGGGAGGACCTTATATGTGGGGAAACGTCCAGGCCAACTTCTCAACTCGGTATGATATGGGAGGAGGCTGAAGACGTTGAGGATTCGAATGGAAAGAAAGAAATTGAAAGTAGCAGCAGTATTTTTGACAAGACTGCAGGGAATAACAACGATATCGAAAGATCGACGAATCAGCAGCAGCAACAAACGGAGAAAGAAATAAAGCAAGATCTCAATGAAAAGGAGGAAAAGCAGCATATCGACGAGGACGAGGACGAGGGAGAAATTTTCAGTGCAGCGGATTACAAGAGTTATCGTGGCAATACACCGTGCGTTAGCGAGCAGGATCTTGCTCAACTTTCGAGACTCAGCTCCCTTGACCAAGTGGCCCTCGAAAAGCTTCACGAGCTTGACCGACTTACGTGCAAATTACAGAAAGATTCTCAGGATCTCATAGAGCTACAAACGAGACTGATGGAATCCCCTAAACGTCAATATTCCACGGAAGCCGAGGCAAAGCTCGCCGAGGAAGCGAGCAGCATAGACGAACAATTGCGAAAGATATATGCCGAAACGGATGTTGACAATTGGACGTACTCGAAGAGTCCTGGTTCAACGGGTAGATCAATTTCGCGAGTTAGCACAGATAGTGGTTTGGCGACGGACGGTGACTTTACCGCTCGATCAATTTCACCAAGACTGAGTTCAACGCCGAAAAGTCATCTCGACTCAATTTCCTCTACCTATACACCTCCACGGCTTGGCTATACGTCGACGTTGTTAGAAAAGAGTCCCGAACCTGTTATCCAACTTCCCATTGACGTCGGTAACTTTGCCAAAGGTTACGCGGAAAACAAAGAGCTCACCGATCTCATGGTCGAAAGTTTCGTAGCCGTCACCTGCGCCTCACCAACGATTTATAACACGACAACGGAAAAGATAGCATCTCCTACGTTGTCGGTGGGTAGTGTTCACAGCGTCCAAAGTGTTCACAGTGTTCAAAGTCTCAGAACTCGTCGTGACGGTTATTTTGGGAGTGCTGCAAGATTAAACTTCGAATTTCCCGAGTGTAGAACCCCACCAAGTCCGTCGCCTAGTTCACCACCGCCTCCGGCACCTCGAGACTCAACCGATGCCTTCCTGATGCCCACCGTCGAGCAAAGAGAGTCCGAAACAAAGCGCGCTCAGAGTCCAAGCTTCTTGAAAAATTCTGAGAAGATGGTGATCCTGGAACAGGGCCGACTTAGTCCACGCACACCGCATTCGCCGAAATCACCGAGAATCTCGCCGAAACACGTGGTGAAGCCTTCCAACGCAAATATAGCTGCTAAGTCGGACTCCGGGTTGTCGTCTATGAGCGGCTGGAGTGGCTTGGAAAAATCGCCTGGTTCACCCAAAAGTTCAATAACGAAAATGCTCACCGCGTACTCGATGGATCATGCCAGATCCGCTCTTATGTCGACTGCACAACCTATGAGAACGGCAAGCCCGATTCCACCACTTCCAGAAACTGCAACGACAACGACCACGAGTGCACCGGTTATGATACAGGAACCCCTCTACGATACACCCGAAGGGAGAGACGCGTTTGGTAATATCTCAACCGCAGTGACGAGCCATTCGTACCCTACCGCGGCGAATCATATGCCACCCTTCACGTCCATCAAGTCACCAGCGCCTAAGGAGGATTACAACTTTGTACCACCGCCCGCGCCTGCGGCTGCTCCATGCCAGAGTCCCAAGAAACGCACCCGTCAACCGAGCCTACAGCATACTTACGACATTGTACCACCCGGCACAATGGATTGTCTGTACCGCTCAGAGCAGCCAGCAATCTATTCCGTCGCCGGTAGCAATCGTCAACACGTAATCACAAGCGTATACACCAGTGGCTCGGGTTCATACGGCTTCAGATCCGAATTTCAACCTGAATCGACCGATCAGTATGCAAATTATCAGGAAGCATATAACGCCTTACAATACGCCGAGGCTACTATGGCAGCGAATTTTTCTCACGGTGGTAAAAAACCTACTAGAGCAATGTCGTACGGCGAAGGTATGACCAATCACGATGGCTACAAATCGGCAATGTATCGCACTATGTTTCCCACTGGAAACATAACGGACGCGCTTTCGTATTATCCTACGAGTGCGAATCTTCCACGTACGGAAACGAATGAGAGTTCATCCTGGCTAAGTTCTATGGAAGGTCAGATACCTCATGACTCAACGTCCTCGAGTATAAGATCCCTCACTTCGGACGGCAGTTACGCACAAAGTCCTTATACAGACAGAAGGTACCCCCAGCCACCGGCCTATCAGAGTCATCAGTATCATAACTCTTATTCGTCACAAAACTATCCACAGAATTATCAACAACAATATCAGCCCTACAATCAACGTTTAACGACTTCCGAGAGTGCACAATTGACCGATGGATATCAGAAACAGTGGCAACGTGAGCATCAATATATGCAGGATCAGGAGGGAAGCAGACCTGCCAGCGCACAATCACAGAATCAGCAGGGAAACTACTACGACGCTTCGAGTGTCATAGTTTCGCAATCTGGTTACATCAGCATATCGGCCGACATCAAGGATCACGAGGAAGTTAAAATGCCAAAGAAGGTGAGACGAGGAGCATCTCTGAAAAGTGCGATGAGCTCGATGAGTAATTGGTTACCCGATCTTCATTTAACCAAGAGACACAGAAGTCAATCTTTGCCCGGAGGCGTGAGAAGAGAAGATTTGGACACACCACCTGAAGCCGTTCCACAACAGAGGTCCGCTGCGGAAATGGCCGCTGCGAGAGGTCGAGGAAGAACCCAGGCTGCCAGGAAGAAGAAGAAGCATACTCTGGTTTCAACCGTATCAGGTATTTTACAAAAAGCTAAGCGTCGAAGTCATCACTCGCAATCACTTTCCGATCCGGAACAATCGGAAACCGAATGGAGCAGCGGACGGCAGAGTGGTCTTTCGGAGGACGAGGACAGCGTGATGTCCGACGTTAATCAGGATCCACCATTCTTCGCGAAAGTGCGAACGAGCACAAAGAGAAAACCGCCACCGCAGGATATGCATTCACCGCAACAACAGCAGCAACAACAAGCGAGCTTCCAACAGCAGAAAGATTTTTTGCAACAGCAACAGCAACATCTTCAGCAACAGCAGCAGATGCTTCAACAGCAGATTCAACAACATCAGGAACAACTCCAGCAACAAGTAGCTCAGGAGAATTGGGCGAAGGAGAGAGAGCAGAGGAAAGCGGAGAGCAGTGAGCACGAGCTTTCGGACAACATAGGGGGTGCGGAAGAAGAGGCATCGGGCAAAAGCACGGGTTCTGGTTCCGGCGGCTCGACTTCGATGTTCCCAACAGTCGGTGATATTAAGCGTTCGACCGGTAGCTCGGACGAGGCACCTAACGAGAAAGCACCAAAATTACCGAGCGTAGCTCTCATGGGTGGTGCAAGTATGGAGTTCGCCGTGTCGCGAGCTCTTGGAAAATATCGACAACGACAGTCTTCCACGGTGTCCGATGATCAGGCGTTGAACGAGGACAACAGCATCGACAGAAAATCCGAGGATGATCAGTTACCGAGTCTGGAACCAAGTCAAGAGTTTCCGGAGGACACGGTGTCGGAAAAGGGCGAGAGAACGGGAAGTTCAAAGCCTCCAGAACTAGTAACTAGCATATCCGAGGAAGCACCAGCTTCGGAGGGTAGTCCATCGGCCTCTAGTATTAGAGGTCACACGCAAGGTGGTTCGAGATTCTTGCCGAGGCATCAGCAGTCACTAGAAATTCCATGGGGTGGCTCGAGAAGTGGCGAAGGCGACGAGGATAACAGGAGTACACACTCCTATAGAAGCACATCGAGGGTATCGTCGAGAAGACAGAGCACCGAGGATTCTATTGATTCCGAGGACGAATGGTACTGTTACGAGCTGCGGAAGTTACAGGAGCTCGAGCGGCAGTCGGAGATTGAACCGGAAATGGGTGAAGTACTGATTGAAGAATCCGAAGGGACGGAACCTTATCAACCTGACGAGGATGTCAAGGAGAGAATGTCATTTGTTTTGAGGGAACTTAGACTGAAAGCAAAGCCGAAAGACGATGATCTTAAGAGAGAACTGCGAAGGGATGAGGTACCAAGAGGAGCGAGAATTAACGGAACGGTGACGATACCTAAGGATCGTCGTTATCCAGATCACGAGGCACAACTTGCCGGTAGGCCTGTGCCAAAGATGAAAAACGCCGAAACCGTGGAGGCCGTTTTTGCTAGAGTAACTGATTATCATACTTGGGCCCACGAGGAAGAAGCCAAGAAGGAAGAAAAGACGCTTCAGGTAATCACGATGGAGGAGGGATCTTCCGGCGAGACATCTGGACCCGACAGTCCCGTTCATTCGATGGACGAATTGGAGGAGGACGAGATGCTGCACAAGGATCTCGAGGAAGAGCAATCGCGGAGAAGCTCAGCCGGTTCGACGTTACGTCACGGCGACAAGCTGCTACAGGGCTCGGACTCGCTGTCGCGCGAAGGTAGCGTAAGTGTACCACCTAGCGAGGTCTCAGTCAGTATCCCCGGGGCCTGGGATTCTGAAAGCACTGTCCTTGAAGGCGAACGTGAAGGCGCCGGTAGCACAGAAACCGGTACGACAGCTACGCTGAGCCTTCCGAGGATCAAAATTGACTCGTCGTCGTGCGGAAGTTCCGACACAACGCTGAAGGAGGGTCAAGTAAGTCCTGGACCGCCGGGCTCCAAGTGGAAGCTTCTTAAGGCTCTCAAAGAGCGAAAAGCCGAGGAAAAGCTGAAAGAAGTCGAAGACGCAACGACCAAGGAAACGGCGATTCCTCCGCCACCTGCGGCAGTGAGTATAATGATCAAGTGAGGACACGAAAACCTCTGTAAAGTGTATTCGAGATTCGGGGGATGGAGAAAGTTCTAATTTTTCATTAAAAAAAAAAAGAAAAAAAGGAAAAATATGTTAGTCGATATCGGGAATATTTCTCATTAGTGACTATTATGTGAAAATTGCCGAACGACGTAACAAATTGACCAAAATGAAAGTTTGTGTATGGAAAATTGAATTTTATTTTCCATAAATAAACTTTCGTGCTCTTCTTCATTCCAGCCATACTTTACCAGAGATATCGTAATGAATTATCGCCGAAAGTAATGTTCGTAACCAACAACGTCCGAAAGTCCCAAAACTGTGGTTCGACGATTAGCGGTTAACAAAATTTCCCCGCAATATCGAATACACTATACGTCGTGTGCGAAGAAATTGTTGTAACACGGTAAAAAGAAATGATAGAAAACAAAACTTACGAAAGTAAGTCCATAATTGTAATGTGTGACATATGCACTATTCTATAAGTGCGGTTGCTATGTGATAGCAAAACATGACACAGAAAACAGTAAATATAACCACAATGAAGTCAATAATATACAAGAGCGTACAATAAACGCGTGTATATGCGAACGTGAGAGTCTGACATTGCGATTTACGAGGAAAATATTGCGAATGTGGGCATGCACATTCGGCGCGTTAGTTGTTACGCTTGCGCCTTCGCATACTGGCATAATAATAATATACCCCAGATATATTACGTAACAATGAAGATATTAGTCAATTTTCAATTTATAAACAATGCGAGGACACTTTTGAGCGAGAAATACACCAAAGATACGAATATGCCGGTCAAGTCTAATGTAATGTTTGTATAAATGATAAACTATCGATCGTTCCTCTGAAAGGTATCGAGAAGTATCTTGCATACGATATATGTATATGATAAACAAAAACACACACACACACACACACACAAGTGACACGAAAATCGACCATTACAGAATTATAAGTCTCTTAAAAGAAACTGGTAAAAAAAGGTCCAAGAAAATTTTCCACTGTGTCGAAGAACAAACGGTTGGAAAATTATCTCACGATTTCTCGAATCGTCACAAATCTCATCAGCTCGCGCTTCGAGTAATTACTCGGCGCTGTAAATTTCTTCTACGGTAGAACTTCTAATTAACATGATAAACTGCCAGAGGGATATGAAATGCCTGAGCGAAACTTGGAAGAAAATTATGGCTTCGAGGGGATTCGATGTAAAGGTATGTATATAACATGGGATATATTCTCCGGTGTATCCTCGTCTCATGCGAGTGTAAGAAACGAAAGCAGAGATGGATAAATAGAAGATAAAACGTGATCGGATTGAGGAATATATGTCAGGCTTCGAGATATCTTCGCAAAGAATGTTAACCACATGTGTCCCTCGTCTCTCGTCTCCTGACAGGACAGTCAGCTATTTGCAAAGATTCACAGTGCCGAAGAGGTGCATAAAGCTTTCGTAGTCAGCGTAGGAAACACGAGGGCGAGGCTTCATGGGTTAACGTCTTAATGCGTAGAATAATCCCGGCTGAGTTGTTGGTTCACGGTCGAGAATTAATTAAAACCGATGTGAATGGGAAGAGGTGGCCCTTCGACGACAAATTAAGAGGGTCTTCGGTGAAGGAGGGCAAGCGAAACCGATCGTTTCATTGCGGTTTGAACATGTACGATGGGTAAATTCTGACACAGGAAGTAGTCCGATTTTTAGTTAGCGACATTTTTTGGGAGTTGGGTTAAGATTTTTTTGGTATTCCAACTTTCTGAATCAACGAAGAAAATAGCGAATAAATTACACTGTACCCTGCATTTCGAACGATTACTAGTTTATCTAAACAATCCCTAAAAAAATCCGTCCGAAAATTGGACTCCACTGGAAATATCTCAGTCGTTATATACGTGACTCGAAATTAATCGAACTCCTTATAATCGATCAAGCTCTTGCGCTCAGGCACTTATCTGGAATATATCGGCATTTCATGCACATCGAAATAATATTATCGTCTCAAAGACACACAACTCGTATACGCCCGGAAAAAAATATATACACAGTTGAAAAATTCACGCGAACGTGAGAATTATGAAAATTTTGATATATCGAGAAGTCATGTCCATGAATAAAGAGGAGAAAATGGCGAGCTCATCGAGAAAACAAAAACATGTTTTCCTATTGTAATAAATAATTGCACAAGCATGTTCAGCGGTAAGATGCTTGTTATGTTTCCTGATTGAGAGAGCGAGAGATTCAGGCAATCAGCCAAATCATATCCGAAGCTGTCGTGTCATGATTTTCATCGTGAATCACGTGACTCAAGGATTTTGTGCTTATTGTCACGGAACTTGACTCAGATTCCCTCCGCGAGACCAGCATACAGAGTGTAAGAGCAAAATATCGAAAATACGAAAACGCAACGCGTGTATCGATTATAAACTCTCTAGAGTCGCGCTCGTCAGAAAATAATCCTTTGTCGCCCTTCTATCGACTCGATGAAGCACATGCACACACATGCTGAACAGAAATCGAATGGAGTACGGTTAATCCGATAGGCACCGTATCGCGTGTCCGACGACACAAAGACAACGAGATGGGGATGCAGAGTTTACCGAGTCAATAATATACTAGAAAAAAATAAAAATAAATAGAGAATGATATCTTATAATGTTAGAATTTATAGCACATATACATACAAACACACAAGCCATGAGGAATTCTCGTTTTAGCAAATAAGAAATAATCTCGTCGTATTCGTGCTCCAGTATTAATGTAGACAATACTCGAAAGCACTCGCAGAGAAAACAGAAAAAAAAGACACACTCACTGAAAATATCGACATAGTACCTAATTCATTGACATGACCAAAGCCCAGATGATGATGTTGAAGACATTTTCGACCCGCAATTGATACAAGCTTTTGTCTTTCATCACCGGAAACAAAAAACAAAACCCAAAAAAAAAAAAACAATCTTTCAAAGACTGTCTCACAGCATGAATTTACTGCTAAAGAGTTTTCTACACTCGGCCGGAAATCCTGCGTGTATAACAAACCGAATTAAAGGGAATCAAGGACTTCCACAAGGTTTTGATTGAAGTATAAACAAATCTTCCGCGAGTCCAATGAAACAAAATAAATGAAGTTAAAAAAGAAAATGAAAAAAAAAAAAAAAACTAAACAAATAGCAAACTGAAAACGCAGAAGTTTAAAAGAAACAATTTGTCAGCTATAATTGCCGTGATTATCGCGCCGAGATTCGTGCTATAATGCAGGTTCGCGTGCAATAAACCGCATATATACGTACGCTCCGACACCTATTGCCGGCTCACGAATATATAATTATCGATAAACGATACAGAGACATAAACGAGCGTTACATAAAATAATGAAAAAAAAAACAATAGAGAAAAAAAAATGGAAACCCCGAACTACATAAATGCTTCCGTATCTAAAGACTTGCAAGCTATTAGCAAACGTACTCTTAAACATTCATAGATTATACAAAAGAAAAAAAGGTAAAAAAACAAACAAAATATTGTGCTTTTGTCTTCGGTGTTGGGTCAATAATAGAGAGAGAAAAAAAAAGAATGGATAAGACGAATGTGTGTACCTGGTCGTGATTAAAAATGGCTCGTGTTCCATATGAGATGGCGAGGTAGCTGATAAAGTTCAACGCTCTCTCTCTCTTTTTCTTTTCATTTGATTGTGCGAGGTGGCTCACAAAAAAAAGCAATACGATGTCACCGACTGAATACCAAAAAATGCAAATTTTTCTCGTCTCACGTCCGAAATACCGCGGAAACTCTGTGAAATGTAAAACAAAGTAAAATTCGATTTCATCGTGCAATTTAAATTCACGACCCTCGAGTGTGCGAGGGTCGTATAAAAAGCGAGGCATTCTCAAGAAAGAATATGTTTGAGGGTTGAAAAAAAAAATGAATGGAGATTCACCGCTGGAAATAGATTTTAAACGTGTTTGAAACAGCGAACATACGCAAATATACGTATTAGGTATTTGACGGGAAGGGCAAAGGTGCTTTCGAGAAGCCTGCATTCGCAATTTTATTTTCTCCTTTGTTCAATTTATCATCGTGACCTGATTGTAGCGTCGTACAAAATGGCAAATTTACTGTGTAATTCGAGGGAGCCGTACCTATCGCTTTTGCAATTAAAAAAAAAAGAGCATCTGGGCAACAATAATTACGAAGAAAAAGTGTCGAACGAGCATTTCAAAGATCACGTTTTACTCTGCATTGAAAAATTACTTCGAACGATACGAGGTCTTCCAAGAAACGATTCCTCCAGATGGAAAAGTGTTAAAGGCAAAAGGAATTGCAACGAAAAAATAAAATAAACGTGTCTCTGCCTTCGTGTAGCAATAATTCTTTTCTTTCACTACTTTTCGAAACTGCTTTGTCGAGTCATGCTGATTGATCAATTTCCTTCGATTCCGCTTATCGCGCGCGAATATTCCTCTCGGTGCCCGTCTTGTTCCGCGTTTGATGAATAAAGACGATGGGGAGGGCCTTCCATGTTCCATTATCGAGGTTGGATATTATTATTCATGAGATTCCAAATCCTCCGGGTTGATCTACGTGCTACGAGAGAACGAATAACTTTCCGATGCGCCCTAAATTAGCGTTGTCAGCGAGATTCCTCTCGCTTGTCTTTGCCATCGATATCCCAATAAATAAAGCTAATAATCGACTTAACGTGAAGAATAAATAAATATCTAATAATAGATAATCATCGTTTCACTTATTTTTCATGCTACAGTCAGTATTAATATAATTTTTATTATCGGTATATTAATCCACAAAGTATTGTTCGTTGTAGTCTTCCAGGTATCAATAATTTATTTCTATCTTCAGCATCGTAGGAGCTTATTAAAAATAGAAAAAAACACTTTGCACAAATATTCAATAATGCTCAACTCTGTCTTCATGTTTGTCGACAAATTGATAGGATGTTGTAAGAAAATGATTTTTCAAATGTAGCACCGATTTTACTAGTACATAACCGTCATAGATATTTTAATATAGTGGTAAAATTTCACTCGCACAAAAAGAATCGCATGCATTTTGCGGGGCGGGGTCGAAGTTTCGAACCGTAAAAGCTTCGACGGTTCAAAACTCCGAATTTATGTGGGACGATCTTAAAACTTTTCCAAATTTTTAAAATCCGTCTTTTTTAAAACAGAAATGTTATTGCGAAGAATAGTTATACATCGAGGATCAAATGACAAGAATAATTATGGGACCGATCTGCAAAAGTATAAAAAATCAAAAATCCTACTACTGAAAAAATCGTATTTTAATAATTAGAAAACGTAAAGTTCCGAAAAATTGTGGTGTTAGAAACTCGAGTTGCCGAACGATCAAGTTTCATACCTGAAAAGATTCTGAAAAAAAATTTCGAAGCCAAATATATTAGAATTTGTATGTCCCGAAAAGGGAAAACAGACGACAGTGTATTAATTCGACAGGGCAAAATTCCGACAGGGCAACATTTCGAAAGAGAGTAAAACTAGCGCTACTAGTGGGCTCTGACGCTCGCTCGTGAAAAAGGTCCATAGGACATGACACCAGTGGTGCTGCCATCTAAACGCACGGAATGTCGCATCGTCGACGCCGTAATTTTCGGAGTCCAAAAAATTCGTATACCCGAGAATTCATTTCTTCAATTTTATTACGTTCGCACCTTTCCGATAGTTTCTTGTTCGATAATATAATTTTCGGAACTTTGCGGATCTCTAAAAATCACCAATTCGGAGTTTTTGAAGTCATACTACTGACCGTTCGATAAATTGCTCTGTCGTCTGCGTAATCTTTCGAAAAAATATTTACTCGACGATATTAAATTCGTATCATTTTTCGTATCGATTCATACCCGTTCGATGTTATTTACAGTCGATTATTCGAACTGTCGTCGGAATGAACCATGTAATTCGTACTATTTAAATTCGGAGTTTTGCACCGTCGAAGCTTCTACGGTTCGAAACTTCGACCCGGCCCCCATTTTGCTAACATAGCATGAAACTTCTCGTGCGAGACGAAAATTCAAAAGCTCCTATCGAACAATGATTTTCACAAAGTTGACATGCGATACGGTTGGCACATCGTTAATATTATAATGCGGTAACACATAGAAACAAGCTGTATAAATAATACGTAAGTAAACAACCCTACGAGTCTACATCCCCAAGAGAGAAAGAGAGCAAGCGCGTCATATTGGGCTTGTATAAATTTATCACGAAGAACAGAGTTTTAGGAGGTCTGCCTCGTTCCCTGCTGATTTTCCATCTCCTGCGAAACTCTGAAGCCTTTTTTTTTCTTTTCAATTAACCCACATAACGACTTAATGAACCTTGCTCCAATTAACGAGGTTTTGTATGGATAGTGAAATATGTTTTTGCTTGCGAGCCCACAGCGAAACGAAAGAAAAATAAATTTGTAGTTAAAAACATGTCGTTAGTAACTTTTCATTGCAGAATTGTCGATCTTTTTTTTACGCTTTTAACATTTTTAAGGTATAATATGACTTGATTAATTTTCACTCATGTATTCCTATCCTCTTTCGTCACTTTATTGAATTCGTATTAACGATTTTCGAATCTCTTTCGTCCCGTGAAATTACGCGAGAATCTCAAAAGCCGAACGAGTGGCTGATAGTACAAATGTGAATGCCGACTCTCGAAGTTCCTGACATTGGAAATATTTGGGGGATGGGGCCAAGGGGAAAACGCCGATTCAATATCGAAGAAAATAGTCCGTGGGTTCGCATAAATCAATTTATATCGGAAGGCCGATATAAGCTCGCGCGCACGGACGGTTCAATGATACTTTATTATTTCGCGGCTAAGCATCAGCCTCGCTCGAGCTCTTGCCGAGAAAAGCTTGAATTGAGAGAATCATTTGGTGAAGAATTCAAAGAGCAACCCTGAGACATATATATATCCGTGGCGTATATACGCCACGGAGTAAAAAAAAGAGAGATAGAGAGAGCGAGAAAGAATTGAAAAGAAAGATGTTGGAGAAAGGAGGGGAACACGAGACCGACCGAAACCATTTCTCACTTTTATATGAACCAGTATCTGGCGACTAATGAACGAATTTTTTATCATCATTATTACATCGCCAATATATTATTTCCATTATTGCGAGAAAATGCGGTAATTGCGGTGACTAATAAGCACTATTGTCACTGTTATCAATTGCCGACCTAAGATAATTATCTAATAACGTGTAACGATATGTAAGTAATATTTAGATGTGAAAAAAAGTCTTTCGATTGAAATCTCGCGAGGTTTGCTTTCGCATCAATTTTCGAGAAGAACCTAGTCAAAACGAGCAAAGGAAGAAGGAGAAAAAAAAAGTTAAACACGAACAAAAGTTTGTTAAGGCTATAATCGTAAGCTTTCATCGACGCATTGTAGCCGATGACCTCGTGTAAAGAAAAAAAATAACATCGTCTTTTCCCATTTTCGATCAATTCAATTAACATACATGCACACACACACACATCAGTGCACTCGTAAAAATCACTCGTTCATACAAATCTTCACCGACAAATGGATATAGTTAAAAAAAAATTATATGTACCACTGAGGGATAGAGAAAAATTGAAAAAAAAGGGGGAAAAAAATTACGTGGAAGCACGTTGTGTCGTTCACGCAAAAAAAATATACACACATATTCCATACGCGGTAGTCTGTGTCAATTAATGAATAAAATTAAGTGAAATAATATATATATTAATAAATATAGCGATACGTTTCTATATACTGTCTGGTTATTGCTGGACGAATGAATAGTGATAATCGAAACTTTCGTGATAAATTGATGAAGCATTCTGGCTTTTTTTTGGATTTGTGGGGGGTTGAAACAAAAAACGAGAATCGATAATTAGGTCTTTCCTCTCTGCCGTTATTCTGTCTCGCGTCAATGTCACCGTGAACCATCGTGCACCGCGTAAATTTTGGATTCATCAATATACACGTAGTGAATGAATAAATTCGTGAAACTTCCGAAATTTTTCTGAGTAAAACGAAATTAACGAAACCTCAACAAAATCTTTGAGTCAATCATACATTTCCTTAGTTTCTTTGTTTTCATTGAAATAAAATAAGTCTTGAAAATACGTTTCCTCTCGTTCGATGATTTGTCCGTGTGAAACTCCCAACAAATCCTCCGGTCATTTACCACCGTTAGAACAAAGCGTTTTCAATTGTAGAAAATTCATTTAACCAGACCTTTAGCGGTGTATTCACCCTGTACGAAAGGGTGAAAATATTAGTCGCCGGGAGCGCAAACACTCGGCGAGAAAGAGAAAGAGAGAGAGAGAGAGAAAGTGAAAGCATAGAAGCTTTCTCAGCGAAAGCTCTAACATAAACTACTTCCGTTTGGTCCGGGAGTGCTTCTGGAGGTTATAGTTACGTGTTATATCGAGCGTCACGTTGTTCCGAGACCCGAAAGTTCCAATCTCTCTTCAGCATCTTCGACAGACCGACGTATACATATATCAGGTGCATGGCGAAACACAAGGTCGTTATAAACATCATTTTACGCGTTAGTTCTCGTGAAATACGTCCTTTAGTTTGCCAGCATTCGATAAACGTACGATGAAGAGTGGGGGAGGGTAGCGGGCATGGAAGCATTTGCCAATACCGTTTCGTTCGTGAATTACTACGGGCTTGTATCGACAATGAGTGAGACGGGAGAAAGGGGGCCATGAGGATCGGGAGCAACACCCAGAAAAGTTGGCGGAATAAATTTTCGTTACTTTAACGATATCGCACACATATATGTATACAGTGCACATTCCCATCAACGAAAAAACTCGGAAACCACGCGAGATCGAGGAACTTTTTTCCATTCGGACAGAGAAAGAGAGAGATAGACGATGAGTAACGGGAATTCCTTCGTTTTCCCGTCACGTATTCTGTAATTGACGTTCGCCAACCCCGCCATCCCTTAATTCAACGACAGCAAGAGAGAGAGAGAAAAAGAGAGAGGGACGTGAACGGGTTGATTTTAACGAGTTTATCAGACGCGAGCCACACAGCATCGTATATGCCATCCCCTGTACCAATTTCACCTCGACAAGAATCTCTATTTCGTGATTTCACGATTTCTTGCCCCCCCGACCCCCGAGCTATCGACAGGGTTTCAAGCTATTGTTGTGTTAGAAATACGTTGATAACGAGTTCAGAGTGAATCAAAACATTAATTTTCTGATCGAAAATTATGAATACAGTTTTCATTTTAAAAAAAGTATGTTTGTTTCACTACCCTTGTCAAAATGAACTTTTTTGCAAACTATATTGGACGTCTTACATTCCATTCAACAGTGTAGATACTTTAAAGGGGGAAATAGGGTTAGAAAAGCGTTTTCTCAATGATTTTCATGAATTTTTTTATAGTATAAAAAATGAATATAATTTATTGAAACTTTGAGAATATTTTATACATATATTTAAGTGAATACTATACAATTTTTGAAGAATTTCCTTGAAAAACACCGAAGATATTAGCAACTCCATATATTGCAGGTCACAATCAGACTCAGCATTTTGCGTATATTCTGGAAGCCACAATTTTCGTCGAAAATAAAACGAGGTTGGAATTTACTTTTATTATATGTCTCTCTTCTATATGAACCTAAATGCTATAAAAAAAATAGAAAATTGAATTTTTTACTGGGGTCAAAACAAAAAAGCATGATTTTTTGCTATTTTTACAATTTTATTTGCACAAAAAAAATTATTTTGAATAATGATAATATTCCGATTTTAGGTTCATATAGAGCGCAATACTATGAAGAAAGTAACTGCCAATTTTCGAAACGATTGGTTGAAATCTTTTCAAACTAGCGTGTACGCAAGTTAAAAAAAAGTCGTTTTCAGAACAACGCGTTAAAAAAAATAGTGAGGAGAGCTACTGAAGGAGAGCTACTTACTTTGATGGCTTATAACAATAGAACGAGTCGGAATTTTCATTTAAGATTTGGGAACATATTTTTCAATAGTTTTGGTAACAATTTATGAAATTAAAAAAAGTCGATTTTTTGAACCGTCTAACCCTATTTCCCCCCTTAACAACAATTTATTACGATTTAGCAGACGGGGATTTGAAAAATCCATTCATCTGAGAAACAATCCCAAGGGAACTCGAGCAATTATTCAATACAAGCTTTAGTTTTTTAAAATTATTCCATGACGACGCGGTTCGTGTCAGATCATTAAAGTCCAGATTACAAAAAAAAGCAATAAAAAAGTTCTTGCAAATTTACGAGAAACGGATGGTGTTAGGAAAATCCTCCAGCAGTGTTCTCCACTTCCGGCTCTTCGCCGAGGGCTTCGACTTCCGATTCACGCGGCCACTATGGCTTCCTTCGCTCAGGGATGCGCGCTGTAAAACGTTCAGGATCGTCAGAATTGCAAGGACGATTAATCTTGTTTCTTACTATCCCCATTTCGCTCTTGCTGTGGTTAAAGGGGCAAGGGGGGGTTTGTGGATGGCTAATACGTGACGTGCGAGGGTAGTTCGTGGCATTTTAACGAGCAAGTTCGCTTTCAAGCTGCTTCATATGACTGTATACACATACACTTAGCGATTCAACTATACAGTATACGAGTATAATACATCACTGCTGTAATGAAGAAATGTTCTCGCAGTTCTTTCATGAAAAAATTTCGAGTTTTCGAGAAAGTAGCGAGTGAATTTGTAAGGTGCGAAATTTTTTTTGCCAAACTAAGTTAATTCACTAAAATGACTGTAATTTTTCTCCCCGGTGAAGTTGTGACCCCACATTATGCTCATTCTCTTCGTAAAATTGTATCAAATTGAAAATGGCTCTTTTTGGTACGATGTTTATTGAATTAAATTTTTTTTTTAAAGTCGCACCATTGTTTTTCTTGTCTATTTTTGCATACATACCCCTTTGTGCTGAATTTCGACAATTTTAAGTATCATCACGGCTATGAAAAGTGCGATATCGGGATGAATAAAATGACATTCTGTGAGTCAACGCGAGACATTTTCAAAATGCTGCAGATAAGCCACCAAAATCTGTTAAACGGTAGCAATGTTATTGCTACTTGAAGTCTCGTTAATTTTGGTTTTTAAAAAAATTAGATGAACGTAATCATGATGTATTTTCTCTTTTTCTAGTCCCTTACAGCATCGCGAATTTCCCGCTCATCACTAATCACACTGAGTGTCATAAAAACAAAGCCTGCAAATTTTCGTGCGATGGATAAAAAAATAATTGAAAAAATGTAACATTACTTTTGTTATTTGGTGAACATTTTAAGGTTAATATACGTGCATGAAATCATAGAAAATTCACGGAACGAATGAAATACGAGCAAGTCAATAACACACGATCGTTCATTCGGTCTGTGTATTACCAATCAGCATGCCCAAAGGGCTTTCTGTCTAATACAAAATTCACTCTACGCTAAAGGCTATTTTCCCACGTGAAACGGAATGAAATATTTCGTACAGTCCTGTGGTCAACAAACGTTTCATCGTCAGGGCTCAATGCTTATGTAGCCCCAGGATTCACGTTGTATTTATCGAACGTGATACAACAATCAGACTCGCGATCTAAAAAGGTTCTATTTTTCAGGGCAAATACTGTAAAATCATGACGTAATGAAGTCGAAGTTGCAGGGCCGCGGCTAAAGCGAGCTCTTAAAATGAAAATTTAATGGGAAATTTAATGAAAACAATTTACCGATTTTATTTCATCGCAAAAGCAGTTTTCTACCTCAATTAATCATCGTTATATTTAAATATTATATATTGTCCGGATTAAGCGACATTTCACGCGATTAAAAAGAAAAAAGAAAACGTTTTATCGTCAGGGCCCAATGATTATGTAGCCCCAGGATTCACGTTGTATTTATCATACGTGATTCAATAATTAGACTTGCGATCTACAAGGGTTCTATTTTTTAGGGCAAATACTGCAAAATCATAACGTAATGAAGTCGAAGTTGCAGGGCCGCGGCTGAAGCAAGCTATTAAAATGACAATTTAATGGGAAATTTAATGAAAACAATTTACAAATTTTATTTCAATGCAAAAACAGTTTTCTACCGTAATTAAGGGGGGTAATAGGGTTAGGACAGCGTTTTCTCAATGATTTTCATGAATTTTTTTATAGTATAAAAAATGAGTATAATTCATTGAAACTTTGAGAATATATTATACATATATTTAAGTATATACTATAAAATTTTTGAAGAATTTTCTTGAAAAACACCGAAGATATTAGCGACCCCATATTGCAGGTCAGAATCAGACTCATCATTCTGCGTACATTCTGGAAGCCGCAATTTTCATCTGAAATCAGAGAAGTTATATGTCTCTCTTCTATATGAACCTAAATGCTATCAAAAAAATAGAAAACTCAATTTTTTACAGGGGTCAAACCAAAAAAGCATGATTTTTTGCCGTTTTTTACAACTTTATTTGCAAAAAAAAAAATTATTTTAAACAATGATAATATTCCGAATTTAAGGTTCTTATAGAGCGCAATACTGTGAAGAAAGTAACTGCCAATTTTCAAAACGATTGGTTGAAAACTTTTCAAACTAGCGTGTACGCAAGCATCGTTTTCAGAAAAACGCGTTTGAAAAAATAGTACCAAAAAAAACAAAGTCAAGGCAGTCATACATTTTCTTTGGTGTTTTTCAAGAAAATTCTTCAAAAGTTTTATAGTATATACTTAAATATATGTATAAAATATTCTCAAAGTTTCAATAAATTATATTCATTTTGTCAACGATAAAAAAATTCATGAAAATCATTGAGAAAACGCTGTCCTAACCCTATTCCCCCCCTTAATGGCTTATAACAATAGAACGAGTCGGAATTTTCATTTAAAATTTTGGGAACATATTTTTCAATAATTATACTAACAATTTATGGAATAAAAAAAAAATCGATTTTTTTAACCGTCTAACCCTATTTCCTCCCTTAATCATCGTTATATTTAAATATTATATATCGTCCGGATTAAGCGACATTTCACGCGATTAAATAGAACAATTGATCGAAAGGTACGTGCGTGCACAAAGGTTCCGGTGAAATTGGGACAAGGTTGGAATTAACAATGGATATACAGACGAACGAAGAGAGAGGGGCGAGAGAGAGAGAGAGGAGAGGGAGAGAGAAAGAGAGAGAAGGAATTAAAATTATTTGAGAGGGAGGATTGATTTACAGGCGTTAGATACAAACGCGAGATTATCTATTAACTCGTAAGCGCTTTAGAATATGCATATAGGTATATATTCACATATTTATGAATATCTATCTATGTATGTATATACATATATACAAACTATAATATTATTAAACGTTAGACCTCACGACATATCATCTCAGCACACATCTCGTCACTTTCATGTCACAATCCAAAACGCACCGAGGGCGCAATCGCGCACGAGAGTTAAACTCGCCAAAGTTCGCCCGCGTATTAATACCTAAATGGTATACGAATTTTATAAATAACGTGCGCTCGAATAACACAAATATGTATAGCATACATTATAATCTACAATGTATATATTAACATATTAATATATACATGATGAATATCGTTGCGACGGCCTTGACAAATGGCGATACATAAATTTTGCAAAACGAACGAAGTTTTATCGGTAATTATATAACGGACCCTTATGAATATATCCGTAAATTCGCGATGGCAAACCTCGAGACGTTAAGTCATATCTGCGCTTGGGCGTTCGAAACACCCGGAATTTCGTCGGATTATTTAATTCATCCAATTTGCATTAATTTCGAGGCAGTTAAACGCCCGTCCCGGTCTGATCTCACAATGGCCTTATCTACTGCCTGTATATAATGTTGCCTCGAGGACCGAATGCTCGTAGATAAGGCGAACGGAGAATTTCGAGCATTGATACGTCTCGATCGGCCATATTTCACGAGTCTATACGTATATGCATGGTTATTGGATATTCCATGTGAAGTGAGAGGATTTTTTGAAGAGGGACATTTTTAAGGGCACTTTCAATTTCCGAAAAATGTAGTTCAAAGTAAAGATACAAAAAGTAAGAGAGTAAAAGAACTTTGGAAAGTTTGGAAATTTCTTTACAGAGAAATGTTTTTTAATTAATTTATAATTAAACATACGAATAATTTTTTAAGTACCATTCTATCATTACTATTTAACTAGTCGCACTTTAACCATTTTACTATTTTGTTACATTACTTTTTTACTAGTTTAAAAAAAATATTAATTACTGTAACACTTTAAACATTAATGAGATATTTTGTGAAATTTGCAAACAACGCATCAAGTAAAGTGCTTTCAGCGAAAAAAAAGCGCTCTATCCACTTGACTTGGAATATGAAATGCATATAAAATCGCGGGTGAGCTTTGAGGGTGCACATTAAACGTTATCGCAGGATCACCCGAATCGAGACGAGAGAATTTTTCTCTCTTTTACATCCATTGGGCTTCGTGTATCGCGTTACATGGTTTGCGAAATGTTTCGAATCTTTTAGGGCTTTTTCGTCGAATTGGATAAAAATGAATTTCCCGAGAAACGTTGAAAACGAATCGCCATTGCGAGGTCATGGCAAAGCATCAACGGTACGACAGATCCCAAAACAATATGTTTATGCGTACACGTATAGAGGGATTTATCAAATTTCCTAATCCCTATTGTACGGCATTACCGAGCGTTATAAGGTATTAGTTCGTGTATTTATGGATTCACGCGTTCTCTGATGCTGCTGTATGAGAAATCCGGGGGGCTTTGCCCTTTGGGACTACGATCGATCTCACGTATCACGCGCACAAGAGTCTCGTTTGTTTTCCACTATGCACAGCCGTGTATCGATTTGATAACGAACGAAAAGGCTTAATTTCCGCGTTTTAACGCGTAAACTCATGTCGTTCGAGCCCTTTTGCTTGTCAACCGTCGAATGTAGCAGCAGATATATGCATATATATATATACATATATTTCGGTGGTTGATCCGGGAACGTGCGAGGCTAAGGGAAACTCGAAACGTTTCGCAAACGATCGTGAGTCTTCTCCATCTCACGTTACATCACCTTCGCACCATTGAGTTAACGACGCTCGCGTTAATTTCATAATTACATAGCGCTCGAGACGAAACTCGCTTCTATGCAACCGGTTGCTAATGAATTACCTTATCATATGAGGGGAACAGGGGGTGGGAAAACGGAAAATGGATAATAACGAAAAGCGAATGAGTAAGTCATTTTTTTTTAGTGAATTGAAATTTTGCGTGTTTCTCATGGGGCGGGTTAAAGAAAAAAAACATTGAGTGGGAAATTGGAAAGAATTATAAATCAAATTTGACATTTTTTTGTCGTTAATTCAAACTCTCCGAAAGTCTCGATTCGCGTGCTACCCCAAATATCATTATTCCATATCATTATCGTCAGCCAGTGTTCGCATTAAATGTCATATCATGAGAAGAAAAAGAATCGTGTGAGGAAAATAAAAATGGGGAATACTTCATCGATCGATGTAGGGAAGAAACAAAACGCCAGGTATAATAAAAAAAATATATATATATAGATATTGAAAAATGAAATAGGATAAAAATGTAGGAAGCGTTGGATTATTAAGTGCTTTCGACGTAGGCAATTCGTATATTTAGGATACCAGTAATAGTATTACTGCATACCTTAATGTAGCATCAGCAGCATCAGAAGTCATTACTAGTGTTACGTATTATGATTATTATTATTATTACTATTATTATGTACGCCGGACGTTGTAGCGTCTATACGTCAATGAGGCCTAATAGATAAATAAATTTGATGAAAAAATAAACACATAGACACATTGTCTCTCTGCGTATCTCGAAAGAAAATAAAAAGAGAATGCCTCATAGTCCTCGGTTATTCTATAGCAATGAGAATCTCCAGATTTTATGAAAAAAAAAAACCCAATGCAGGGAGAGAGAAAAAACAACACGAGTTTTCTTATTACCCTTTTTTTTTATACGAGCATTTTACTTGTCGTTGCGAGTGGATGGCGTAATACACGCAATTCAATGAAACAGCGTGTGATATTACGTACTTATTTGTACTTTCTTGTACCTCCCGAGGGTGTAGTGTACTTGGCAGACATTAAAATTCGTTTTTCTATTCGTTTAATTTTTTCTTTTATCTTTAAAACCACGTATTTAACGTCTATCTCACGTAATAGTAATGGGAGGAGGCATTGTTTAAAAACGTCCGTTCTCTTTAGACCGTCCGAAATTATCGATGGCCTGAAAATATTTTCTCGTTATGCATGCGTCAAACAGGGATCGATCGAGAGAGCCATAGACAACGAGATATGACGAGGGGGAGAGCTCGGCTGATTAACTTTCCAATATACAATTGTATTGCGACCGTCACTGCGATCGTCACTGCGATCGTTCTCTCACTATCGTCGATTAACGAGAACCATTAATTTATTTTCGACACGTCATACCCTCTCGCATCCCATTAATTATTTCGCGAATTTCTATTACGCCAAATATACCTTCTACGGACAGGACACAATGACCAATGAAAATCAGCCTGCTGCGCATTATACTCCGTAGCTTTGTATAATTGTACAAATCACTTTTTCAACCAGCTGTGAAAACTTTCTTTCTTCTTTTGTACGACTATATAGGCGTTTGTCGGAACTAAAAAAAAAAAAAAAACATTGAACAAACTAAAAATAAATGAAAATGTAACTTTTCGTACATTCGCAAAATTCAGTAAAAAAATTATAAATAATTCGCTGTTAAGGGTATTTACTATTTTAACAGTTGCTGCCCAGTCTCTTTGCTGTCAGTTGAATGGTAAAAGTCTGTAAAAATGAGTTGTGTTTTGCATTTAAAAGTTATCACAGCTTGAGGATGATTTTTTTGCTCGTCGGGACCTTTCGCAAAATATTATTCTCATTATAATTTTTTATAATTTAATTTTTTTTTCGTTGATGTCGCCCGAGGCAAGACATCCCCGGGGGTGTCGTTTTGCGGTCGTAATGAGCGGTGACGTAAAACGAAACATTTTCTCGTACTTCGTGTGGGGCTCCTCGGCCAGGAAACCGCGTGCACATGCACCCTCCCGATGAGGATAGCGAGAGTAACGAAGGCGAGAACAGTGGATAAAGATGAAAGAGAGCAGACACAATTTGTGCTCGGGCTTTTAAAAAAATGAGGTTTTGGCGGAAGTATGTGGGGAAGAAAAATACGCATACACATACACATACACGAAGGAGTAAAGACGGCGAGGAGAAAGATTGGATATAACGAGAGAAGAGAAGATTGACAACGACGTTAAAGAAAAATAATTACAAAAAAAAAACCGCGGCTCTATACTCTAAATATTTATTTATACTTGTTACGCTATCGATAAGTTTATATTATATTTCTCGGCTGATCGTGCGAAAAAAATGATCACCGGGAATTGTACGTGATATTACATTTATACGAGCTGTTATACACTCTATACAAAATACGTTCGTAAAAGAAAGGAATAACGAAAAAATTATACACACTCAAACACGAAAAACACTATTCCTGAAAAAAAAAAAGTTCGCGCGTTATACCGAGCGAACGTTATTCAATGCGGAATTCGGGACGAGGGACAGTCGAGATCACTGAGAGACTTGAGATTGAGAGGAATACCGAAGGGGAATGAATTGAATGAGGAAACTTTTGATGGAGAAAGCGCGTAAATGGCTCGTTATACCTTGGAAACAGGATTTCAGTAGAAAAATCCGTTTTTGGTCAGACGTGGTAAAAAAAACAACGATTACTGTCTCTCGTCTCGTACAAAAAAATACAATGTAATGTCGAAATTTGCGACTCTTTTTTCTCAAGGATAGACCTGAGAGAGGAAGACAATGGGGTTAAACAAAATGATTCGTGCATAAAGTGTACAGTGTCGTTTAAGTAGAAAATGCTACATGCGTCAGACACGATTTTTTTCTCTCTCTTTTTATTATAAACGTTAAAAAGAAATGGAAGGAAAGGTTGAACGCTCATATTTGAGGAATCAAATGTGTCTATCGTACGAATAAAAATCGATGAAGTGTGAACGAGAATTTTTGTGAAAAATTGGAAGAACAATTGGTGGATAAAAATAGGGGTTGAATAAGGAGCGAAAGGAAGAGCGAAAAAGAGCAAGGTTCAATAAATATTCGAGACACGATAACTCCGCTGGTAATCCGGACCAGAAAGACGTCACAGATCCTAAAGATTGTCACAAAATGGCCACGCTCGAGTTCTTCTCTTCGCGTGTCTCTTTTCCCTTTTTTTCGTCATTTATACTCGCGACCAAACCACCACATGTCTTTTGCCTCACATTCCTTCGTCCTCAATCTTTTGTCAGTCTACTTTTTTCTCCGATTCACACAATTTCACACATCGAATGTCGGATATATTCGTAAGAAAAGAGGATGGCAGACAAAACGGGAGCGTTCAACCTCTTCGAACATTTTTCAACGCACACGTATACACGAGAAAATAAAAGTAATAATTCGTCGATGGAAAAGAACGTAATATTGTGTAAGAGAGCGACGACGGCAAAGCATTGTGCATAATATAATGTGTACGTGCATCCACGAAAATGAAATCACATTGAGAATTAATGAAATACCAAAAAGTGAAAGATAATTTTGGCAAATTATCAAATTTCCTGCTAATAACATAATTTCTAAAAGGTACACCGTGTATTCTTTTCGTGGACGCACTCTATATCGAAGACTGTGTGTACCTCATATGTATAACATACATTTAACTTGGTCGTTCGAAACTATGAACTCCCCAATCCCACCCACCCTTCTTATTCGGGAACGTGTGTGTTCTCCGTTTCGTTAAGAATTGTTATTAGCTTGTTTTTCTAATAAACTTGTTTTTTTGTTTGTTAGAACGGAAGTGGACCTGGCGGAGAGTCCGGTGGAAGGGCTAATGGGTGAGTAATTCGTAAATAATTAACTATTACGATTAAGACAAAAAATTAACGAAGCAGTGATACAAAATGAAAGATTGTTTAAAATAAACATTTTCACCATTTGTGTTACAAGTATTGAGATATAAAACATATGTATGTGGTATTCACTTTTTTTCAACAAGGAAATTAATTATTTTTTTTTTTTCTTCCTTTTGTTCTTTGCCAGTTAGCGAGTTAGATAGACGATTAAATAGAACGTGAGGAGTCGGAAATGTTTAGGATGGTAATGGATGAATCTTCCAATGGGGTAGTCGGTTAATTGGACGAGAAGGTAAAAGTCACTCGCAAAGCTTTTCAGGTTTCCACCCCATATTTTTCGCAACCCCTTTTTCTCACTCGTTCTGTTTCTCCCTCTCTCATTCTCTTTCCATCGCTTCCTCTCTCATTCTCTTTCTGTCTCTCTCACTGCGTATACATCCTAGGCCGGAAGAGCTAACGAGACGATCATCCCCGGGCTTTCCCAGACGACTGCATGCTTCAAGAATTCCCTTTACCTTTTACACTCGACACCCTCTCTGCGCTGCAGAGTCGCTCGGATACGGAAAGGTTTCTGTCTTCAAGTTTTTTCCTCTCTTCCTTTCCGGAAACAAAAAAACCTTCTTCCTTTTTTTCCATTGCCAGGGGAAAAAGGCCCGCCGAGGGGCGAATGACGACTGTCGACTTTTCTCTCGGGAGGGTTGTCTCGGCCCAGACCGAGAATGGGAAATCCTTTCGATGACAGAACGAGCAAGCTTCCGTCCCGAAGGAGTTGACAACACTTTCTCCTTATTTTTGTCTTCTTTAAAGGACATTGAGGACCAATCGATATCCACATTTTTTTGTTTTCTAAACTTGAAACAATTTTAAATCTCAACACTTGAGCATTTTCGCGATACACTTGTCAATCTTCATAAAAAAGTCAAATGGGCAAATCTTTTTTTATTCTGTAACTCTCTGAGAATGAAATTCGTCAGGAATGTTAATATCCCATAAAAAAAAAGTTTCTTCATTTACTGTTGACTGTTCATTCACCGTCGGCCCCACCCTACTCGACACAAGGATATACATTTTATAGTTAAAAAAACGAGGGAACGACAAGCATAATATATGTCTAAATTTAAGCTCGCGTGCCCGAGCCCTCTTCGGCCCCTCGAGACGAAACCCTGTTCGGTTGTTCTCCCGAAATTCCACCTCGGATGATCGATCGAGCCGAGATTTTTCAGGCTTTAAAATACTCGAGCACAACGACATTTTTATCCGAGTCATCTGACTCGAGAATATGCATAATTAAGGATCGCTCAATTGGAGAGTGAAAAAAAAAATAGAAGTTGGAGGAAAGCGAGGAAAAAAGTACACGTGGACTTGTCGAGGGTGTTATTAAGAGCTCGGGTTGACGAATTTTTATTCAAATGAACCGCGTGCTCTAATGACCTGGCAGCTGTGAGAAAGGAAATATAACACGAGAATGAAAATTATATACAAAAGATGGGGGAAAAAAAACTAGTCCGAGAGTTCAAACTCGCGATTGTAAAATGTAAATCATTGTGCCGGTTTAATAATTTTTATGAATAAAGTTAAGAGAGGAGAAAAAAAAGGCTGAGGTACTTTTGGAGGAAATTTATCTTTTATGAGAAGAGGTCGAGAATTTTTCCGAAAATCAAACTTCAAATGAAGATTTGATTATTTTCCTTTTGAATATTGTGGTCGAGAGGGAGTGAGAGAGACGGAAAATGCTGAAGATTCGAAGTAACAAAAGGCTTCGTACGTACGGCATCAATTCACCTTCGCTCGATTCTTCGCCAAACGAGTTTTCAATCTAATTCGGAAATTGGAATGATTTCCAATTCGTTCACTTCCGCTCTATTCCTTAAACTCTGTCGTTCAATCTCTCTCGCTCTTAACTTTTCGTTATTATGAGTATCACAGGCAAATGCGCCGTCTCCCTCCACCAACTCGTCGGAAACAATTGAAGAATGATTAAACAGGGCTGATTCATTCGGCGTTCAAAGTTTTCTCAGAAAATCGAGAATACGATATTTACCCTCAGAGCGAGTATAAATGCCGAACCCCGAGTGAAACGGGAATGTTCCAATATCCGTCTTTTCGAAACTTCCTGGCATTTAAGAAAAATCGATTCAAGAACGGAACCGAGCTTTCCACGACGATCTATTAGTGATAATGAGAAATTCGTTTGACAACATTGTACCGTCAATAAATTCAATTAAAATAGCCCGGAATGAAAATTATTAAATTCACAAAAAATGCAATTATAGCCTAGAACTGGTAATTTTTTTTGTTTCAAACAAATAGGCATTTGTACAAATACATATGGCAAGTTGAAGAATTTTGTAAAAAAAATGTCTGTGTGTCAGTGCGTTTCTATGGTTAAATAAAATAATGGCGATTGAACAGGAAAAAAATGAACAACGAGAAAATTATGTTTTTTTTTTCTCGTTTCAGACATCCGGGAGACAATCCGTTTTACAGCAACATCGACAGTATGCCGGACATACGACCACGCCGAAAATCGATACCGTTGGTCTCGGAGCTGGTACGTAGCCGATTACCCATTATTGTCACTCTGCTCAATATATATATATATATATATATATATATCTATATAAACATACATAAATATATCTATATATATCTCTACATATCTTCATCCCGTTGTCTAAATATATTGCCTGTACCGTCTATATACGTCCAAATTGATTAACGTGTTCCCCATGACAAATCGTTGTCTTGGTCACCATCTCGCGTGATCTATCGTCTAATTAACATAGTAATTAACATCATAATTAACATAAAATCATCAACCCCATTGTCAACAAGAATAATCCCTCTATCGTCAAAATTTTCGCAGGTCGTCACTAATTTTCCGTGTTGTTAACGCCCATTCGTCTCCTACCTCTGTTCCTTGTCATCCACCTATCTCGTTGTTTCGCACGAACGTTCGTTTAAACAACGCAAATTCTCGAAAACTATGTGAAACTACGTGATTCCACACCGAACGACTTAAACACGGGGTGTCTACGAATGCAGGCGATGTTTGGGTCGCTCGTTAATTTAGACGCTTGATTTGTTCTAACTAGTTCGGTAAACCACCGCCACTAATCACACACCGACTACACTGCATCGTACCGTGAATATTCGAGGGTAAAACTTTTGGGAAAATCGCCAACACTGGCAAACGACACAGAGTAATATAATTAAACGACTAATTTTCATTGTAACGAATTTAAGGAGAAAAGTGTTGCGGGGATTTTTGTTAACCGGAATTTCCTTAATTTAAGGAGTTATACGCAGTCAGGAGACCGAAAAAAAGGCGATTTTTCAAGAAATTTTTCTGGAAAGACATTTTAATTTATTAACGGAAAATTTATACACGTATTGTGGTAACTTTTAACTTTATTTTCATATTGTTTTATTTGTAAAAATAATGATTTTTAAAGCTGCTATAGCCGATCTCCGAGAGCTCCGCTGAAAAAGGTGTCTGGTGGTGAGCACGATATCTCCTGTTTGGATTATCCAAAATAAAAAAACCAAAAAGATTCTATTAGTGGATAGATAAATCTAGGTATTGATCGAAGGAATAGTCGAAATTTTGATTTTTGACAAAATGGCGGCTCTAAAGGGAAAAAATTCCAATTTTCGACCAACATTTTTTTGTTGAATTGTTTAAAAAAAATAGAAATAATTGTCGGAAATCTTATTCCTTCGATCAATACCTGAAGAATATATCTCAGAAGGTTGTGTTAAAATTGCAGACCGATCGGTTGAGCCGTTTTTGAGAAATCGTGCTCGCCGACTTTGAAAACACCGTTTTGAGAAAAACGCGTTCAAAGTTTAGGCCGCCTACTTTGTAACGCTCCGAGCGTTCTTACAAATGGATTTGAATTTCCGCGGGCTACGTATATTCGATTTTCGATTCTTTTGTGGCGTTAGGTTGGTGCTCAAGTCCCTCACTTGTTCTGAAAAAATCGGCCGTTTTGAATGTTTAATTAATTGTTGACAGCTGTTTTGGTTAGACGTGTTTCGGCTTGTCTTCGATTTTTGCCTATTCCAAAAAAGCAGCTTCCATTGCGATGATTGAGCTTTGGTTTCCACGTCATAACCATAAACCCATGAGTCGTCACCAGTTATGACCCTCTGGAGCAAATTTGGGTGGTCGCGGACCGAGTCCAACAGCTCCTTAGCAATGTTAACGCAACACTGTTTTTGTTCGAAATTGAGCAATGTTGGCACGAATTTCGCGGCGACCCGTCTCATGCCCAAATCATTGGTAAAAATCGAATAGCACGAGCCAATCGATATTTTTAGTTCCTCAGCAACTTCTCTAACGGTGATTCGACGATTGGCCAATATTATTTTCTTCACTTCATCAATGTTTTCGTCTGTTGTTGATGTGCTCGGGCGTCCGGAACGCATTTCGTTGTTCGCATCTTCTCGGCCCTCTGAGAACATTTTGTACCACCGATAAACGTTGCTTTGGTCCAAGGTAGCTTCACCATATGCCAGTCAACATTCGAAATGCGTCCGCGCACTTAATTTTGTTTTTCACACAAAATTTGATACAGATTCTTTGATCCATTTTTTGGAATAGGCAAAAATCGAAGACAAGCCAAAACACGTCTAACCAAAACAGCTGTTAACAATTAACTAAAGATTCAAAATGGCCGATTTTTTCAGCATAAGTGAGGGACATGAGTACCAACCTAACGCCACAAAAAAATCGAAAATCGAATATACGTAGCCCGCAGAAATTCAAAATTCGCGATACTTTTTGAACGGACCTCGTATGCATGTATCTCCAAGAATATTTGCCGGATCGATTTGAAATTTTCAGAGAATATACTCAAATATATGTACATTCCGAAAATGCAATAAAAAAAATCGATTTTTTGAAATTTCCAACTGCGCATAACCCCTTAACATAACGTTGTATAGTGTATGGGCGTCTGTATTGCCTTACCTCAAGACTCCCTTGCACAATGGGCGAGGTAATTAATATTCAGATACAATTTGTTTATCGGCAAGTTGAAAAGGATCGTGGATTACCCTTTAATTTTTCACTATAATAAATGTACGAAATTTATTTATCAAGATTTAGTAAATTGCAAAATAAAATGGTCTAATTTCGAAAATAAACTTATTTCTCAATTCAAGAAGTATTTATAATTCATCATCATCGTTTTTTTTTTTTTTCGAATCGACAAATAAATTATTAAAAACCTTCCGGGATCGTGCATTTTGCACAAAATTAAAAGAACATTAAAAATATATTGTTATCGTGTATCTGTGCAAGTTTTCAACTGTATTATTCGCACTGCGGTCACGTTAATGGAAACTCGTTAGAGACTGAATTATAACTTGTGTATATCTGCTATATAACTTCGTTGGTTATTTCGAACGGTGGTGGGTGGTTGGAGGTTGGTGGCTAACGGAAGTGCAGATATACTCTCGTTCGTATCAGTAGCATGGACAGTCGAGCGTCATTTTCGATCGTACACCAAACAAATCATAATTTAGCAGGAACGAGAAATGCACGATTGAGACTCATCGTTTCCGATTTTACGTCGTCCTTGCGAAAATTTCGACAGCCTTTGTATAACATTTTCCATCCCCTAATGACAATTTCAACGACCCTGAATTACTCATTCACATGATAATAATACTAAAATTACAATAATATACGTTAATCGATAATAACAATGATAGTCATACAATTTATTCGATAAGGGAAGATGTATAAAATTTTACTTCTACATAGGATTAATGACAGTGATATAATATCGGTATGCCCTCGTCAATTTATCGTTATCAACGCATCGAACACGCTATTCGTGAACCGGAATAAATTTGAAAAAGATTTGAAAAAATACGCGCGGAACAAAAGTGTCGATTCGAATGTAACCTCGATCACGATTTGCGATCGCAAATGCAATAAATAGCGGGAAATTTCGGCCTGTTCGAACAGTCGCGATATAAAAATAAAATTGTTTAAACTCGATCGGGAGCGAGAAAGAACGCAATCACGTGCCATAACGTGCGCAGTCATGGAACGAAAATTTTTTTCTATTCACTTTTTCTCTCCGTATCGAATTCCACGGATATATTTCATTCGGATTTGTATAGAACGTTTCGACACGAAGGACGACGGGTGATGAGCGTAAAAAATAAATAAAAATTCCCGAGAAAATTCGATACTCAAAATGATATTTTGTCTCGTTCGGATTGTAACTTTTTTTTTCTTAATTGTACGTCCACATGGAAATCACATATTAGTTTCATTGTGATAAATTGCAATGTATGTTGTAATTGGTTTTTCATCGTCTTTTTTTATTTCAACCAAAATCACGACAACACGTGTATTACTGTTACTTTCATGGCGTAAAATATCTGGAAACTCGCTTGACCACACGAGTAACAGGTCACGTGATGAAATTCCGGGGAGCTTTACGAGGATCAAAAAAAAAAAAAAAATTATAAAAAATGCTTCGCGAGAGTTGTACCCACATTTTTTTTTCTCCATTATGCTCGTGCACCGTCTCTCGGCGTTGTAAACTTTTAATTAATCCGTTTACCCGGAGCGCTTTTGCGAAAAGTGGGTAAAACCCGACTCGACCCGGCCGAAACTTCGTGCTAACCCCGACCCCCCCCCCCGCCCTTCTTTTTATTAGAAATATTTTTTTTCCCATCAATCTCTCAACCCCATTTTACTACTTTTATTCTTGAATTTCTCACCCATTTGTCCGTGCGATCGTGCAATTTCGGGGATGATTAAAATAAAAACAGTGTTTTCGAAATCGGTGTTTCCTAAAGTCATTGACGTGAAAGAGAACGAAAGAATCAATGGGAAAAATTCTTTGTAATCTCGATTATTTAACAAATTTCGATTGTTTCCGAGATCAATCACAAAAAAAAAAAAACAATATATTTCGTCTTTCTCTGTCACGAAAATTAAACGTTGAATCTCTAAGCCCAATATCTGTGTCCCCTGAATGTTCAGTGTCGAAAGTTTCAATCTAATCGTTGTTTACTGTACCCCCGATCCTCGAAACCCAGACGAGAATTTCTCGTTCGAAAAAAAAAAGAACTAAAAAAAAATTTAATTAAAATGTACGAACAGTCATTCGCTGATTCTGAACTTTCGAGAAGATTATCGGAACGTTCGTCATGGCTGACGCAAAGTTTTATTTATTTTTTTCAATTACGGAAAAAAAGTAATCGTTAAAGAAAAGTAAAATTTGAATTATTTTATGTTTAACAATTAAAATGAAAATTTTATTTAAATTCCACTATTCCGATAGTCATCTCCAACGCCTTTTCATTAATGACCTTGTTTCTCTTTTTTTTTTTTTGTGCGTATTAAAGAGGATGCAATACGAAAAAATACGGATGAACTAACCGGCATATAATGCTATTTCTTTGTTTGTTCTCTGTGGCGCCCGTTGTTGTATCTGAACCTGAACTACCCGACAAAAAAAACCACTCACTGAACCTCTCAAAAAAATCTCAAAAAAACTCCACCTCCAGGTCTTGAAGGTACTAATTAAATGCCTCCTTAGTGAAGTTTTTTATTACAAAAAAGCTTGCTCGAACGTTGCATGCAATTTTTTATACATATATATATATATATAATATATATAATATCATTCGTTTTCTCTATCTCTATCATCTCTCACTCTCTAAATGTTCTTCATCTCTATGCCTATAAATATTATCTATATATATATCCATATACATGCAATATAAATATATATATATAAATATTATATATACATATTCATTTATTTTTATAAATATTACGTTGTTCATTACTTTTTCGTTTCCGTTTTTTTTTTTTTTTTTTTACTACTAACGTCGATTCTTGAAACGTCGATGATTGACAAAAAGATCTGCATCTGAGATACTCTCTCTCTCTTTCCTTGCTCTCATGTTGATTGGGAAAAAAAATAATAATAATATATATATATAGAAAAAAAAAAGTTTATGTTTTCTTTTTTGTATTACTTATTACTATATCTCGCCTCTACGTCGATTCTCTCTAGTCTCTTCGACCTAACTTGAGTTTTCTTGTTCTACGCACAAGCACGCTTTCGCGCGAATCCTCGAGATCGAAAAAGAAAAAGTGAAAGGAGATTGTGCGGTAATTATTTAAACCAAGGATATCTTCGACCGCTTGCTAGAGCTTTCGCTTCTTTTTTTCCATCCACGAAACAGATGTTATGGCGGAAAGTAATGTTTTATCATTATTATTATTGTTATTCGAACGTAAGAATTTGTTTCTTTTTTTTTTTTTTCATCATACGTTTACACGAAGAAAAATGTATACGTAAGCGGGAACTCGACGCAATTGTTCAAAAGATAATGAAACATTTTTTGATTTGGTGACTCGCGATGAAGCTTTTAAACCCTTCGCTACCCCCGTCCTCCCCCAACCGACCACGAAGCTTGCTGACGATTAATTACCATTTTTGTTTAGCCAAAATATCACCTGAGAATTTTTTCCTTTTTTTTTGTGATCAAATTCACCATTCTTTCGACTATTTTACTCGTTGTTCCCTCTCTATACTGTCCCACCGCGCACTTCGGTTGTGTTTGCCGTACTTTCCGGCGACAATAAAATCACCTTTTTCCTTTCTTTATCGCAATTACTTTCATCGACACCCACACACGCATATCACTGATTTAAAAAAAAACAAAAGAGAAAGAAAAAAAATCGATTATTCATTCGCCTCTTGTCGACACAACCCGTTTGCTCACGTTTTTTCTCTGCAAATTTACCAATCATATCTGAGTTTCCACGAACGAGTTTACAAAAAAAAAAAAAAAAACAAACAAAAAATATGAAAAAAAGTGATAAATCTTCTCAGAGTATAGCACGCAGATTGCATCCGGCGTGGTACTTTAATTATTGAAACTGTGCACGTTAATTTTATGACTATATTTACACACACAAACACGTTTGAATATAATAATGGTATACTACATACTGTGTAATATAATATTAATATGTGTGTTGCGTAATAAATTAGTTAGTGTTTCGTAGCTCGATAGTTTCAGTAGACCGAATGATTATTATAGTGAAATATAGTTCAATATATAGGCTCCTTGCTTGTAACTTTTAATCGCGTCGATGAAAGAAAAAGAATATATATATATATACATAATATATATATCATTAATAATGCGATTCCGTATCACGCTGCGGTGACGCGTCGGAGCAACAATTTCCCACCGGAAATAATAATAAAAAAAAAAAAATCCTTCCTCTGACAGATAATGCTTTAAGGAAATTGACATTTGACATTCACGACGACGTTCCGTCACGGAGAATTTTAATTTGATTAATGTTTACTTCAACGAACAGTCGAGAAAGGGCAGGATTTTTTTTTTTTCGTTTGTTTATACGAATGAAAATTATTTTAGTAGTGTGAAGAAAAAAAAAAGAGAAGTTGCACTTTGCGAGAGGGAAGGACTTTTCTTCGCGGAGCCGGGACACACTTGGCGCAAAACGGTCCGAAACTCTGTGTGTCTGGTGGTCAACACTCATCCATCCACACTGACACACAGCCAATCACCAACTTTTTTACTCTGTATAATTATTTATATATATATATGACATATACATATATATATATACGTGTGTGTTTCGTAATATTGGACAGAACAAAAAAATGATGAATCTCACGAGATTCTTGATTAAAATCTTCGCGGTCGCAAGCCCAGCTGCCATATAACCCACCAGATACCATAGGTTAATTGAATTAGATTTTTTTTTTCTCCACGTAGAATATTCCAAACAAACCTTTCTCTTCAATTGAAAAAAAAAACAAAAAAACCTTTCAATATCATTCTATACTCTCTCAACTCTGATCTATTCTCTATCTTTATCTTGAAATAATTTTCCTATGATTTCCCCCCCCGGATCAACCCAGAAATTTTCAACCTTTTTTTTCATTTTCCGACAAAGTGTTTTCGTTATAACGTGATCAATGATGCTCCAAAATTCACGAGATTATTAAAGTTTATTCTTTCGAAATTACTCGTAATTCCTAAAATCAAGAAATTTTTTTAAGCTCAATTTAAAGAAAAAATGAAACAAATTTTTCATCCTTGTAAATAAATTACCCACGTACGATAAACTACATGGCTAGAGATTTTTTAATCGTGATATTTCTCATCATGTAAAATGTAAATACATTGTCGATGAGAAATATATATAAGTATGTTTATATCACTGTGTGGTAACTCGAAATGTTGATTTTATTGCTAGGCAGTGTTTTCCATAAAAAAAATCGTGCAATTTTTGTTTTTAAATTGCGTAACTAAATATGTATCTTCGTATATCTTGTTTTCGTATTTTCGTTCATGGAAAATTCAATTAATTGATGGTTTATCCACTGTTTAATTTACAACTACTTTTTCACTTCTTCTCATCCACCAATCCTTCATCTCTTTCTCTGTCTCTGTCTCTTTCTCTCTCTTTTTCTCTATCTCACAAACACACACACACACTGTTATCTGTAAATAAAAAATATATATTTAAAACAAAGATAAAACATCGCCTTTTCATCACGCGAACACTAATCTATGTCTTTTCTCAGACGATGGCAGTGACGAAGCGAAATGCAGGACTGACATCGGCCGTACCACGAGCAACATTGAACGACGAGGAGCTGGTAAGGACTCGTACTTTAGTCATTCAACGAAATATATATATAAATATAAATATATATATACATATATATATATTTATATTTATATCAATGTTTCCATCCAAATTTTGTCTCACAGGAAATATAAATTATAATAATAAGTATATCGGCAGCAAAATGAAAAATAAAAATTCAAATCAATTAAGAAAGTGAAAGTATAAATAATTGTGTCTGTGTATATAGGTATATACCGTCTATATGTCCGCGGGAAAAAAAAAACCAACGCGCTGCACCTGAGTAAAGTGTGTTAATATTGAATTTTTTGTATTTTTTTTTGTTGTTGTAATATTCAGGAATAGTCTTGGGAAAGATTTGAAAAAAGAGAAAAAAAAGTGCAAATAACAATGCCTGGACTAGCCTTGAAACAAATTATCCTCAGTGTGTACATATACTTAAAAATGGGCCAAACAGGCGAACGAGGGTGGTTGGCATTAGCACCAGCGAGCACCACTTTGCCCCTCGAGAGGTTGGGTCCTGCTATCCACCCTCGTGGGGAAAAAAAAAACTTTTTAGCTCTCTCGTGAAATATACGCAGGATATGAAGTGAAAATTATACCCGAGATCTTGGCTACTTAAATGATTAAACATCGAGTCTGATAATCGGACAATGATTCAATTTTAATGAGCTACAATCCCATGTTCTTAAAAGTTGTTGCCTGTGTATTGTATATTTAAAAAAAAAAGAAACAGATAAAGAAATTTACTTGATTTTTTTTTCTATCTATTTTTATTTTTAATTTTTTTTACTCGGGTGTATCCTACAATAGAGTTAAAAAAATTGTCCCCCTCACGTCTGAAAGGTAACGTAAGGAGGTTTGATATCTGCGACAAGAACAATGATTATTTGAAGTTTCCTGGATAATTCGTGAAATTGTTAATTAGTTGTCTCAGGGACGTATTAAATATTGGAGATATTTGGGAATCGTAAGATTTATTTTATTTTATGTTTGTCGCATTTTACGACGATCCCGAAACGAAAAAAAAAAATTTCAAATAGTACCTTGAGAAATAAGGGTTCGTAAAAATGTACGATATTTAACATTTACGATAAAACTGAGAAAAATAATGGAATATCGTTTCCAATAAATATTTGATTGAATCTAAATTTTCGTGGATTAATTATAATTTTTATAATTGTAGACAGGACGACGAAATAATCGTTGGTTCGATTCCTTTGTTTTTTTTTTATATATATTTTCCTCAAGTAAAGAATCTTTTAAAAAATGTCTCGGGTATCGAGCCTTCTTGAGTTTTAATTAAACGACCGTTTAATTAATTGTCCCGCGAATTTAATGGGGCACAGTTCGTCGAACGGGCTAAATTTAACCTTTGAACTCTCTTTTCTTTTCCATATCTACCGTGCTGCCATTTTATCCTCATTTCCACGCTATTTTCTTTCACGTAAGTGTGGCTCAGCCTCTGTCTCTCTCTGTCTCTATTTTCTCTATCTATCACACACTCTGGCTCTTGATCTTTTGTCTGTCTATTACTTTCTCTATATCTCTTTCTCTTGTGCTATCCTTTACTTTCCCTTATTATATCTGTCTCTTGCTAATTTTCGGTCTGCAACTATCGCTATCCCTCCACTTCTGCCTATCTTTATCTCTCTCTCTCTTTCTCTTTTTCTCTCTCTCGCTCTCTCTCTCTCTCTCTTGATCTATCCACCTGTCTCTTCCGTTTCTATTCTTCACATTTATTATACTATCTTTATGAAAGCAACGTGTAGCAATATAGAAAAATCATCAATTTAGCGAGCATAAAATAGCGACGAAGCATTATTATTATTATTATTATTATTATTATTATACATAATATATGACCGTAAGTGCGAATGCATTAATTGATAATATACATAGGCACATTATGATTTTTTTTTTTTCAAACATCAAAATTCCATTTATCATACATGATAATTATAAATAATATCACGAGACTACATAGGCGAAAGTGTAGTAGTGGAGTAAATGCCAGAATCGCACCAAATAATATACATAACATAATGTACAGATCTAGGAAAACCCAAATATTTTATATTATGTACAGGACAATTTTTGAAGTATCGTAGGTAGGATGAGGCACACAAATTTCGAATTAATAAGCTTTTGGGAGGAAACAAAATTAATCAAAAATAATTGCGGAGAAATTATTCAAATAATTTGTCAATTGTCTTATTGAATTCTCCATCGGTATATTATATCATCCCTTAATTTCTAAAAAAAAGTACTATTTAGAACGAATTTTATTTCATTCAAATAGATTTTCTTTCAATTCATTTTTTTTTCTCTCGGTAAGCAAAGCAAATTTAGGCTAGAGGACTGCAAAAGTCCGCATAATCCCATTCAGGAAGTTCCTCATCATCAATGCGGTGAAAAAAAGATCAAACGTAAATTTAAAAAGAACTCGATTATCACGACCGAGTGGAAGAGAGAAAAAATAATATTGACGAAAATACCTTAACAGATACAAAAAAAAATAAAATAAACGTTACGTTGGAAATTCGAGGAACATCCTGTACGAGTCCCAAACACGCCACCCACTCTAGTGCTTTTTAGCGGATCGATGCTTAAACCACTCTTTCTCAAAGACCCCTTCGGGGTCACCCACCCTCGACACACCCCCTGCCCATCAAGTGCGTAGAGTAGGTTTGCACTTGGAGCTACGACGCTAGTGCGCTGAGGCTCAACGAGTTATTCTCGTACGAAAGACAGAAAAAAAAGATCGATACAGACATTGTGATTGCACAATGAGAGAAAGGACACGAACTAAACGAGAAAAGTTTTCAACGGAGTTCGAGAAAGAAATGATGAAAAAAAAATACGTCCCTAGAAGTTCCTAGGCTGTGCGCCGTAGGGTTGAAATCCCTCGAGTTTAGAATGGTAATCTTTGCCGGTTTCTGGTATTCAAACATGGAAAGAATATGTATCATAGATCTCGAGAAGGAAAATCTCGAAGTAGAGTCTTGGAAGTGAGATTTTTTTTTTTTTTTTCGCGGTACTTCCGGGGATTATGGAGTGCATCGATCGCAATAACGAGTGAAACGAAATAAAAGCTTTTTTTCCCAATGGATTATCGGGGAAAAAAAAAACGAATCATCTTTTTCCTTAAAAAGAATCAACGTCTTTTATTAAAAAAATGTGTTATTTTTTTTACTTCAAAACATAGATTTGTAAAAATAGTTTGCTTATAAGATGGAATTGTCGAAAATACAAAAAAAAAATTCATAATCTACATGAAAAATGAGCAGTATTGAGAAAAGTTGTTCAAAAAATAAATAAAAAGTTAAAGTTCCGCGATCGTTTTGTAGAATAAATGTGCCTCATTTCTGAATCACTCGATATTCTTTGGAAAATTCTCAATTTGCGAGTTCAACGAGTTTCACCCCTGCCGATTTATGGGAATATACGTATATATATGCGTATTAACATAGGACAAAAGGAACAATTTAGATCCGAGATGGCGAAACTAAGACGGTGGATCCTTAAAGCTTGTTAGGAATAAATCGCTAGACCCATCGTAGTCCTTGACTCGAGATTCTTCGAAAGTTCTTCGAGGGGTTCTCACGATACACGAGTTTGATCCTCGTATTCTATACATTGGTTCCCCGTAAAATGATAATTTTTTAGAAGAAGGGGTGATTACGACGTAAAGTCATAGCCGGGTCAAACTGACAGGGCGTTGAAATAGAGGGTGCCGGAGTAATATTATAGCCTGGGGATGATAGAGTTTCATTCGGGGGATTATCCTCGCTTGAGGATATAATATTATATATATATATATATATATATATATATATATATATATATATATATATATGTATATATATATACTTTTTAGAGCTTCCTAGAAGGCTCACTGGCTTTCACTCACCTTAAAATAATCAAAATAGTTCCTAGGAGCGATGAGGTTACAAAGAGAATTGCATATCAAGAGTATTCGAAATATTCTCACTTCAGGAAATGAAACATTACAAGTTTAACAACTTGCAATGTTTGATAACTCAAAAAAAAACAGGATAGTTCATACTAGGAGGATTTCATCAAAGTTTTATCATGTTTTACAAACAAATATTGCAAAAAACGGATATAAAAAAGTATATACAAAAAAAAGGAGTTCTTTCGGCGACGAATTTATGGTATAAAAATTTAGCAAAATTTGATAAATATATGTCGAGGAAAATTAATAGAGAATTCCATAAATAGTTACAAAGATAAAATATTTTAAGAACACAATAACTTTATTTTGCTTCAAAGCATAATTGTTCTACCTTTCTCTTCGTACAACCACATACATTTCGATTTAAAAAAAACTTTTTCATCCCCTTACTGGAAACAATAAAAAATCAATAAATTCATTGCTGCACTCCATTTACAAAAAAAAAAAAACAAATCACTTCATAACGAAGGACCGAGTCACTATTTCTTCTTTTCATTCCAATTCTTTTGCAATCTCGTTGAAATCTCTTCGCCCGGCAGCCCCCTTCCGGCGAATGTTTTATCAAACACTCGACTGTGTATGTCATTAGGATTTGCAGGCACGAAGTTCATTGGCTTGATAAATCTACTACCGAGCGTCTGTGGGTCTTGTGAGCGAGTCATTGGACGTTTGTTATTGCCTGACGATAAAGTGTATATTTCGAATTACGTGAGGTTATGGGACGCGGTGTGTGTTGTAAGGGAGAGCTTGAAGGAATGTTTGTAATTCGGTGGGTTGGGGGGGAAGTATGGGGCCAGAACGTGAAGCGTGGATCGGGAGTATGCGACTGGGTTAGGGGGAGGTTGAGGGAAAATCGTTTGTCCTCGGAGTGTAACGTGAATGTGCCTCGCCGGAGAGTCTACGTGAGTTGCCCTCGCTTCTACATTACACTAATTCTACATATACCTACATAACACTAATTCTATATATATATACCTATTTACACATACACATATCTATATATAACTTTTATGTATATGGATATAGACAAACACGACACTATATCAACTGGGCGATACATTATTCAAGAGTACGTACTTTCTGCATGACTCCGGAGTGCAAGCTGATTGAGTGTTTCGATAAGCGAACACGAGAGTGCTTGAAACTATGTACCATATAAATATATTTATACGCGTACATTTGTGTGTTTTTTTTTATTTCCATTTGTAACTCGATACAACTTCCAAGAATCGGTTTATCGGTCTCTAGCCCAGATCGTATAACACAAATAAACCCGGCCAACGATATTCTCGATCGTGTCCAAAACGCCAATGATTTTATTTTTCCTTTTTTTTTTCGTTCAAATATATCCGACACCTTGAAATTCGCACTTTGGACGTTGAGTTCGAAATCACAGTAGGTTTAAAAAAAAACGGGAATCGCCACATTTCGGGGGCGTGCGAGGAGTTAAATGAAAAAATTCAATGGATTCATCGTTTTTGGTTTTTTTAAATGGATTCTAGTAAATTCATTGATGGGAAAAAAGTTATTACGATGTATATTTGGAATACTCGAGTGATCGAAGGGATTTGCCCTCTCAGCGTGTTTGTTACTTTCAACTTTTTTTTTATCTCGCGGTTTCGGGACATTCGTCGTTAAGCTCTCGGCGTCGATAATCGATAAATTTTCATCGGGGGACGAGTCGATGGCCATTAAATTCTTTCGAAAATCGAGCTCGTATCAACCACTCGATTTATCCGAGTCCGTGTAGACTCTAATATATATTTACATGTACGTTTATTAAACATATATGTATGAGAATGAAGTAACAATTGGGCGATTTTGTCAAGGGCCTTTGTTCGCTACTTTTTTGGAATGTATAATGCACAAAATACGTTCGCTTGAGAGAAAACACAATGACAACATTATTGAACGATAAAATTTGCTGGAAAAAGACACAAACACACATACAAAAATACAGTTATGCAATTCATGTTGGATAGAGGTCGAGTGAGAAAAAGCTTGGCTGAAACTGCAAAAATACACAGCATAGCATGATCGTGAGAATGACGAAGCGACAGAGTGGATAACATTGTTTTCTTTTTTTTTTCTTTTTCATTTTTTCTTGAGCGAATCTTACGAATGTTTCAATTGAGTGATTGAACATTATTTCTCCAAGTGTGGTACTGACTTTTTTTTTCATTCTTTTTCAAGATCAATGATTATTGACAATGCTAATGAAAAATAACGATATTAATGTCTGACGAAATGCATCGAAAATGGTACCCGCAGAAGATGCACGTATACAAGAAGACTCTGCAGGCGATGATCTATCCGATCTCGTCGACGACACCGCACAACTTTGTCACCTGGACCGCAACTTCGCCGACCTACTGTTACGAGTGCGAGGGACTACTCTGGGGTATTGCGAGACAGGGTGTCAGATGCATGGAGTGCGGCGTTAAGTGTCACGAAAAGTGCAAGGATCTGCTCAACGCGGATTGTCTTCAACGTGAGTACAAATTTTTATTTTTAGAATTTTACTTTGGAATCTTTGAGTTATGAAGAAAAACACTGACAACTTTGATAATCAGCGGAAAATTTTCGATCACTAAGGATTTGTAAATGCACTGAGGGGTGGAAAAAATGATTTTCCGTCATTTTTAAAGTTCCAAAAAATTAAAAAATGTTCAGGACCACTATGATAACCGTCGAAAAATAAAAAAACGAAAAATTCGCAAAAATCGATGGTGTGACTTTAAACATTTGTGAGTAATTGAGAAAAAATGGTAGAATAATGAACCAAGTGGCATTTTGAAGGTTGAAAGTTTACGAAGAAAATTGAGTGAAGAACAGAGTCGTAACTTCTTCGACAGATTGAAAAGTCTCGCGGTTTAATGAGAAAACAAAGTTTTCGCTTTTAAGATCCTTGTATATATAGAACGTGTAATGAAACGTGGAATTCACTTTGGTGGGTGAGTAAGAGGTTTTCAACGTACCCAATACGATGGCTTATGATATTAATTTTACGATCACAATGTAAGACAAATGCCGGCCCGAGAACTTTGATCGTTAATATTTAGCAATTAATCACTTCTTTAGGTATTACAACGCTGTAACTAACTTTCAAAGAGTGGGAAGTTCTGAAAAAGAAAGTTTTTTTCATGGAGTCACCATTTTTTAAATAATTTTTTAATGATTTCTCAATTAACTCGTAAATTTTTCTCAAGATTTATTATTACACGGACGTTACAGTGAAATTTCAATTATCTCTGCTAAGTAGAAAATATCACCGAAACGTTCAACGAGATCTGATAATATTTCGAGTACGTTCAGTTATATCTATACATAATAAATTTACGACGATATCTTTTACCGTTACCGGCGTGTTCAGAAATAATTAATTTTCCGCTCGCCCGACCTTCCCCTCGCCGCTGTAGTAAACTAAGCTGCGTGTTAATTAGTACAGAGACGAGAGATAGAAGGCGCGAGGGTGAGGGAGGGGTATTGGAATTCGAAGGAACAATCCGAAGTTTGTGCTGATCCTGAAGTGTATGGGGATGTAGGAATAGATAGAAAAAGTGAAAAGACTTGATATGGTCGGACTGTGATGAATATGTGTCTCGTTAAAGTAATATCGATCGAACGTGTTATTTCCACCTTACTGACGTGACTGTTAATATGCTATTAATGACGGAATATTCTTAGCTTGGAAATTTCAACTTCTTTGTCGTTTTTCTTCTCGTCGCATTAATCTATAATTGCATGACTGGCATTTTATTGAAATAATAAAAAATGATCGAATCGAATAAAGATTAGTAATTAAAGAATTACTTCAATAATAGTTCACTTCATAAATTTCAATTATTTATTGATGTACTTTTTTTCAATAATTCTCAGGCCTAACTATATGCATATTTTGTAAATTTTCATGTCAGAGACTATCAGTGATCCAATTACAAATAGAATAGAATTTAATTCCAAAAATCAACATTCAGAGCAAACGGAATAAAAATCAATAATTACACTGGTCTGCAATGAAATCCTCCTTTAAAAAATTTTGTCATAAATATGACGATTCAAATGTTCTGAATCAATCCCCGTTGGCCGATTTTTTCCATCACGTCTAGATTTTTTTATATGAATTTTTTTTTTATTTCAAAAATTTGGGTTTTTTTAAATTTTTTTGCGCGTCAATGTTACAAACAGTGTATATACAAACAGTGAATGTACAAAATAAGTTTTAGCGAGTTGTAAGAGAAAGAAGGGAAGTGCCGAAGGTGATTTTTATGGTAGTAACTGTGACTTCACAACAGTTGAGTGAAAACTTGTCTCTTAATTGTTTACATTTTGTATCAAATATTTTGGTAAGTTTTGCATAAAGTTCATGTTCTGTATATTGGTTTTGAGTATTTTATGTGTAGTTTATGTATTTTTTTATGAGCAGAGCCAATAAATATAAAATAGATGTTTGAAAATTATTTTAATAAAATTTTATGTAATTTTAGGTTATAAAATGCCTCGAACTTGTAAAAATTCTACCGACTGTTTTTGCTACATTTGTGGGGAATTCGTACTAAAAACACAGCGAAATGTCATGACTGATCTTGTTAAAACAGCTTATAAGCTATATTTTGGATTTTCTATCGATGAGCGAGATAAGAGTTGGTTGCCAAAATTATGTTGCAATAGCTGCTCAAGAACGTTGAGAGGTTGGCTTGAAGGAAGCCACAAATCCATGCCGTTTACAATGCCAATGATTTGGAGTGAGCCTCAGAATCATGAAAATGATTGTTATTTCTGCATGACATCAACACGAGGATTCTCGAAAAAAAATAAAAATAAGATTGTATACCCGAACGTCCCATCTGCAAAGAGACCAATTCCTCGTGGTGAAGGTACTTTACCTCCAATTCCACCAATTAATGAGAAGGTGGAAAATAAAAATATTTCTGGTCTTCAATCTCAATCGAGTTTTCTTTCTGCCGGTACATCTTCATCTTCATACACTTTGTCTGGATCTTCCAGTCCATCTAAAGAACCTCATTTACTTAAACAAGGTGACTTAAATGATCTTGTTAGAGACTTGGGACTTTCAAAATCTAAGGCGCAATTACTTGGATCAAGATTAAAACAGTGGAATCTATTGGATAAAAGTACCAGAGTTTCATATTTTCGTACGAGGCAAGAAGATTTTACGAGTTACTTTTCCAAAGAAGATGATTTGGTATATTGTAATGATGCTGCAGGGCTTTTTCAAGAACTGAGTTTTCCAGAAGATTCTAGTGAATGGAGACTTTTTATTGATGCTTCAAAAATAAGCTTAAAAGCCGTTCTACTCCATAATGGTAATAAATACCCATCTGTGCCCGTTGCACATGCTACAAACATGAAGGAAAATTATGCAAACCTAGAGGTATTACTCGAAAAAATTGAATATTCTCAATACTTATGGAATATTTGTGCTGATTTAAAAGTCGTCGCTATACTCACTGGATTACAAGGAGGATACACAAAGTTTTGCTGTTTTCTTTGTGAGTGGGACAGTCGCGCAAGAGAAAAACATTACAAAATAAAAACTTGGCCACTAAGAAAAAGTTTAACTCCTGGGCTTAAAAATGTGTCTCAGAAACCTTTAGTGCCAAGTGAGAAAATTTTTCTGCCACCACTTCACATAAAGTTGGGACTCATGAAAAACTTTGTGAAAGCTATGAATAAAGATGGTGCAGGTTTTCAATATCTAAAAACAAAATTTCCTCGAATCAGTGACGCAAAATTGAAGGAAGGAATTTTTGTAGGTCCGCAGATACGTGAGCTAATGAAAGATGAAGCTTTTGATTCGAAGTTGAGCGAAGCAGAAAAAAGAGCTTGGGTGGCTTTTGTGGAAGTTTGTCATAATTTTCTTGGGAATACAAAAAGTGAGAACTACCGACAGATCATTCGGGAGCTTCTTTCTGCTTATAAAGCCTTAGGATGCAATATGTCACTCAAGATTCATTTTTTGGACTCTCATTTAGATTTCTTTCCTGAAAATCTTGGAGCCGTATCAGATGAGCATGGTGAAAGGTTTCATCAGGATATAATGCAGATTGAAAAACGCTACAGTGGGAAATGGTCAGCAGCAATGCTTGCTGATTTCTGTTGGTCAATTCGCCGAGAAACTCCAATAGAAACGATGAAAAGGAAAAAAACCACAAAATAACAAATTTTCTCACCATATAATGAGATAACTGACCGATATTTATTCATTTTGTGACTATAATTTAGGATTTTTCACTGTAAAACTTAGACCGTAATATTTTTTCATTTCGTTATGATAATTGATATTTCAATAATATTGTTTGTTAATTAAATAAATATTATATTGGAAATCTACGTGTGGTACTTAATTGTATGTCAGATTCCGTGGTTAGAGCACAAAATATGATGAATTCATGCATGAAAACAAGAAGGAGAAAAATAAAAATTTTTTTTGCAGACCAGTGTTATTAGTCTATAATTGTTGAATTGTTGGAATTATGATTCATTCAATATATTTGAAAATGTATGGTTATAAATTTTTTAAAATAATTTTCACAGCTAGCCAAATGTATTTTAATGAAGGGATCAATCAACCCTTTCAATTATATTGAATTTTATTGAAAAAGTGAAATGCAATGTTTTTTTTTTATCATTTTGCAAAACAATTCTCACACATCGTCAAATGAATCATAATTGTTTTTGAGTTCCACACAGTCTCGTTGACCCAGTTAAAAACAGCTTATCAGACACCATAAATCTACGTTATATGTGAAGCTGCACACCAGCAGGTACATCGGGCGACAAGCCTACCGTATTTTTCCGCGAAATGGAATTCGAATCCCACCGGAAAATTAGAACGCAGTAGAAGGAGAGAGTGAGGGAGAGAAAGCGCGAAAGGGAAATCCGGAAGCTCTGTCGGGGAGACAAAACGGCTTAATGGGCGAGGGCCTCGACGGTCCGTAAAACGAGCACCTCGGAAAAACTCTTTCAGCCAAATTTTCACTCCTGTACCTTGAAAACAAAAAAAACGGTCGAACTGTCGGGAACCCGAGAAAACCGTATCGTAATGAACACGTGGAAAAGTTAAACGTGACGCTGAAGAACGAGACATTGTTCGCGACGAAATTATCTCACAAATTATTGAATACACTTTATGCATGACGGATGTTGAGGTAGAGCGAATTTTAGAGGATAATAGAGACTTTAATATATGTTTTTTTAAATACTTTTCATATAAATTAGATTTTGTCAATTTTATAATAAAAATTGAAAGAAATCAAGATTTCCTAGTGTAAAAGATAGTTCAATTAATAGATTAACATTTTGTACGATTTTTTTTCTTCAAGTCATCCCATTAGTTTCTCGCACATATATTTTTTTATCCCAAAGAAAAAATATTGTAATACGTAATATTTTTCGATTTATTAATTAATTAACGATAAATTTCAAGTTCACGAAATCTTTAGACATCCGGAGATTGATTTTTCTTTTTCCTTCCTCTGTTCTCAGGTGCCGCGGAAAAGAGCTCGAAGCACGGTGCCGAGGACAAGGCAAACAGTATAATAACGGCGATGAAGGAGAGAATGAAGCAGCGAGAACGCGAGAAACCGGAAATCTTCGAGCTAATCCGGTGAGTCAAAGATCGCCAATAACACTTTTCATTCCTGTATTGTTTTTTTTTTTCGTTATATTTTCCTCCCTCCACTTTGTACTATTTTTTCACCCTGGCATCCTTTCCTATCGTTATTAATGATCAAGTACGCCAGGCTACAACATGCGACAGATGAACGATACAGTCGAGGTTTCGACACGCGATATCCGACGGGATAATGATTGTCCAAGATTTTTGTACATGGATGAAACGAATAATAGCGTTCGCAAACCCGGTGAAAATTGAGGGGGATGAAGGACGAGTTTAAAAGTGATTGTTAGCATAATTGTCAAAGATCGATCTACATTGATTACAAAAAAAAAACTAGACAAAAAGTTACGACACCTCGTCAGTCGCCATTGCACTCGTTCTAAAGTATTCCCACGAGGAAAATGCATAAATAATCAATTTATAAAACACTCGTACATTCTCTGAGCAATATCGATTAGAAAAAAAAAACAGCGAAATGAAATTAGGTCGAGCGTACATCTTCGTAGAAGAAAAATGAGAGATCGGCGATACGAGAGACTAATTAAAAAGAACCGGAACGTTCTCGTTCGGATATGGTGAAGTACTCGTGGGCGTGTGTGCACCACAAAACGAGCCAATTGTATGCAAATTCCGGAAAATAGACTGGAAAAAATTGTAATACCGGATTTGATCGGTATAAATATGTAGCGCGATCGATAATCGAGTTACACGCGAAGGAATAAGAAAACTAATCAAGGAGGTCCGATACGCGTGAGTTTCATTGGAATTGTAAGAATTTTTTTCCGATGTGTAGTGTCAAAGTCCATTATCCACCCTTGTATAGATGGATAATGGACTCTGACTTCTTACACGAACGAATGGACACAGAAAAATAATTTTCCTGCATGGAACGAAATTTATGTGTCAAAAGTAAAATTTTGTTTGATCTAAGGGTGAAAAGGGTGTATAATTCCCTATGTTCTGCTGTTAATTTAAAAGAAAAATAGCACATTGCATTCGAAAATAGAATTAAAATCGTGGCTACACTGAAATCTCGTTAAAAATCTCGCAAATCTCTCGTGCCGCGAAATTCACCCTTCAGAGAAATCTAAACGAACCATCGTGCTATTGAGCTCGAATCCTAGGGAAATCAATTTCAATATTAATAGAGAAAGCTCTCGTGATTAATATAGAGAGCTTTTTCCACGAATCTCAAAGTCGAATGCAATAACGAAAGGCAATCCGATCGAATTCACTCACATTGCTTTCGTACTTGCACGCGCGCACACACGGACACGCACCCATGCCGATTTAGTCGATAAGCCAGCTTTGAAAGATTTAACTTATTCAACGGGGAGGTATCGAGTCTGAAATCTCGTTTCACATGGCGTCAATACCACTCAGAGTGTGTCTGATTGTCCGCGACTAAAATAAAAACTCGTATACTCGGCGCCACGTGTCTTCCGGTATCAGAATTTACCGGCGCCCTCTATCGCCATTAAAATGTACTATACTCACAAGGACAGTACCCAAGGTGTTCCCCTTCGATTTTGTTGAAACTCGCGTATGTTATAGAGCATTAAAAACTAAGCGACACGTATTTTTTTTTATCGTAAAACACATTCGCAATGACAAGGAGACAACTGGAATGTAAAAACTCAAATAGGGTTAGCTTACCCCCTTAAAACTGTTTTGTTGCACAAATACAAAAATACGTCAACTTCAATTTTATTTCCGCTATAAAACAACATAATTTTCCGATCGATTCGCAAGTTTTCAATGTAGGGTGCAAGAAGTAGATGTTCAAGGGTGTTTCAACCCCTTGAAATATTTTTTTTTTTTCATTATCTGGTGGGTTCTTCATTCCTTCGCATAAGAAACATTTTAATTTTCGTTTCATCAAAATCGATGCGCTGCTTGTAGGTGAAACTGCAAAATCGCCCTTTGACCTGTGCAACTTTAGGCGTCGGTTTCACCCCTTGAAACTGTTTTTCCGCCGATAAAGAAAAATACGTGTCGCTTAGTTTTTTAGTGCTCTATAACATACGTGAGTTTCAACAAAATCGGAGGGGGACACCTCGGGTACTTTCCTTGTCAGTAATTATCGATAATTCGGTACCGTAGTAGTTCGCGATATATTTTCTTGCTTTTTTTTTCATATTTTATAACCAACATAGAATCTTCAATTATAGAATTATTCAATATCCGGTTCCGCGGTTCTGGCATGACTATTTATTTAACTCGACGTTCCTTCCGGTGGAATAATACCTTATAAAACAGAAATGAAAAAAAAAATCATCGTATACTTGAAGTATTGTTATGCATAGAAGGCTCCTTTTGATCAAAGATGGAATATTCATTAACCAAGCGTCAGAGAAACTGTAAAGGGTGCAAATTCATTAATGATAATCAATTGGCGCGGTTAATTGGACACGACACAAGTGAATCAGCACAGTTCTCACGATGGCGATGCTTTGAATCAACACGAATTTATTGATGTAACGAACTATTCGATGAATTTTCGGATTTTGTCAAAATTATGTAAAATTGCGTTCGAACATCAAGAAAAAAAAGTAGTCGATCTGTACTTTTTGTCGATCTTTCCGAAATATTCTTTGCTTTTACTCGACATAAATTACCGTGCCGTAGTACGGCTAATATACGTGGTGGACGAATGAATGAAACTAATTTTGCGGACCAAAATTAAACATTGCAGCAAAAGCACTGACTCTTTTATTGCATCTCCAGAGCGGTAGCAAAACTCGCCACCATAAGAACGATTTTTTTTTTTATAGGATACTCGTGAAAATGCACCCTGGCCCATTAACGTGCTACGCTAACACGGCGCATCGTCTATTCCCAGCACGGCAGTAAAAAATAAAACTGAAAATAGAATTTTCACGACGAGAAAGTCTATAAAAAAAAATCGAACTTGGGTCATTAACGTTCGTAATTTTAACGTTTACGGTTATAGCGGAAAATTCGCGCTCGTCAATTCCTCGGATTGGCAATGTCGTTGAGGAAAATCCAACGATTATTTTCTTTTACTTCTACGATAAAGTAAAATCACGAACTAAAAAGTTTTGCAAACCGAAACGAGCGTGTGTAATTAAAATAATAGTCCCTATTTTTTTTCCGAATCAGCTTTTAACGTTTCGAGGCCTGGAAAAATAATGGTTTTTGGGAGGCGCGAAAGGCCGAGCGTTGAAATAGTACAAAAAATATATAAATAAATATATCACTTGCCTCGGGAACGAATTGTAACGAGTTTGTCGCGACGCCTGTCGTGGCAAATTTTCATCTGGCCACTTTGTAACTACCAATGGTAGTTAACGCGAATTGCAAAGAGGGAGGGAGAGAGGGAGAAGAGATGGGGACTTTTCGACGATTGCGTGTCGAGAGGCGCGATTTCAAATTGGCTCGTTATCACATCATCACTCGATGTACATAGTAATACAGTATTGGGAATAAAAGTCGATCGACAACCAGGTAAATTACCGATCGCGCTCATTTAGTTGGGAATATTTACATACGAGAATGAAAATCGAGATGGCAATTGTGAGAAACGTCGATAATCGATTATGTTATATTGACAACGTTTCAATTATATTCTTCGTTTGATTGAGTGACCGATTGACGTAATAAAAAATTCGGTTCGTACGTTCGCACGTATTGACATTATTTATGCGAATTTTATCTGCTAATCTGTCATTAAAAAAAAATGAACAACGAAAGTTGAACAGAACAAACAAGAGATATGTTGAATAGAAAAAATCATTTTCATACGTTCTCGTATGGGAATGGGAAAATTTTTGCAATAGCGACTGAACGAAAAGTACATTAATTAAATAACAATGATAATCGATCTTTGAATTATTTAACAGCGGTGGACACGATGAGCCAAAAAATCACGCTACAATTTTCACCCTCGTTTCACCGCTCCCCTTGACTTTCGCGGAAATACGCGAGAGACGAAAAACAAATTTCGAAACCCGTCGAACCTCGAATTTTGGTACGTTGCCATCGTCCAATCAACGTCGCGGTTAATGCGGCAAACGAGACCCATATCCCAGAGGTTTCGGATTCTCACGATAACGTTACGGATTTCTACTAGGATTTTCGGCCTGGCTAATCACCGAAATCATGCATATTGTCGCTTTGCAATCATGATCCAGATGTAAAATACACGTGTTTATCCAAAAACGTGTACGATTCGCAAATACCTGTTCAACATTTGCTCGAACGAATTAGCCAGCTCGTTTGCGATGTTAAAAGAGACGGGGGAGGTACTGAATACGATAAATGATAACGATTTGAGGAAACTCGCTAATTGTCCATTCAGAGCCAATCAAAAGTTATATCTTTTGTATTTGCATTTTCAATTCAATCATTGAAATTTCGCCGCGAATTTATTCAATGTCCAATAATCGTGAAAATTGCATTTTAAGTAAAGATAAAATTCCAAAAATTGAATGAGGGTTTTTCACGATTGAAGGGTAGAAATAAAGTGTTTATTTTCTTTGTTACGCGATAAACACACGTATTGAAAATTCAAAATGAGAAATTGCTCGAAATGCTTTTCTGGTCGTACACAAAAATTATTCAGATAGGGTACATAAAAAATTGTAACAGTCGTTTTATTTTTTAAAATATTCGTTTTATTTTGAAAAAAAAAAACAAATGCATTTCTTCCTACATTGTTTTAAACTCGGATCTGAATATTCGTTTGCATGATCGAAAGAATATTTTCAACAATTGCTCGTTTGGTACTTTCGTGACGATTTTTTTTCGACAAGTTAAAAAAGATTGTGGAGTCGATTTAATGATTAAATATTCAAGTTAAATTTCGAAATAGCGAAAAACTCCAACCATCGATTTTTCATAAATTATTTTCCAGTGGAAAATTAGAAGGACAACAAAGTCAGCAATGATAAATATAATGGGTGATTTCGTGCGATAGTTAATGTTTCTCACAGATTTACTTCTCTACGGTAATTGAACTCGTTTTTCACGTTAAATTTCTACGCTCCAGGGACTTTAGTAGAAAATCTTACACCGAGAGAACGCTATAACGCGATGTTCTCTTTATACGAGATTGTCTATAATCGTGGTCATTATCGTACGGGTCACGCCGGAACATCCAAAGACTATCTTCGTTGCTCAGTGATCCGATATCGATATATCGATAATTGAAACGAAGAACACACGGTTGTCAGCTCTACTGAGGTATAATAGCCCAGAGGTTCGGCATTCTCTCGACTATTGGTCAAAATTTCACTCGTGCCTATCGGAAACTCGGCTCGTTATTGCACGAACATTAAATATGATACATTTTCGTGGATAAACACGAGGGACCGAGATATCAATGGACATACTCGTTGGATTGTCCATATACGGTTGGAGGATTTCATGAATAATAGATTTTGAGGGAAATTAGGTTTTTCCCCCATTGTTTTTCAAGTAATAATACTTTCTAAAAGTATTTTTCAAGTAACAATACTCTTTAATAGTATTTTAGAAGAAAAAATACTTTGTGAAAGTATTTCTGACGAAAAAAAAAAAAATTCACTGTGAAAAGCATTCTTGTATTTTTTTTTCTCGTTCCGTTATTTGATATTTTTTCACACAATACCACAGACAGCATTCCGGCAATATTGAGCTTGTAAATATTTCATTCGTTGAGTTCGGACGTAGATTGCATTTTTTTTTTTTTTTCGTTATTGCACCTCGTCTATTTCATCGCTGAATTCGTTTTCATTGTACGGAAAAACTGCGGATTGAGGAAAAATGAAAAGAAAGAAAAAAAAACAAGAAACGATGGGATATGCCACGTTCTACTTCGACGTAAACGTTTTTTGAGGGAATGACGAAAATGGGGAATTTAGAGGATGTTAAGAAAAAAGTGTATTAAAAAAAAATCGTCGAAACTTGGAGTTTGGCCAGGCTTCATGTGAATCTCGTCGGAGTTTAGGTCGGTCTTCGGGGTCGACGACAAGAATCATATCGGCCACATGACGTCGGTGAAGCAGTCCGTGCTGGACGGTACCAGCAAATGGTCCGCGAAGATCGCCATAACAGGTTTGTGGCATCTCGATGTCTGCTCTCCCGTGTCCTTATATTATCGTCGTCCGAAATATATATTTATATAATAAAAATATATATTTTTCTATATATATATACCTATATAATATACCACTTATATACATTATACATAATACTATACAGATCGATATTACAATTTCATGTCGTGTTTTATAGATTTGATATTTAAATGGATGTACCTGTTTATCGTACTACGTGAGAGATATACTGTACATAATAATACCATATTATTAATATATGTAAAGATCAACAATTACAAATAATACGAAAGCTTTCGTTCGATCGACGACTTTGCCAGGCGGCTGCAGCTCTTGTATAAACCACGTCAATAGTCACTGTTCTTTTTTTTTTTAATCTGCCTCTGTGTTTATCATTATATCGATATATATATGTATTATTATTATTTATCTTTATAATTAATTTGGTGTCTGGTTACGTGCGTCGATTATTTACAGCCGATCCCGTGTCGCGCAACCCGCTGTTCGTTAAAATGGCTGTTATCATCACCTTATTCATCAATTTTTATTGTTTCATATTTTTTTTCTATCCCAATTATCCAAAAATACATTTATCACCGTAAATTGCTGTGTCGTTGTCCATCGTGTATTTATTATCCTCTTTTTTTTTATAATTCCCCGATATCAGTAGTTGCGCATTGATTTTTTATATATTTCAATTATGTAACGTTGTATTTGTCACCACGATTTAATTTAACGAAATTTCATTCGTCGATTTACCCCGTTTGTTGAATTTCAATTCATTTTACTTTTTGTCATAATTATGCAGTATATTTATCACCGCAACTTCAAACTGTATTGCCGTCTACACCATACTATATTGTCATTTTTTTTTTACATTTATCAATTCAATTGTTTATTTATTTTTATTCATCGATATATCGTTTTATTTGTCGCATCGAAATTTTTTGTGTCACGTGCAAATTTATCTGGCGCTAGGCTGATGCTGGTAGTTCATTGTTGAGTGTCTTGAGTGGGTGTCTATATCATTTTTCTTTTATCGCTGTCGATTGATGTACTCGATGTACAATATTTGTATGAATTTATAAACAGGCCGAAAAATGAATTCGTTTTAGCGGATTGGTCGTTGCATCCAATCAACAGCATCGAAACAATTTTCATCCAATTTTTTTTCTCAGCATTTCTATTTTTTTTGCCCTAACCCCAAATTCAGCTCTATTCGTGAAAGAACGAATTATTTTTACAAGAGAGATAGTTAGTGGTTAAACGATTTTCTATTGGATGACTATTATCGGTCCAATGAAATTTTCATTCAGCAGGAAATTTCGTGTAACGGACGTCTGTGAGACTTGACGATGGAAATGATTTCGACGTTAACACACATTTGGGGGTGAAACTCTCGTGAAACGATTTCCCAGGCACTCGTGTCGCTGGGACAAGTAGCCAGAGTGCTAATTGCCGGGGCATTTCACCACGAGGCTTCTCTCGTTTCAAGCATCCAACTTCACGAGCTGTGAAGTTTCACGAACACTTTAGAAGCCTCGCTCGTTCTGTTCGCACAGTCACTACGAACGTTTAAATTCATTGGGTTCAGAAGGGGATGTTGACGAACCTCAATGCCGACTAGCGTTCATTTACTCTCGTAATGTACACATGTAAGCTCGGATATTTTTATTCATGTAATATCGCTCGTTAGAGGAAGCAACTTCGTTAAATGTGTTACAGAAAGTGGTTAAGGTCGTCGTGTGGTCAGACGCAACTCTCCCCGCATAGTTTTTCGTTCTCCAGGGTTTAGATTCAATGGTTGGCAAAGAGAATTGTTTCGAAAATTGAGCAATTTAGATTGGTATGCAGGAAAAACTTTAAAAAGTAGTTAGGGTCAACGTATCGTCAGGCTAAAATCTCCATACGTTGTTATACGTTCTCATGGGGATATTCTATTAATCAGCAGTGTCGAGGCATTGCCCTGCTGTCATGCAGCAGGCAATAAGCAGTAAATAGAGACATGTACTCAAGTAAATGTATCTATTTTACTATTGTACAATGTCGTTACACTCTATCCTTTATCATAAGTAATAAGAAATAATTTCGTAAATTGAGGAATTTGCTTCAGTATTCAGGAAATATTGAACAAATAATAACGGTCGTCGTATGATCATATAACCATTATCCCTACGTCGTTTTCCATTCTCTCAACCATTTGGTTTTGCCACTGACCATACAGTACTCCGGTTTCCGGACGTGCATTGTTTGCATTTCTCATTATCCTCAGATGTCTATTGTTACTTCGCAAATTACCATATAACGATAATGCAGGTTTCAAACAATCCGAATAACGTGTCTCGCTTTTCATGACAGTATGAAATCCTTCGTAACAGTGGGGAAAGCCATTTTGGTCAGACTCAAATTCGTATTTCATGTTCTCACGATTTATCACCGAATAGTGAAGCTTGTATTATTCCGGTCTAGCATTCAAAAAGCTTTTAGTGGCAGAAAGAAGCAAGAATATATTTTCACAAACTTCATCGTTCGTCCGCCAACTGATCTAACCTGATTATCTTAAAATCTCACGAGTCTAATTTCCAATGAGAATTGTCGTACGTATAATACTATTATTTTAGAGAATTCAAATTAATTTCGTGAATAATAATTGTGTACAAATTTTGTAATTCAAGTAAAAAAAAATATTTGCAATACTCTACAAAATTGTGTTTTTTTTTTGTAAGATTGAGAAATTAATTATTCGACTTTCGGTGCGATACTATTTTTGTTTATTCGCCCCTTCAAAGGACTTTTGTGTTCGATGCAACGATGCCTCTAGGAAATTTAATTGATCTCCGTCAAAGATGTATATTATAACGATCTAAGGTGATGATAGTGCTCGAGAATATTGAAAGTGAGATCTCAGAATTTACATAAGGTTTACCGTCCTTCTATCCAAGCCCTTTGCGAGGGTATGACGATTCCCGGAAATTGAATGGATTAAATCCCTCGAACATGGCAATATCAAGAGATACGACGGTGTCTTTGACGCCCAAGTTTGTGTTTTAGACCCCGAGTCCACTGCGGTAACCCGAGAATATACTGTGATAATACGAGGAATCGAATTGATTATTGCAATTTTGTATCATATATTATATAGTCGCCCCTCGACTATACTCGTGTACAACTTCCTTATTCTCCTTACCGACAAACTGGTCGCCTCGTTGTCGTCGAGGAAATTCTCGTTAGACGAAAATCAATAATTTCATCCCTCAGACGAATGTATGACGGTTATTACGTGTACTACGTGTAATCAGTACATCCTATACAATATATATCGAAGGGAAACTGGCTATTTACTTTCCACGTGTATATGAGGAATCCCAGTCCAAATCAAAAGGGTCACACACGATTATGTAGCTCTATCTATTTTTTTAATTTATCACAGAATTTTGTAGGGTGACAAAAAATAAGACTGTATGCCGTTGTCAATTAAAATCGAACATTGTATGACATTATCAATTTTTGTGGTTTTTTAAATATTAAATTCTTGGTTAAAAAACATTTTTCATTATTTTTTCATATTACCTTATAGAATGCTAACAGGAGAAAAACAGGAATTGCTCGTATCACGTTCGACTCTGTCTGGTGTGCCCCATATGTACTAAATATATATACATTACACAATATGCAGTACACATATATATTTATACGTATATATGTATTGAATTTACTCTCGTGCCTCACGATATTCTCAAGAGTAGCAACCCAATAACAAACGTTCAACCCCCGCGGCTGTTGTTCTTCCACTACTCCCGTATACTCGTTGATCGTATGTTTTTTTCTGTCTCTCTCTCTTTTTCCCATAGGTCCTTACACGCGAGGCCAATTAACTTTTGGCCATTGTCTTTGGAAAATAACTTTAAACGCCATTAGAATAAATTGAAAAATCGATGGAAAATCGTGACTTCGGACAAACCGCCTCAAACTGACGATCAATTAAGGTCACTCTCGTCTATTAATCAGGAAATTTTGTGAAACGCAACATCAATGATATTTTCGATTGGCAACGCTCGCGAGAAACTTCGGCCAACGAATTTCACGTGATGAGAATTTGCCTCGATCCCTCGGGTCTTGGTTCGTATCGGAAGTGGATCGAAAGTCTAACATAGGGATTGTACCGTGGTTACGTGAACATGTGCACGTAACTTTAATGGCTTACGAGGCAGAGATGCCCCGTTCCCTAGTCCCCTAACATTTATGTTGTGTCGCAACGACGTCTCTCAAACATGCACGAAAAGCCTGAGAGGCTCTTCTCAGAAATTCGATCGAAAGTCCATTAAGACCGAGTGACAACTTGTTGTGGTTCAGTCAGCGTGTCTCTTCTATTGTCATACTGTCTGCTTATAACGTATACGAGGTCTGTTAAAAAAGTATCGCGAATTTTGAGTTTCCGCGGGCTACGTATATTCGATTTTCGATTTTTTTGTGGCGTTAGGTTGGTACTCATGTCCCTCACTTATGCTGAAAAAATCGGCCATTTTGAATGTTTAGTTAATTGTTGATAGCTGTTTTGGTTAGACGTGTTTTGGCTTGTCTTCGATTTTTGCCTATTCCAAAAAAGCAGCTTCCATTGCGATGATTGAGCTTTGGTTTCCACGTCATAACCATAAACCCATGATTCGTCACCAGTTATGACCATCTGGAGCAAATTTGGGTCGTCGCGGACCAAGTCCAACAGCAATGTTAACGCGACACTGTTTTTCTTCGAAATTGAGCAATTTTGGCACGAATTTCGCGGCGACCCGTCTCATGCCCAAATCATTGTTAAAAATCGAATAGCACGAGCTAATCGATATGTTTAGTTCCTCAGCAACTTCTCTAACGGTGATTTGACGATTGGCCAATATTATTTTCTTCGCTTCATCAATGTTTTCATCTGTTGTTGATGTGCTCGGGCGTCCGGAACGCATTTCGTTGTTCGCATCTTCTCGGCTCTCTGAGAACATTTTGTGATTAAAAAAAGTTCCGTACGAAGGTATCGATCGTTAAAGCCCAAAACCATGTCTCCTAGATAAGTTTACATATTAAATAACGTGAAATTCGTTTTTTTCTGACTTTCAACAGCGGATATACAGAAGTTAACATTAGAGCGGTTAAAAAACTCCTGTCTTCAGATTACCTTGCTCATCGAGATGTTTCTACCTTACAATTTAGAAGAAACTAGCCGTCGCGAAAGGAGCGAGCTGTAAAAAAATATTTACTACTGCCTCATCGATGGTAAAAAAAAGTTAGTAAAGTTCGTTTAATTGCCTTAGTTTACACAGACGAACGTGGGACAAAATTTTCATCCCTCAAAGAAATTGATTCGCGAGCTTTTACAAAGTTCTCCGCGTGTATTCCTTGTCGATACAAAGGAAGGCTTTCCAAGAACTCTTAATTAGTTGTTCTATAATGGAAATGGCGGAAGCCCATTAGCGTGATGACTCTTCGAGAGTTAACCAAATGTCGTCATAAAGTCTACCAAATAACTACCCCAAAGACGATAAAACTGATATCATGCTAATGGGGTACTTGGTCATCATCTGGGAAACAATCGATGCTGGGCTCTCACAAATCCGATTATGTGCTGAAATAGGAGTTCTTTGAAAGAGTGTATAAAAATCCTGCCCAGAGGGAAGAGGGGTAAAAAATGGTGAAAGTACACTTACACCCCATTCCATCCCAATTAGTAATAGAGGTGAAAAGGGGTGAATGTATACTTCCAGCTCTTTCTACCTCTATTCTCCGTATTCTTCTGTCGTCTATCTCGGAATGAGGCTATCTATAGGATCAGATTGTCCTCAATCAAATACCCTGAATCGGACAATCCCCTATCGACGCTAGGGTTTCTGAGCAATGTTCGCCGTTATACCAAAGCCAAACCAGACTCGAAGTGCAATCTATCAACCACCTGTGATGGGACGTGCGTCGAACAGCCACAGGGGTAGTTTAACTATCTCACGTAATCGGCATCCGTTCTTCTCGTTCACAGAGACCGTTTGCCCGTGGTACAAACGCGCACGATAGACTCTCGAGATAACGTGATCTCGGTGTTGCGGGAGAGGCTGGGCAAGATCGATACCCGACTAGGTATTCCGTCTATTATCTACGGGGGTGTGATAAGGCTTTGATACGAAATGTTAAATAGAAGGTCGTAACAAATCGTATTAGGGTGATTTATGATGATTTTGCGTGGTATTTTCTCTATCGTCGATTAATAATGGTCTCTTTGTTCGATGAGAAATTGCATGAGGGAATTGTCAACTGAAAGTTGGCATAAAAAATTAAAAATTAAATCGAACAAATGTAATTAACAATTAATAAGTTTTAGATTGGTTGAGATAAATCTTTGAATGAAAATGCAATTTCTTTTCTCAATTTTGTACAGTGTACTTCCAATTGCAATGAGGTCGTTGAATTCATCAAATTTTCATTCTCCACGATGTGTAAGATCATGCTTATCCACCCACAATCCATCATGATCCATATTTCTCTATAATTATTGCTCACCGCTACGTCCACCTGTGGCTCTATACTCTAACGTTTCTATACATTATCTACCATCATCACCAAAGTTTCATTTCCATGAAACACGATCGATGATGACATAATTCACAGTTTCAAAGTTCCAAGAAATTTCGTACTCGTCCGGCTGTAATTTCCGGTAGCGTCCCTTATCAAACCATGGCCTTGTTACTACCACGTTGTGCAGGGTAATTTACTGTCGTGAATAAAAGATTACTATGATCTCACGATCGTTTTTTTTCGAAATGTCTTACTGTGGAAAATTCAGACGCACTTTTCTCGTGTTCGGAGTATCGTTGGATGTTAAGAAATATCGAGAAGAACCTTTTCAGGAATTATTTTCACGATCTCAACTGTTTTACGGCCGTCTTTGGGGTGTAAAAGGTACTTTCGATCATGGTAAGGGCAGACTCGTATTTTTTTCAGTTTGTTCTCGTACTTCTGGACAAATATACAAACAAATATATGTACATTAGGCCAATTTTTTGTTTCGACTATTTTTTTTTTCAGTCGCCACCCGAAATTTTGTTGGATATGTCGAAAAAGAAATTCCCTGGAAGTTACAGCCCTTAATATTAATTCTAAGTACTTTCCCAAAGCGTGAGAAGATTTTCCATCTAAAATACACGTAAATCGAATTTTTTTTTTTTTTTTTCAAATTTCTATATCTCAGCAGCATTTTATGCTATCATATTGTTCTTGGTTTCGATTTACTCAGAATAAAACAATCTAAAAAAGTGCCTTTTGCGGCGAAAGTGTAAATTGTACTGGTGAGTTGATACGGGTCACTGAAGTTGATTTTTACCCAAAATTCTCGTTTTCTTGCTGTTATCTCCGAAACAATTAACTTTACGAAAAAAATGTTAATGAAAAATTTGTTGGAAATTTAATTTCCTACAAAAAAGATCCTATCGACCCAATCGCTTAGATTAATATTTCTTGAGATATTGAACTCTTTTTATTTTTTATTTTTTTAATTATTTAATATTTCATATTGTATAAATTTTATACTACTCATAAGTTGAAATTCAATATCTCAAGAAATATTAATCTAAACAATTGGGTCGATAGGACCTTTTTTGTAGGAAATTAAATTTCCAACAAATTTTTCATTAACATTTTTTTCGTAAAGTTAATTGCTTCGGAGATAACAGCAAAAAACGCGAATTTTGGTTGAAAATCAACTTCAGTGACCCGTACCAACGCACCAGTACAATTTACACTTTCGCCGCAAAAGGCACTTTTTTAGATTGTTTTATTCTGAGTAAATCGAAACCAAGAACAATATGCTAGCATAAAATGCGGCTGAGTTATAGAAATTTGAAGAAAAAAAAATTCGATTTACGTCCATTTTAGATGGAAAATCTTCTCACGCTTTGGGAAAGTACTTAGAATTAATATTAAGGGCTGTAACTTTCAGGGAATTTCTTTTTTGGCATATCCAACAAAATTTCAGATGGGAACTGAAAAAAAAAATTGTCGAAAAAAAAATCGCCCTAATGTACATACATATATGTATGCATATATGAACATTACGATAGGCCGATGATATTATTC